>JARHVA010000904.1:2227500-2827500 GCA_037957365.1 Torreya grandis | reverse complement strand
CCCAGATTTTTGTGATATCTTGCACGCACTCTTTCAACTCTATTAAGTAAATATTTACTTTGTTTAAAGAGTATTTAAAGATCTTATCCTCAACTCCAATAGTCATGCAGGTGAAAATAGATAAATGACCTGAACAACGGTACACATTTGCAGTAAATTTTCTCTTTGAAGGAGAAAGTTGCCGTGTGTGACTTTGGATGGAACCTGTAATGCCTAGCCTAAATTCTGTTCCTGCTTGTTTGACCTAGTTCACCATCCTGTAGGTACAAGATTCTTTTGGCCACAGACAAAGTCATTATCTATTAGGATTTTTTTACAGTCAGTCCACACTTTCTTTCTGCAGTTCGAAGCGTTGTTTCATGTTCCCCAAAACATTTATAATCTTGGTCTACAATATTAAAATATCAGTTAGGCACTTGTTCTTGGGGGAACATGCAGGCCTTCCAAATTATTCTACTTGAGAGCATACACTAACAGAACCCACAACCCTTTCTTGAAAATTATTGTTATCCAATAACACCTCGACAAATGGCTCCTACCCTTTATTGATAATATAAGGTCCTCACTGCTAACCATGAAGCCACAGTACATATTACACACTGTTTGTCTTCATCCTGAGTTGTAGCAACGTATTCACCATACCAATAGTCACTCATTAACATTCGTAGCGTGAAGCTCGCAACTAGAAAGGTTAAAAACACATCCACGTAAGTGAAAAATGCGAAGAAAACACTCCAAACCATCCGACAAAAAAAATGTTTCTTAACTCTTTGGAATTTGACAAACGACTGTTTTTCTATAAAAACATGAACTAAATAGATCCATATGTAAATGTGTGCATTGTCGGTAGTGCCCTAATCCATTAAAAAAAAAATTCTGATTTAAGTAGGAATCCCACTAATGTAAAAAACAGAACAAAAAAAACAAAGTTGAAACTGTCGGAGCACATCATGGATTCAATCTGGTCCATCGAGGTCAAGCACGATCGTAATTGCTCGATGAGGCCCAATACAACTAGAAGAGCTGTAGTTAAGAGCAAGTAGAGGCCCATGCCACAGTTGTGAGTAATATGTTTGTATTCACATATTGAAACCATAATAAGTAAAGCCTTGTCTGACTAATCATACTGTGGGTAGAGAGGTGTGTCCATATTCACACTTGTTGAAGCCATAATAAGTAAAGCCTAGTCCCAGCGCATTCTATGTCGGTGTGGAATGAAATGTTTATCCTCGTTCACAAATTTGTAATGATTAGCAACCAACCTATACCATTTTTCTTTTATAATTTTGGGAATGACTTTAACCAATATAATCAAATCTTTTTTGGACCAATCCTTCTATTTCACTTTTAGAAGTTTCTTGTGCCTTTTCTAGATAATTTGTTGCCAATCTCAATCGTATGGAAAACCATCCAACATTACTGACTTGTCCTTCTTCACTTCTAATTGGTCCTTCGATTCATTCAACTCTCAAGTCTTTAGAGGGATACAAGGAAACCCTCAACAATGGTGACTTTTCATTCTTCACTTTTTGTTGGTCCTTCAATTCATCCAAGTCTCAACTCTTTAGAGGGATACGGTATTTCATATTTGTCTATATTTTATCGAACTCTCTATTTGCATACAGTACTGAAGATCATCCAAAAATAATATTAAAAGATTTTTTGGATTTGATGATGTTTTTGATTAGGCTCCCTTGGAATTTATATTCCATTCAAACATGAAAATGGAACTTTTAAGGTACAATCAATGCATGAGACCTCCAATTTTAGCTCCTCTTGCTTTATAGTTCTCAATTTTATTTAAGCTGGTTTTCCAGTTTGTTGGTTCCTCTACTTTTCTTTATTAAAAAGATCCACATCCAACTCTTGTTGAGCTTGGAGTAGTTGAGAAAAATAAAAGGATGATATTATATTGATGCCCATGAACGCCCAAAGAAGGTTTATGGGACTTGAATGCACAATCAATAAGAAGAGAGGTGAACTCAAAATGGATAGACTCTTAACATGTCATTAAAGTTAACACCGTATTTTACAAACCTCGCATATAAAAATGAGAGATACTTGTTTGCCAAGGATAATGATGTTGATGGAGACCATGACGGAAGGCAAAGGCTGGCCCTAATCTGTATCCAAAAGCAACAAAGGATTAACATTGTTGCCAAAGACCTTAATTGGAACAAATTCGAGAAAAATTTATAACAATTTATCTTAACAAAATTTGAAAATAAACACAAATACACATTAAACTATTCTCTTAACAAAAGTAGATACACTATGCATTGAAAGCCAAGCCTTAAAGTTCTATCTACTATAACAACACAAACTCACAAAACTCAGCCAAGATAGGATTCTAGGACTCAAATAAATGGTTGAAATATTGAGACATTTGTGATGATCTAACATTGATTGGATTGGACAATCTAAAATCATACATTACAACTAAAATCATTGACAAGTTATAGACAAGAAATTATTAAAGATAAGGAAAAGCTTTTGTATTATAAAAACATCATTAACCCCAAACTAGAATATCCCCCCTACTTGCACAAGGTAACCCCCAAAGAGTGAATCATGATTGCAAAGAAAAGAAACAACTCCCACAAACTAAATGGTGAAATTTTCGTAGACGGATCCCCGCAAAGACTCCTTGGGAGCAAGGAATATGTAAGATGGGCAACTTCAATGAAGTACAAGATGATATGTATTTTCTTCTAGTTCATAAAAATATTAATCCAAGACAATAAAACAAAGCTTGAGGAATTTTTACTAAATCATTAGAGCAATCTTCTAATTGACTAAACAGACTTTGATAGGTCCTACAAACTGCTTTAGACTAAAGGATGCTAAAATCCATCTTATCTTACCTTATAAACGAGCCAATACAAATCCATAATGTCCATAGAAGAATGGCCAAAACGAAGTGTGCTTGGATAGATGATCTCGAGGGAGGCAGGGCACAATGCATGTCTCTCCGAAACTCTCCTAACATCCTTCATTGATGGTCGTCCAATAATAGAGAGGAACCTAGCAAATTGTATAAACTACTATCTTGGAATGTGCACAAGGAGAGTTTGTAGATTGCCCAAGCTAAAGAATAGCAGTTCCACCATATCTAGTGCGAGAAATAGAGGATGATGTGAGTACTTAAATAGTTTCTCGCGAAGGGGGACAAAATCAACACTTGTGTGGGTAACTGGAATATGCAAAGGATCCTTAATACTTCTAACGATTAGAATAGGTATAAAGGAGGAGATAATTAATTTAATGTTTCTATGACTAGCAGTCCCTTCCAAGACTTCAATCTAAATGTGAATGTGTCTTATTCATATAGCAGAAAAAACTACCAAGTGACTCTCTTAGATCTTCATACAAGCAATAATTTGTCACTTGTATTTTATAGTAGATGCAACACCTGAAAATAATGATCCTATGTCGCTCTCTACTAGAGAAAGCAAACATTTCCTAAATATGGTGATTAGCCTCAATCCATAGACGTTGAGAGCGGACACTTAAACTATCAAAAAGAATCTTAAGGCCATGAGCCCAATAATGTTCAATATAGTTTGCACAGATGATTGGCCATGAAAAATTTGCTTTAAATGATGACATAGAAAACCATATTAGGGTTGAGACACTGCAAGGTCCAGATCCAAGTGACATGAGGATATTGTCGATCTAGGTCTTACTTGACAATGTTATTAATTGGCCCTTTTTTGGGATGAGACAAGAAGGGGAATTTAAATAATATCTAACATTCTGATACTAAATAGTCATTTCAATAAAATTAGTCTTTGAACACCAACATCATTGTCTTCTCGGGGAAGTAAAGGAAGCAACCTATGTTGATTAACAAATGAATAAATATGGGTGTCTTCTAGGGGAAGTCTGTAGGCACTAGATCCCAGACTTTTATGATTTATTGCACGCACTCTTTCAACTCTATTAAGTAGAAATTTACTTTTTTGAAATAGTATTTACAAAGCTTGTCTTCAACTCCAATAGTCATGCAAGTGAAAATAGATAAATGCCCTAAACAACAGTACAAATTAAAAAGGCTAAAATCCAAATAAAAAGGCCACAGCCCGATCGATAACCATAATTAAACTAACTCAAGTGCACATCAATCAAAAAAGATAATGAAATAGAACAAACAAAGAAAACACTAAGCGGTAGCTGCAAATATGGCATCAATGGAGGAGGTGGAAGTAGAGGGCCTGAGGCTTCTCTCCCCAGCCATCTTAGAATGGGAGATCTTTCATCAACTGGGAGGAGGTCCCAACCATCAATGTGTGGGTTAGTTTCTGAATCATGCTGCACCTAAAAATCTTAACGGGGAAGAAAGATGGCTACCAGAGAGTGAGGAGAGGAGCTCCTCCAAATTCAAAACCTCAAACTATGAGAGCGATGGTGGCTCCACCCATGCCCACAAACCCTAGGAGGAGAGTGGTGAGATAGAGGATCAGGGGGCTCATAGCCAACTGTAAAAGGAACATTCCTTCAATGGTCTGGAAGGAGTTGCAGATGATGAAACTCGAGCCAAACTTTGTTCGTTTGACTCTGAATCTAAAGGGTAACATTAACAATCACAACAATTTTATTAGTTACAGATTTTTTTTCCATAATCACAACATTAACTTGATTTCTAGATTTGCAATTTTAAAACATGTCAATATGGAAAATCTACCAAAATCTATTATATCTTGAAAAGGGTGTGAACCCATCTCCGGGCTAACTGGGCATGAGGGCAAAACCAAAAGAGATGCTTGATGGTTTCTAGGTAATGACATGTTGGGCAAGTAGGACTTAGCACCCCCATGTGCGAATTGTGGCAAAGAATACACCAAAGGAAATAGAATTTTTTGGGCTCAATGGCAGCTGCCCAAATGTTATCAAATCTCTGGGCCCAAACTTGATGGAGGGATTATAGAGTTCATCAGTTGATAAAGGCATCTGTGTCAATACGTTGAGATGCCAACAAATTGTAACCCAACTGAGGAGAGTATCGACAAAATGGCATAGACATAAGCTAGGATAAATCCTTCCAACACAGTGTGAGAGAGTAAACTCTAATCTTGTGCAAGCACTCATCAGTCACAGAACTCTGTAATTCAGAAATGGATTCTTCATCTTCCTTGTTAACCTGGAATTTCACCTTTAGCATCGTCTAAGGAAGCCAGTCCTTAGAGTTCTTACAGAATAGGTCACCAACCATGAGAATGCCTTTCTTAAATAGCCTCAAGATTGATATGAGAGACCATGGCAAAAGGGACATTGTGCAAGGTTAGCTCCGGTGACCACAATAATGACTGAGAGTTTTGATAAAGACCGCTTCTAAACCAATCCCCCACCCAAATGAGGTGTGCTTTGAGCTTTTCCTAGGCCTTTCAAATACTTTACATGACAAATGCCCCCCTACTTTGACGAACACCGACGAGATATGTGCATTGTGTAAGCCTATGCCTTGCCGGGGTTTTCTGTTGAGCGGGCAACCTTGAGAAAAGTAGTGTCTGAGAAAAATATTCCAGGATTCATCTCCTTCCAAGCTTTTAATGATCCATTTACCCATAAGAGTGGTCCCCTAAAGCTTGATGTCCATAAGCCCCAATCCTCTAGCTTCTTTAAGATGACAACAGATGGCCCAGGAGATTCGATGAAAGCCCTAGTGCCCCTCAAAATTAGCCCATAGAAAGTCTCATAAGAAATTTTCAAGCTTCGTATAGGAAGCATTAGAAGGGGCATATAATAAGAAGAATAGTAGACATGACTAGTAATGAGCACCTTAGAACAAATCTATAACTTTTCAACGAAAGTCAAAGGCTTTGTGATCCAGAATGAGATTATTTTCTCAACTCTTTGAACCACATAAGACCATAATTCTGTAGGACAGGGTCTGCAGGGAAATGGAATGCCTAAAAATATAAATTGAACCCCAGGAAGGATCCATTGCCACATATATCTCTCTAGCCAAGGAGGTTTGGGTGACAAATATTGGTAATAACACTGGGTTTTACGCCATTAGATAGATGACCCAGATGCAAGGCAAAAAACATTTAAACATTCCATGCCATGTTTGACTGACACTTCATCCTCCTCCAGGTGAGGAAGGAGTCATCAACAAAGTGCCCTTTGATTAACTGATGATCTGAATTAGGCAAAGAAATCCTTTTGGCTAGACCCTTGGAAGCATAATTGGAAAATAGATAACTTAATCCTTCAACAAACAACACATAAAGTGTTGGGATAAATAACCGAAAGCACACAATTGATTACCAAGCAACTTAATATGCGGAAATAAACCAGAATACACAAGTAACTAGAATTCAGAAATAACACATGATATGAGAGACAATACACAACTTGTATTAAAACTCTTTCAGAAGGAAATACAATAAAGAAGGCTGCCACAATTCTTCTTCCTTACACACCTCTAGGGCATAAACAATAAATCTTCCCTCAAAGCTCTCTCTTAGGTCCCAACACCCAACTCAAACACAGAGTTGGTGTTCACCTTACACCTGTGCTCCACGCACTCCACAAGTACACGTTGTACTCCAAGTAGACCCCACCTGATTCTGCTCCCTATTGTGTTGCTGTCCTATCTGATCTTGCACACCTGCAAATCAACCTGGTTCTGCACACCTGTGAACCTTGACCTTGCACACACATACACGTGCAAATCAACGATCTTACTTACCCATGCAAATCTCCTATCGTAGCCATGCTCACCTAATGACCAAGATCATACATACATGAAGAACCCTGTTGATTCTCCAATCTAGCACCCACACTTGGTACTGTGGCACTAGGAGTAACACACCATTGCTCTCTTCTCTCTGAAGGAGCTTATTTGCTCTCTTACTCTCTAGCACTAGTTTACAATACAACCAATGAGTCTCTTAAATAGATCTCATGCAAACAATAATTAAACACCTAATTATAATAATTAGATCCGCAGCTCTCAGTCTAAAATTGGCTCTCAACATGGAAACACTTGGTTCGTTAGCTAACTGCCCGTAAAACACTCAGTCTGAACCACACAGGTGACCGACATCGGTCCCTGTCTGCCTGGGGGTGCCGACGCCGGCCGACTTCTGACCGACGTCAGTTGCCTTCCTGTCTCCTCCCTGCCGACGTCGGTTGGCCTGACCGACGCCGGTGACAGTAACACTCCGCAACCCTTTGCAACCTCCTTCCCTGCTTGCATCAGTGAAGTTTTTAGCTCCACAACCTAACATAAAGTGTAGAGGCTAAAGGACAACCCTATTTGATGGATCTGTGGAGCTCCAAGTGTTCCAATTTGGAATTGATGGTGACTCAAGCCCCAGCATTTTGAAACATCATATTGACAGTAGGTACAAACTTGGGCCAAACCCTAGACCATGTAGCATAGCTATAATAAAAGGCCACTCTATCCGATCATAGACTTTCTCAAAATCAATCTTGATGAACAATGGCTTTTGGTTAGATATACTAACCCATCCCTTACCTTCGACAATAACATTATCCATAATATATATATGCTAAAGGAAACCAGTTTGCTCACTTAAGATAATTAAAGGAAGTATTTGATTCTGAGAACCACTGCTTTGGTTATGATTTTGTACAACACAATGAGCGATGTGATGGGTCTCCAGTCGATAAATACCTCAGGGTCCCTTGCCTTGGAAATAAATTTAATGTTGCCCTGATCGATGAGATGACCTAAAGAATTGGTCAAGGACACTTCAGAATAAACTCTATGAAGATCAAGTCCAACAATATCCCATAGGGTTCGATAGAATTCACAGGGAAAGCAATCAATGCGTGGGGATTTTTCAGAGGCCATCTGCACAACAACTTCCTTAAGGTCATTGATACTGAGAGGTATATTACAAAAAGCTTTTCAACCTTCTGGTAGCTTAGAGGGGACCACAACAAGACATTGAGAGAGGGCAACCTCACAAGTAGGAGATGATCGTTGCGCTAAAAAGACACCATGGTAGTGATGCACAAAGGCTTGGAAGATATTTGGATGTTCGGTAAGCTTGTCTAAAGCATTTCTAATGGATTTGATTTTTTTATTAGCTTGCCTTGACCAAAGGAGAGAAAAAAAATCCTTGGTAACTGTCACAACTTGGAGTTTATGTCTCCACATGGCAGCTTGAGTCTACAAATGTGAGTTTAAAGTGCAGCTTTTACTTCCTATTAAACCCTAAGGTACTCATGTTTGTAGCATTGTGGATGCGCTATTTGAAAATAGCCACTTGTTTGCCATAGACGCAAAGGAAGTGGTGCAGGCTATAGAATCAGGCCATAACTCAATCCAACCAGTGTCCCCTGTGGGTATGGTAACCAGGTTCCAAATCCTAGTGATATGTTCCACAGGCTACTCATGCTTGAGGTGGGTAGTGTTGAGGTAGAATTGGGAACCCTTGAGTTTAACTTGAGGAGAGGTCCATTCTAGGCAAAAACAGATGGGATGGTGGTCAAATAAGGAAGTGTTTGGAATTACAAACAAATGTCACCCATGACCAGGAGTAAAAAAGAAAAGATCTTCAACTAGCAGGGCACGATCAAGATGTCTGAGGACTCGATCTTCTCCTTGACAAAAGTTGGACCATGTGAACTACGAAGAATTTGAATCTCCTCATCTACAATGATTTGGATTGAAGACCCCATGTTTATTTTGAATGTAAAACCAAACTTCCCATTCTCCTGCACACCATCTCATAAGAAGGCGACCTTTGTCTTTCGCAAATTCGACCATGTTAAAGTCATCACAAAGAATCCAATGCCTATCAGGGAGGGAATTAACCAATCGTCTCCAAAGCAAGCTGTGTTCCACAGAATAATTGGAGCCATATAAATTGACAACACCAATGATGCAATTATCAAAGTAAAAATCAGTCTAGACCACCCAATGGGTGGGATCTGAATCCCAACAACTGATTTTTTGAGACAAGTCAGGCACCAGTAGGGTGACAAATCCCCCATGTCAACAATTCGTGACAGATGGCCTGATAGAGGGCCCCAGGCCAGATAGTGCGAGCTACAGATTGAAGCAAAACACCAAAAATTTTGACTTCTTCCATGCATAAAACTTTAATGAGAGCAAAATTATGAAAACTCTTTCTGACCATATACTTATGAGTCAGATCAGTGAGTCCTTGAACATTCCAAGAATAAACTATCGTTGAGAAACATCTAAATTCATATCATTTCCCTCGAAGAGGTCTGAGAGGGTTGAAGACCGATTGTAAGCCAAGTATGAAAGAGAAAATTCTCCAAACTTGAAAGGTTGTCTTTTATTTGGTACATAATCCTCCTCTGCATAGGGAGAGTGACTACATGAGCGATGCATAATAGCCTTGTGGTTGAGGGTTACAAGTCCTTGATTTGAATCAAAATCATTCACCGCTAAAAGGGGTTGTGACAAGGGAGCCATAAGAGCGGGAGTTGGGGAAGACACAAATTGAGCGACATTCTTTAATCATGTAGTTTGAAGCCTAACACCTAAAACAAGTGTTTGGAAGGTTAATATAAAGCACACACTGAGAAAATCTATGACTGCCCACTTGAATATTGATGGACTCTTTGATTTATTTGGCAAGGTCGATTTTAACATAACCCGTTCTCTGAGGTTGGCATGCAAACAACTTTATCTGCTCATGGCAGATAAAACAGCCCTAAGGCTTGGTAAATTGGTCGACAAAGTTTTACAGAGGAAGAAGTGAGCCTGAAAATTCCACCCATACTATGATTTTAAGCTTAATTTGTTCAGAGACTTGTAAGTCTTGGGTCCACTAGAATAAAACAACAATGGTGTTGTGAATGAACCATGGGCCATGGTTAAGAATGGCTCTGCAATGCTCAAAGATTGTGAAATGAAACAAGAAGAAAACCTTAGTGAGTTTTTTGACTCCTTCCAGTTTCACCCCAAGGCCTTGCCAATGGTTGTGAACCCTTATTTCAAAAGACTCCTCGGAGAAACTCAACCCACAAAGTAAGCAACTAGGGTAAATTTTACAAAATAATGACAAGCTTTATCCAAGTCTGGAAAATCCAAAACCACATATAGTAGAGGAGCATTAGAGTCAAAATCAATACCTCGTAAATCTTTGGGACAAACTTCTAAGCTTGTTTTGGTGCCATAGTTTCTCTGGTTCCCACTGGTGGTACCTACATCGAAAAATGCAGAAGGGGCAGTGGTGGCCATTTAATATAGGGGAAGGTAACAAACTGCCCAAAGCGTGGATGGTAAGCTTGACTCAGCACAACAAATGTGATGTCAATAACTCTCACCTAGATTGGGCAAATCGGTGGTGTGAAAAAAAGCAAGGGGAAACCCTATAAACCTGCAAAGATAAATGTTTTGTACTCTCCTCTGTCTCTGCTCTATCAAGTGTAAAATTTGTAAACATATCTTATCTCTTTGAAAATCACATTTAAATTATTCCTAGATAGTCTCTACTCTATCAAGTGTAAAATTTGTAAACATATCTTATCTCTTTGAAAATCACATTTAAATTATTCCTAGATCGTCCTTGGATCTTGTGTCACTTTTAATCCCTTTGACATCTGCATTTTGTGTGCCACCACATTCTCAATCCATGGTTATATGTCGAGAAGAATAGCAAATTAGGAACAATTTTAGACAATTGTTTGCCAAAGATTACGAAATTTTTGTGACTATTCCGTAATTTTAAAACTATTACGACATTGCTTGTTTTTACTTCTTGTTTCATTGTCAGATTCTTCCCATCTTCTTTCAAACTAAGTCAAAAATTGTAGGATGTTATTTTTCTCATGATCATTAATATTTGAAGTGTCATTCATAATCATGGCCAGATTTTAAGATGTTGGTTGAACCTTTGGTTCGATTAAGGTCAATATTACTTTCATTCCAAAAGAAAATTTTGGACATTAGTATTGTTGCATCTATTAAATTCAATCTTCAGTAATCCGAAAATGAAAGTTCCATCTCTTACCTTTGAATCTCCTACTATTGGCTGTCAAAAAATTCTTATATACAATGATTATCTACAAGTGAACTAAAACAATTCTCGCTCATAATTTTACATTCCATATCGTATCAATTATTGAGGTATAATTCTCTTTTGAGGGTTCCTCCTACTAATATCGATGTTGAAGTTTGAAATCTCTACATAGATTTCTAAACCGATTCAGATGGCTGCGAGTGGAGGGAAGGAGAGCGACGGCCCTGGTAAGGGCTCCGGTGAAGTGCGTCAATTGCAAGAAGAGGCTCCCCAGGGGCAGGCGTCCTTTTATTCCAGTGACCAATCCAAGGTTTCAAAGGTAAACAGTTGCTTTCCTCAAAGCCATGACAGGTCGGTATTAGTGATCCCTCCAGAAACTGTTAAGGAGGATGTAGACTATTTATCGACTCATACCCTGATTTGCAAGTTTATGGGTTTGCGAATATCCCAATCGGCCTTGGAAGCCTGGATGCACCGTACCTGGCAGGTAGAGGGGGATCTGGATATTATGCTGGCTGAAAACAATTATTTTTTGGTAAATTTCTCCTCTGTGGCTGATAGGAACTGAATCTTTGAAGGAGGACCCTACTTCTTTGATAGAATTGGTCTGTTTATCAAACCCTGGCATGCAGGGTTCAATTCGGCAAAGGATCTGCCAACTCACGTGCCTGTGTGGGTCCGTCTTCCTAGGCTCCCCCTGGAATTTTGGCGAGAGGACATTCTCCGTCAAATAGCTGCATTACTGGGTTCACCAATTGCCATAGCCAATCAGTCGTTGGACAAAAAGTTCATCACCTATGCCCGAATTTGTGTTGAGATGGATTTAAATAATCTATTCCCTGATTCTATGGAAATTTGCTTGGGGGTTACATCATGGGTCCAACAAATCGATTATGAAGCCATACCGTTTCGCTGTAGAATATGCCATGTTTACGGCCACTTGCATCGTGAATGCCCTCAGGCTGCGAGAGGCAATGGAATGGATCCCAATGGCAGTAAAGATACAAGTTCTTCGGCCCAATTGGACTCAACAAGTCACATCCCTGGCAATGCGTCAAAAGGAAAACCCCAATCGAATCTGGCTAATATGGCTCATGGCCCACTTGAAATTAATGGCCCTGACAATGAAGGATTCACCCAAGTCCGTCGTCGTGTGAAGGGAAGGGGGCAGAAGCACAGGAATCAAGACCAATTTCTGGAGCCGGGTTTCAACCATTTTGAAACCTTGGATAGCATGGCCATTGAGGATGGCATTCCACCTGATGAGGTGGGAGGACCGTCTGAAGCTATAGAGAAGTGCTCTCCTCATTGAGTCCCAAGACATGGTGATCCAGCCGAACCAGGAGGTTGAGGCTTCTCCGGAGGAAGGGGCGTTGGTAGTTCATTCGACTTAGCAATATAAGGATATCAGGTGGGCAGACCTGGTTAAAGACACGGATGTCTCCTTGAAAGATAAGGGATCGACGTTAGTGCTGGGTTTAATGCAGAGACCATTCAAGAAAGTCTCCTTCACCACACCTTCTAAAGTGGGACGCAAAAAGGACCACGAGAAGATCAAACGCACGGGGGATTTATTGGTTGAGTCAGGAGTGGTTAAGACCCTGGATGAACACTTCACCCATTCCACCCAATGATAGTGTTATCATGGAATGTAAGGGGACTGCATAGTATCCCCAGACAAAGAGCTATGCGGTGTTTGGTTGCAGAGCACTCTCCGGACATTCTTTGTATTCAAGAGACCAAGCTATCTATTGATGATATGTTCAGCTGTATGTCAAAATTTTGGGCCTGCGGACAATGCTAGTGTGTGGGTGCTTTAGGTAGTGCTGGAGGTTTGGCAATCTGTTGGGACCCGGGGAAGGTCATGCCACTCCAGTGGGTGGCTAGTTTATCTGCCCTCTCCATGATTGCTTCCTCTTCTGAGACTGGAGAGCTGATCCTGGTTACCAATGTTTATGCCCCTGGAGCTTTCTCTAGACAGCTCAAGCTTTGGGAACATTTACGGCATGTGCGGAGCTGTTTTTCTTCCCTGCCATGGATCTTGGATGGAGATTTTAATGTTATTCTTAGCCTGGAAAAGAAAAGAGGTGGGCATGAACGTTTAGACCCCTTGTCGGAGCTTCTTAGTTATAATATTGATCCGCTGTGCCTGGCAGATGTTAAACCCATTAACGGTCTCTTCACCTGGAACAACAGAAGATCAGGTAAGGATGCTATTTCTGAGCACTTAGATTTTTAGTTTCTTGTTTTTGGCTATCTAGTGTTTTCTCCCTGGCTTTCGAAATTCTGGATTGGAAGGGTTCCGATCACTGGCCAATTAAGCTCACATCCTGTTTTATTGCCGGGCCCAAGAAACCTCCCTTTAAGTTCTAGCTAATGTGGCTTCAGGACTCTTCTCTCCATAGCCTTATGACGCATTGGTGGAGGCAGGGAGGACCCACTTATGACACGGCCATGTTTTCTTTTGCCAAAAAGCTTCAGTATGTGAAGCGAAAGTTGCAGATCTGGAACAAAAATAATTTCGGCAATCTCCAAGAGAGGCTGGACATGATTACTAGACAGATTCGTGACTTTGGTTTAATAGAAGACCTACGCAAGGATGAATTTTTGGCCTTGAATGAACTTACCAAGTGGGAACTACGGGAAGAAACTTTTTGGAAGCAGAAAGCCCGTATTGACTGGCTCCAGGAGGGCGACAGGAACACAGCGTTCTTTCATAAGTCAATCCAGGTGCAGCGCAATAGGAACTATTTATCTTCTTTTGTTACCTCAGATGGTACCCGCATAACTTCCTCAGCTACTATATCCGAGGAAGCGGTTCGGCATTACTCTGAGCTATCTTCTGGAATTCCTCCTATTGTTGATCTGGAGGAAAATGCAGTTTTGTCCTGCATACCCCCCCTCATCATGCCGAAAATGAATGCACTCTTGAAACCGATTGATAAATTGGAAGTAGAAAAAGTGGTGTTTAGTATGCGCATAGGTAAAGCGCCAGGCCCAAATGGGTTTCCAGCTGAGTTTTTTTAGGATTTCTGGGGCATTATCAGTCAGGACTTAGTTGAAATGGTGGAGTCTTACTTCAACAAAGAAATGCTCAGAGCGCTTAATGCTACCTCCCTGGTGTTGATCCCGAAAAAGGAGCAGGCTAATCAGATGGATCATTTCAGGCCCATTGCACTATGCAATTTGGTGTACAAAATTATCACCAAACTCATTGCAGAAAGGCTCAAAGTTCGGCTCCCAGTTATCATATCAGAGGAACAGGGGGGCTTTGTGGCGGGAAAGCAAATTCTAAATGGAGTGGTGATTGCTTCGGAAGCAATCCACTCTATGAACATTTCTCAGGAGAGGGCTATGTTTATAAAGCTTGACTTGTCTAAGGTTTATGACAGGGTCGATTGGAGATTTTTGCGGAAGATCCTTCTGGCATTTGGCTTCAGCCAAGACTGGGTAAGCTGGGTTCTTAGTTGTGTTACTACGCCCTCTTACTCAATTCTCACTAATGGGGCGCCATCTAGGCTATTCGGTGCTTTTAAAAGGGCTTCACCAAGGCGATCCGATATCTCCTTTCTTATTCATTATTCTTGCTTAGGGGTTGGGCCGTCTTATTAAGTTTTGGGCCTCCCAAAACTTGATTCAAGGGTGGCAGTGGAGGAATGGGATAGATAAGCTAACTCATCTCCAATTTGTGGATGATACCATTCTGGTTGGGAAAGCCTGGATTAGGGAAGCGCAAGCTTTTCGAAGTACCTTGGATACCTACTTAGCAGCTTCTGGATAGCAAATCAATGAGCTCAAATCCTCCATTTTTTTCTTTAATACTCCGGATGCAATCCAGCAAAGGATTGCCACTTCCTTGAGATTTCAGAGGCAGCCGCTTCCAGTTACTTGGGGATTCCCATAGTGGTGGGGAGACAGCCCAGGCTTTTTTGGCAGAATGTGCTGGAAAAATTGAGTCAGAGAGTTAATCACTGGACCCACTGTTGGCTCACGACTACTGGGAGGGTGACCCTTCTGCAATCGGTGATTCAAGCGTTGCCCATTTATCGCAGCATGGTCCAGGCTGCTCTGATGTATTTTCTTAGAGAAGATGATGCTCTTTCTCAGCAATTTCTTTGGAGCGGCAATCTAAGGAATTCTAAGTGGAGTCTTGTTAATTGGAACACAGTCTGCAGACCTAAGAAGGATGGAGGTCTTGGGCTGAGGTCTGCTATTCTTTCTAGCCAAGCCCTCGCTGCTAAACTATATTGGCATTGGTGCACCAACCAATCCCACCTCTGGGCCCGCATCTTGTCTTCAAAGTATTTCCCAGGAGTTAATCCCTCTGAGATTCCCATGCTGCCTATTGTGGGAAGAGGCTCTATGGTTTGGAACACTCTTAAACTTGGCGTTCATTTGGTGCAGTCCAGTCTCTTTTGGATCTGCAACAGGGGTTCTGAGGCACTTTTTTGGGAAGATTCATGGAACGGGGCTCCTCCCCTCCTTTCCTCTCATCCCCAATTGTAGCCCCTGTGTGAGTCCTTTCTATCTACTGGTTGGAACACAATTGAGCATTACAAAGAAGCTTATAATCTGAGAACTACTATTGCTTATACATGAAAGAGTGTGTCAGATTGGCCGCTTGGAGGGACTATTGAGAATAGGTAGGAGTTATCTCAGATCCTTGTTGCTAGAGGATGCAGCTCCTTGAGGGAGAGTGATATCCTAGCTTGGGGAGGCAACTCCAATGGACAATACTCTGTGTCTTCCGGCTACTTGGAGCTCACATAGAAATCTTTTGGTGATGTGGACTTTTTATGGGGAAAGAAAATTTGGAACTCTACTTCTTGGCCGAAATGCAACTTCTTTCTCTGGACCCTCACCTACAACTGTTGTTTAACATGGGATAATCTTTACAAGAGAGGTTTTCATGGTCCATCTATTTGCTTTCTCTGTCGTAGCAGTGGGGAGAATGGGACGCACCTCTTCTACCAGTGCTCCTTTGCAAGGAGATTGTGGCATCTGTGGTGGGATGCTTGGGGCTGCCCCTGCTGGCACGTGTCCTCCTTAGCAAAATTTTGGCAGCGCTTGGGTCGACCTTCTACCAAGGCGTCTATTCTGCAGACTGTGTGGGCTATTGGTCCTGCCTTTATCCTTTGGAATATCTGGATAGAGAGAAACAGAAGGATCTTTCAAGAGTTTTGTCTTGGTTTCAAGGAATTGTGGTTGAAAATCCTTAATGGTCTTCAGGAGACTCTTCACGCCAATTCCGACAATACTGCTGACATGGACCCAGATGACGTCAAGATCTTAACACGGCTCTCCCTTGTTTTGCCCCCTACTGTTACTCATCTTCCTCAGGCGCGCCCACGCATATGTCCAGGCAGCGGGCGCATCCGATTAGCCGTCTGGGGCACTGGACACCTCCTGTAGGACGTATTAAGATAAATGTAGATGGCTCCTCTAAAGGCAATCCCGGTGATGCTGGGATTGGCGGTCTTGGCAGAGATAACACTGGGGCTATTTGTTTCCTATTCTCTATTTACAAGGGCCACCACACAAACAATCTGATGGAGGCTATGGCGATCCTGGAGGCACTTCAAATTTGCTGTCAACATGGTTATCTTAGTATCAATTGCGAGTCTGACTCGCAGGTAATTGTTAATTTGCTAAATAACTCTAATCTTGTCAATGCTGAGTGGCAGCTTGCCTCTGTGATTAAGCAAATTCGCCAGATTAGTACGTCTTTTGAGATGATCTCCTTTGTTCATATTCCTCGTGAGTGGAACAGAGTTGCTGACGGTTTAGTGAAATGGGCTTCGGAGAAGGGGCCGAATTGGTGTATTCATGATCAGAACCTGCTTCTTGTTAATCTATCCCTTAACCTGGCTCAACTTCTTGAGCAGGATATGGGTTTGTAATTCTCTCATTTTCGGGCTCTTTTAATAAATTTTTACCCCTTTTTAGTTGCTACTAATATCGATGTTGAAATCTCTGTGGACTATTGTGTACTTGTATAGGGATTCATTCTTGTAAGTTTACATTAAATAACTTATTTTTAGTTGTTCTTATCATTGATGGTAAATCTTGTACTACCACTTGATGCACAATGTTCATACCAAGGTCATCCCAAGTGATGTTGGAATTGAATCTCTTAAAGTCATATTTTCAGTCTATAATGTTGATGATGAGTCTAATAACACTGATTGGTGTATTTTACTCTTACAACTATAATCATTAAAAATGTTGACATTGAATATCTTGTTATCGGTTTCAACATAATGCCCTTGTAAGGATTCAACACAAAATCAATAACAATAAATGTTTTGCGACTCAATATGGTGTAATAGTCAAAAGATGCCTTGCAATTTTAATATTGTCATCGAGACTCCTACTACGTACTGTGATATAATATCCTAGTAATGGTTTCAATATAATTCTATTTTAACGGTTCTAGCTCTTAATGTCGAGATTGAATTTATCACTTCTGAGTGGGATATAATGCCCTTGCAATGACTCTCATTGTAATATCTTTACTGAATCTGTTACTTTAGGCTCCTATATAATTCTCCTACAAGGGTTCTCATTCATAATAACCACAATGAATCTCCAATTGTTGTTTAACACACTTTTACGGGTTCTCACTCATAATCTTCACTTTGAATGTCTAATTTTCAGCTGTTGTACAATGCCCTTAAGTAAATCACACTTGTAAAGTGACATTAAATATCTTATTTTGGGTTGTATTATAATGCACTTTTGAAGGCACTGTTGTGCAATGTTGATATTAGATTAGTGTTGTTCAATGTTGACATTAGATCATTTATTTTTGGTTGCAACATATTGTTGTCATCATGTCAACATATAATTTTTTACTTTGGTGGTTGTATGTCGCCATTATAACTATTCTCAATTGTAATATTTATTTTTATGTTGACTCTCTAATTTCTATTTTTAATACTATTCTATTATGGTGGATGGTGCTCATAATATGTGTTCTCCCAAGGTGCAACATTGAATCTCATACTACTTGTAACAATATGCTGTTCTAGAGGTCCACACATAAAATTTTGATGATGAACCTCTTCTTGATGGTTTAAATTTAATTCTCTTATGGGTGCTTCCACTTATATGGTGATCATATAATGCATCCTACAGCGTATCACACTCACCATGTTGGCATTGAAACCATTATTCTTTGGTGTTTGGTTGCTAAATCACGGCCTTTTGGTTGTACTATCATTTACTCTCAAAGGCATACCTAGGTAATACTGACATTGAATCTCTTCTTGTTTGTTGCAATATGATGCTCCAACGGTGGCTTTATGGTCATAGTCTTGACAACGAATCGCTTTCAGTTGTTTGAGGTAAAGTTGTTTCAGGCAGAGTTTCACTCACAATTTAACATTTAAGCTCTTACTGATAATTTCAATATATTGCTTTTGCAATGGGTATCACTCTTCATGTTTGAGGGATCGATGTAGTACTTGTTTTGGTATAATATTTTGATAGTTTATCTTGCACGTAATGTTCACATTGAATTCCTTACAATTGGTTGCTTAAAATCTTGACAATAACTTTTTGACCACTGGTTGTGGTATAACAATGGTATGTGGGTTCTCCCTCGTAACATTTTAGTTGAATCTCTTCTTGTTTGTTGCATATAGGATTCTTATGGGAGCTTTCCCTCATAACATTGATGTAAAATCTCCCAGTGTCAATTATGGCATAACACTCGTAATGTTCATGTTGACTATCTAATTTATAATTTGAAATAGGATTCTCTTATGGCGGATACCACTCTTAATGTGTGTTATCCCAAGCATTACAACATTGAATATCAATCTACTTGTGGCAATATGATATTATGGAGGACCACACTTAAAACATTGATGCTAAACCTCTTAAAGATTTTATGATGGTTTACACAAAAACTAATAAAGCTTATTCTATTAGTTCCATTCATAGTATAATGCTTTCATCAGGGTTCTCGATGTTAATATATCTTTTCACTAGCGATGTGAGAAATAATCTCTAACTATTAGTACTTGAGATAAAGTAAATTAAAATGATTTACTTTCAAAATGTTGAAGATGAACCTCTTATTACTGGTCGCAATTTAATTATATTATGGGGATTCACACTTATATGGTTACACTATAATGCATCTTACAAGTTTTAACACTCACAATGTTAGCGTTGAAACTATTATTCTTTGATATTTGGTTGCAATATCATGCACTTTTAGTTTGGTAAGCACAGGATATACTGAGAGGGGGAGGGGGCAGGGGGCTTGAATCAGTATATCATACATCTTATAAAACTTTCCCTTAATCGAATTCCACTTAATCAAACATTCAAGATATGCAATAAAACTAAAACAATAAACACCACACAAGAGAGAGACACCAGATATAACGTGGAAACACAATGTGGAAAAAACCATGGAGAACAATCTTAGGTATATGAATGAGCACCAACCCAAACAATATTCGCAAGCACCAACTTGCAGGAGCACCAACTCCTTTGCTGAGCACCAACCCAACAACTATTCGTAAGCACCAACCCTCAGAAGCACCAAACCCTTTGCCAAGCACCAACCCAGCAACAATTCGTAAGCACCAACCCCTTTGCCGAGCACCAACCCACATGAGCACCAACCCCTTTGCCGAGCACCAACCCACATGAGCACCAACCCCTTTGCCGAGCACCAACCCACAGGAGCACCAACCCCTTTGCCAAGCACCAACCCAACAACTATTTGTGAGCACCAACCCACAAGAGCACCAACCCCTTTGTGTATACCACACAACTATCCCTCAATGTTGCTATCTCAACAAATGATAGTTCATTACAACATCTCTTTCCTCTCTAACCTTTGCTCTTCTATGCTAGATATAACAAATACAAATCATACTCATCTCTCACAATTGCTCTTATAAGCTAGATACTACAATATCAAATCAACCTCTCTCACACATATTACAAATGGCTTCTCAAGCCTTTATTTATGGTTTTCCAAATGACCTTTGGCCTTCCCCTTTTGTGACCCTTCAATTCTCATGGAAAATGGCGCCAAACTTGTATGACCCTTCATATCCTTGCCTTTGAAAAGTCATGTGGTGACCCTTCATGAGCAAAAACGTTATTCCCTCTTTTGTCCTTATCTTGGTGACTTTTCGTATTGCTCAAAGTGTCCCTTCATGAGAAATTGTGCCATTCCTCTTTTGTATTCACTTGGTGACTCTTGGAATTCTCCAAGATGACTCTTCATGGGAAAATGCATCCCATCCTTTTATCTTTACCCCGTGGCTCTTTGACTTCTCCATGGGCCCTTCGTTTGTCTCATATGCTACCAAAAATATGTTCATTAATATTAAATAAATATTAACACGCATTAGTCAAGATATATCTATTAAAAACATCATTAAATGCAATGGGGCCTTTATCACCAATAATGCTAGACTTTTGACATCAGTGACAATATTTCCAACAATCTCCCCATTTATCATTGATGGCAACTTCAATCCTGAAACTGCCATATCCTATCACCTGCACATCTTGTCATCTGAAAACATACAGTAACTCCCCTTTACTATAGCAACCTGTATCTTTTCACTGTACCTATTTTTGCACCTGTACCTGTCCATGTTATTCTCCCCCTTTGACATCAATGGCAAAGGGCCTACCTCAAGCTAACACTTTGCTCCCCCTCAACTGATACTGAACATCAATGACAGAAAGTAATAGAAATTACTCCCAACTCCTCTCACAGATCTTTGAATGTGTCCTTTGATCGTGCCTTTCAGAAGATATCTGATAATACATACACATTGTTCCCTGTCCTTTGAGCATTTGCAATCAACACCTTTGAATCTTTTCTTCTAATCTCACAACTTTCAGCATCAAACTTTAATGTGTATCTTTAATCACATATTTGACTAACACTCAATAGATTATGCTTAAGACCTTTTACATACAAAACATTCTTAGTCTTAGTTATACCATAATCCAAACTCAAAGTACTTTTTCTAGCTATCTTGGCAGTGGTTTTATCTCTGAATCTCACTATGCCTCCATTGATCTTCTTTAGAGTTATGAACTTACTTCTATCCCATGTCATATGCCTCGAACATTGACTATTAATTAACCATCATTGATCTTTATTTCTTACATGCAGAGCTGTCTGAACCATCATAAAATCTTCAAGTTGTTTCTTCTGCCATGAACATGTCTAAACCTTCTTGATGAATGGAGCTTTGAAACTCTGATCCTTCTGAATTGCTCGAACACGCTTCTACAATACCGAGCTATGTGTTTGAAGTTATTGCACTTGTAGCATA
Organism: Torreya grandis; assembly: GCA_037957365.1. Taxonomy (NCBI): domain Eukaryota; kingdom Viridiplantae; phylum Streptophyta; class Pinopsida; order Cupressales; family Taxaceae; genus Torreya; species Torreya grandis. The sequence goes on along the minus strand of JARHVA010000904.1, from coordinate 2,806,202 downwards.
CTATGGTCTCTTCATCAAAACTTGATAGAGGAGCAAAAGAGTTGTGGCTTCTACTTGACTCTACTTGAATTTCCTTCTCCCTATTTTTGAAACTGTTAGCTCTTTTTCTATATTCTAATTTCATGTGACCATATCCATCACAATAAAAACAATAGCCATAAAAATAGGACCTATCTGTATATCTCTGCCCTGATTTTCTTTTGTAACTTTGTTCCCTCCAGCGTTCTCTATTTGAAATGTCCTCTGTATTCTTCACTTCTCCCCTTTTTGTTTCCTCTTTTGTAAGAGCTTCAGCGTAGCTCTTTTTCTCAAATCCGATACTTGTCTTATCTGAATTCACCTTTTGGCTTTCTAATATCTTATTCAATGTTAGTGCCTTTGAAATTCTTCTTGTATGTAGGCTTTTTTTCTTCATTGTCATTACCCTTATTTGGGCATCTTGCTGAAAAATGTCCAATCTTTCCACAATTAAAACATTTAAAAGGTAATTTTCTTTGATATTTCCCTGTTCTTCTTTTCGGCTTGCGAATGAAAAGTGCTCCGTTGTCATCTTCATCATCGCTAGGACTATCACTTGATTCTTGAATCTTAGCTTTCTCTTTCTTTGATGTCTAGAAAGCCGCTTCTCTCTTTAAGGGTTTATCTTGTTCTATCTACATCTCATATGCTGTCAGTATACCATGAAGTTCATCCATCTTTAGCTTGGCTAAATTCTTCATCTCATCAATTGTCGAAACCTTTGCATCATATCTCATTAGTAGAAATCTCAGAACCTTTTGTACCACCATTGACTCTTCCAACGTTTCTCCAAGACCTTGAATCTGATTTACGATTTGATCAACTCGCAAAAGATAACTTGCTATATCTTCTTCTTCCATCTTCAAACTTTCAAACTGTTTTCTAAAACTCTGAAGCCTAGCTTGCTGAACCTTTCCATCACCTTTGTAAATATTCTCTAGTTTTACCCAAGTTTCACCCAAGTTTCATGAGCAGATTTACATTGCATAACTTTAACAAATTCATATTCACATAAACCACATAAAATAGCATTTAAAGCTTTAGCATTACATTCACTTGCCTTCTTTTTTGCTAGAGTAATTGCATATGTCTGTGGCTCTTCATATTCCTCCACTGCTTTCCATATGTCGAATCCAAGGGCCATCAAACAAGTCATCATTCTTATGCTCCAAAAAGCATAATTCATCCCATCAAACAAAAGTGCCTTATTTGTAGAAAATCCTTCTTGTGACCCAACCATCATGCTTTTCAAAAAGAAACCTGCTCTGATACCAATTGTTAAGCACGAGATATACTGAGAGGGGGGGTGAATCGGTATATCATATATCTTATAAAACTTTCCCTTAATCAAATTCCACTTAATCAAACATTCAAAATATGCAATAAAACTAAAACAATAAACACCACACAAGAGAGAAACACCATATATAACGTGGAAACCCAATGTGAAAAAAACCACGGAGAATAATCTCAAGTATATGAATGAGCACCAACCCAAACAATATTCGCAAGCACCAACTTGCAAGAGCACCAACCCTTTTGCTAAACACCAACCCAGCAACTATTCGTGAGCACCAACCCACAGAAGCACCAACCCCTTTGTTGAGCACCAACCCACAGAAGCACCAACCCCTTTGTTGAGCACCAACCCACAAGAGCACCAACCCACAGGAGCACCAACCCCTTTCTGTATACCACACAACTATCTCTCAATGTTGATATCTCAACAAATGATAGTTCATTAAACATCTCTTTCATCTCTCACCTTTGCTCTTCTAAGTTAGATATAACAAATACAAATTATATTCATCTCTCACAGTTGCTCTTCTAAGCTAGATACTACAATATCAAATAAACCTCTCTCACACATATTACAAATGGCTTCTCAAGCCTTTATTTATAGCTTTCCAAATGACCTTTGGCCTTCCCCCTTTGTGACCCTTCAATCCTCATGGAAAATGGCGCCAAACTTGTATGACCCTTCATATCCTTGCCTTTGAAAAGTCATGTGGTGACCCTTCATGAGCAAAAACGTCATTCCCTTTTTTGTCCTTATCTTGGTGACTTTTCGTATTCCTCAAAGTGCCTCTTCATGAGAAATTGCACCCTTCCTCTTTTGTCTTCACTTGGTGACTCTTGGAATTCCCCAAGATGACTCTTCATGAGAAAATGCGTCCCATCCTTCTTTTGTCTTTTCTCCGTGACTCTTTGACTTCTCCATGGGCCCTTTTTTTGTCTCATATGCAACCAAAAATATATTCGTTAATATTAAATAAATATTAACACACATTAGCCAAGATATATCTATTACAAACATCATTAAATGCAATGGAGCCTTTATCACCAATAATGCTAGACCTTTGACATCAATGACAATATTTCCAACATAGTTGTGATATTATGTGATCTTGAAAGCTCCCCTTTGTAATAGTGAAGTTGAATCTCTTCTTGTTTGTCACAATATGATGCTCCTATGATGGTTCTAAGGCCGTTTTATTAATGACAAGTCTCTTTTAATTGTTAAAGGTATAGTTGTATTAGAAGGATTGTCACTCATAATTTAACATTTAAGCTCTTACTGACAATTGCAATATATTACTCTTACAATGGTTATCACTCCTCATGTTGGTGCTACTGAGACAGTACTATTTTTTTATAAAATTTTGCAATGATTGGTATTTCACGTAATGTTGACTTTGAATTCTTTACAATTAGTAACTTAGAATCTTTACTCTTACAATGGTTATCACTCCTCATGTTGGTGCTACTGAGATAGTACTATTTTTTTATAAAATTTTGCAATGATTGGTATTTCACGTAATGTTGACTTTGAATTCTTTACAATTAGTAACTTAGAATCTTGACAATAAATTTCTCACCACTGGTTGCAGGATAACATTGTAAAATGCATTCTCCCCCATAAATGGGTTCATGTTTGTTGTGGTAAAATGCTCCTATGGGAATTAACCATCATAATGTTGATGTTGAATCTCTTAATGTATGTTGAGATAAAATAATGTTGTATGTGTTAACCCTCGTAAATAATGTTGACTTTGAATTATTTACAATTGGTTGCTTATAAAGTTGACAATAAACATCTAACGTTGGTTGCATTATAACATTGTTATGTGGGTTCTCCCTCATAATGTTGTCATTCAATCTCTTATTGTTTGTTGTGGCAAAATGTTCCTATGGGAGTTAACCCTCATAATATTGTTGTTGAAACTATGTTTATTGGGGTAAAATGCTACTATGGGGGTTAAGCCGCATAATGATGTCATTGAGCCTTTATTTTTTACTGCAATTCAATCCTCTTCCAAAGTCACTCTGACATAATACTAATGTTGAATCTTTTATTGTTCAGTTTAGACTACTATAATGCTCATATGGTGATTTTGATATAATGTATAATATTCATATGAGAATTCTTGCTTTTAATTTCACCCTATATCTCTAAGTATTTATTGAGGTATAATGCTCTTTCATAAGTTCTTGCTACTAATTTTCATGTTGAAGCCTATAGCGTAAATAATCTTATAGGTGCTCATAATTAATGGTGCAAGTATAATTCTCTTACACAAGCTCTCTTAAGGGTTGGAACTATAACTTGTTTACTTTCAATTATTTTGTTCTTTTTCTTTTATTTAGTTAGTCATCATTCTTAGGGTTGTCATGCCCATATTTTTTCATCCCAAAAAATACGTAAAAAATAGTAAAAATTATATTTTTTAAAATCAATTTTAATCAATCAATTAATTTCTTTATTTATCCCAAAACATGTCACAAGAAAAGTGTGATACTAGATTTAAGTAGTAAAGTATCTTATAACATTATGAGAATGTATTCGACATAATTAAGCATATGAAGTAATCAATTAACTATAAAGAAGTGGTACATTAATTCATTTGTGAATCATTTATGGTTTGTTTCAATTTAATTCCCTGATCATGTTCAACAAGAATGTGTCATGTATTATTTATAACAAGATAAATTAACACCAATTTTTTTCATAATAGCAAAATATGATCAACACTAAGAGAAAGCTATGCCTTTAGTGGGTTATCCAGAATTGCACCACAGCGCGATAATTCATTTCAACAATCATTTATCATGTTTTTCCCACATACAACACTTATAAGACGTCATAGAAAACGGTGTGTATTATCTATAACTTATTTTCATTACTTCAAGGGTGAAACAAATTATAATTCTTCTCAAGATAATCATTCAATACTAGCACTAAGCAAATAAGTCGTTCATCACTAAAACTTAGTTACATTAGATAGGGTTTCCACACCATGGCAATCATAAGAGGTATTAATTATGAACCTCTATAAAACATTGCTAAGAGACAGTGAGGCATGGTTAGACCAAAGAGTATGTAATTTTATATAAGAAGAATCAAAATGCGTTGGTCTTACCATACAAAAAATCATTCGAGAGCATATTTATGGAGATATTTAGGAAACATTTTGTTTCGAGTTCCCTGAATTGCTAGTTAATTGGTTAGCAAAGTTGGAATACTATTGTTATATCCCAAGAACGGAAGAAACAATCATTTAGACTGAAGAAAAGATAGTCTAGTTACTGAAATTAGAAACTGACTAGAAAGGAGCAATATATTATTGGGATGCCACTACCATAGACAGATACATAACTGAGTTTACAGTACAAGGAATTATAGGTTTCAAAGCTAAGCAAAACTTGTTTGTTAGAAGAATTAGAGGAAAATTTTCACAGTGACCACCTATCCTTGTGAAGATGTTGGTTGTGGACAAGGCCATTGTGCCTACTCCAACCAATATGGAGTAGTCACTTTCGGCGTATAGCACTGTGTGTGACATGACAGTGAATGATGTTTCAATGAGCAGGTAAGGCTTGAACCTGAATCCAAAATGGAAACACGAGGAAAGAAGAGTTAGAAGAAAAGTCTGGATTTAGAACGTGAGTTGTGACAACAAAACAAATGGAGTTAATAGAAGAATACTCAACTAATTGTGAGTAGAGGTAAGAGTAGTAGTAAAATAGTTGATGAATGAGTAAAAAGATGTGGTGAGCGAGATGAAAGAGACAGAACGAAGAAAGAAGATGACAAATGTTGGCAAACAAAAAAAAGTGATGGAGAATGAAAGGAAAAAGAGATGTTTGAAGAAGGCAAGAATCATGTAGAAGTAGAGCAGTTAGATGATAGATGTAGTGTGCAGTTACACGAATGGGTATTAACAAAAGGACATGAAAAATTAGGCAAAGAAGCAAGCCATTGTCGCATATTAATCATATATTCAAGCGTAGAAGTCACAAAAAATAATCATTCACCGAAACAACGCACATCCCAGCAGCCCAATTTCTTATAATTTAGAAGTTTTCAACCAGACGAACGAAAAAGTAGTAGTGGGGAAGGTCTATTTTCAGAACAAGTACATCATCAGGTACTGAAATTGAAACAACATCAATACAAAATGATTTAAAGTCCATAGGGTTTTTGAAATCAAGCAAAGAAAAGAAGGAAACACAGAATAATAGCGTACGTAAGTTGAATCTCCTAGTGCACACAAAAATATTCATAATACACAAATAGGATAGCCTAGAATGCAACCTCCTCTTATAACAACTGCACAATAGTACCCTCCAATACAAGTTTACACAATGGGTGTTGTAGTAGCATTTATCAATTTGACAATGTATGATGGGTTTAAGGACCCTAAACAGTACTTACTAACTTGTGAAATAAGATGGCAAGCTAAGGGAATCACTGATGAAGCTGCAAAAAAGTGTGAATTAATAGGGGTACTAACTGCAAGAGCTCTTGAGTTTATGCACTGCGAAAAAATTTAACAAAAAAGTCTACAACATGTTAAAGAATGGCTTGTTGCAGAGTTCAAAATAAAACAATGTACAAGTCAAACTATTCAAGTCTTGAAGGAAATAAAAGAAAAGTTGGGAGAATCAGTCTACATCTCTCATCGCAAGTTTTTTGTTGTTATAAATAAGGTGGAATTTGTCTTTATAGACAAATAAAGATGTATGGTTTATCAATGGACTGCATTCCATAATCAGGTTTACGACTGCGCATACTCAATATTCTGCTAAAACAGATCTAGAGTTATTTCCTTGCGAGTATAGCAAATTGAAGATTATAGGAAGCTCCTATCATAAATTCTCAAATTGAAAATACATTACAAGTCTTTATAAAGAGGATGAAACAATATCATGAGGCGATAAACCAAAGTTAAATCTATAGTGTATGGAGTGTAGAAAAGAACATCACATAAATAATTGTGTCCTAAAATTAAAACAGAGTTCTGTGAAATCTATCGAGTAGTAAGTCATGCATCAATTATGTGCAATCTCCTGCAACAATATGTAAAGAATATGAAAAATTTATATTTTAATTTTTGTAAGTCGCACAATCATGATGAAAAGAACTGTAGGTCTTTGAGAGAGCTTAAAAAAATATCACCAAAAATGCATTCACTGTTGCTATGCAGCAAGTGTCCTCAACGAAGCAAATATTTCCAAGCCCAAAAGTCGATAAAGGTTGTGTGACCCAAGTAGGGCCATAATGGATTTTTAGTTTGCTACAGTACCAGTGTCAAGATCTAGTTAGATAAACCTCTTCTTCGCACCCTAGATCCCTTCAATGATGCAGCAACTACAAACAAATTGGACTCCATTTATACAACAATAATTCAGAATTATAAATAATACTAAACAACATCAACATTGGAATATAACACAAGAGGGTATAGAGGAGGTTATCAGTCGAACAGAGGAGGATCTAGTGGCAGATGCAGAGAAGGTTACCAAGGTGGAAGAGGAAATAACTATCAACACCCTCCTTTGCAATGCTATTTATGTGGACAATATAATTACATGAAATTAAATTATCCTTCGAATCTTCAAAGACAATCTTATTGCGCATACTGAAGAATATATGACTAGAACGAGACAAAAGATTGCCTTGTCTTGGAAAAGCAAAGAAAGGATAAGACCGTCCAAAATGTAAATATAGTGAATGCACAACATCAACACGCAAAAAGAGGTTTTCCTCCTCTAGAAATGACTCAAGATTAGGGAATCCAGAAAGCAAAATAGGACAAATACCCAAACCCAGCTATTAAAAAGGAGCTCATGTATGAAGTTGCACACATGTTGAAAAACATTCAACATCAAGACACAACTAGAGGAGATCCTATAACAATAGAAGCTCAAATGTATATGGCTAGATCATGTGCATTATACATCAGGATGGAGTTGTTACTATGCTCATAGAGCTACTAAAAGTTTTAAGCACACTGCGCAATGAAAATATCTCTCAAAAGATCATAAACTTACTATATAATCTACTGGAGTGTGCACGAGGGCAACAAAAGACAAAAAAGGCTAATCAACATTGAGGTTACAGGATATGAAATTCCAAATATTGCCTTTAATTTTGTCAGCAAAGTCAACATGATTCCCAAGTTTACATGGTAGGCTATCGGACGACCGATTCTAAGTTACAGCCCAGTAATTCTGAGCTTAGCGAACTATGGATGAGTTCAGCGCATTGGAAAATTAGATGTTGACATCAAAATTGCAGAAACGACCTTACACAGTGACCTTGAAGTCATCAAAATGAAGACAACAACAACACATTACCCTACACTGATTGGCAAGAAATGTGCATATGATGATCAGAGGACTATTAATACTATGCAAAATCAATTAGAGGTGCATCAGGGAGATAAGGTTGTCTTCATTTCTCTAAATAGGGCACACAAACCCTACATCATTACAATTGAACCAGATTCTCCATATGTCGTGCAAGAAACTAGTTCGATGAAGGTAAACTTTGAAGAGAACCCAAAAGCTCTACATGCATTCGAGTGCAACTTCTTGTATGAGCATACTAAACCCCAAGTACAATCTTTACTCACTCAACAGTTAAAGACATCTAAATAATGGAGGCTTAAACCAGTAGTTACTCAATCGCTGGCAACCCATTTTGTCATAGAGGATTGTGCGCCCATGTCTGCTAAATCCTTTACTCGTTCAAAAGTTGACTTTCTCTTTCAAGCATATGATCATATGTAGGATTATATAGATCCAACCAAAGAAGACACCTTGCCTTAGAAAATAGCTTCATTTGTGAGTGGAGTCTCAAACACGAACCTACTCAACTGGGCTCATGGTGATCATGAACTTCGACCTATGAGAATGGTCTTTGCATGTCAGAGATAACTCCCTGTGTACTATGCAAGGAAAGATATCAATCAATTCATTCTACACCTACAAATTCAAGTGTTTACCATCAATTATCAAGTTAGTGCTTTGAATTATGCTTTGAAGAGAGTTGTAAAATGGTGGACAATTCATAGAAATGATTAGCTCGAGTGAGATGATGCGTACAAACTCATTACTAGCAAATTCTAACTACAAAGGGTCATAAGAAGCAATTGGCCTTTTTTTCATGAAGGTGAGTACCTTGAAATCCATATTCACAAATGTGTTTTAAATCTGGACTGAGGAACGTGTGACTCCAAAATAATGGGTTCACATCTTTTCTTACACATTGGCTCTTTCACCATCAACATGGTATATGCATCAAGAGTGTAAGAGGGCAACAAAGCATTGGGTATAGGTGCAAAGTGACTTCATACAAACACTTGTTTTTGAAGATGAGAACACTCTGGTTCACAACGCACTATTAAAAATCAAACATTTCCTATACCATGGGTGCGTAGAAGATTTAAGCACCATGATGGAATCTACTGTGCAGAAGAACGCAACTTCTAATCTCAATACGACATTACAAAGATTTAAAGCTACCAAAAAAGCATAATCTCTCATGCAACCATGCCACTAAATACAAGATGAAGAAAAGGACATTGAAGATTCAGATACTGATGGTGATATTGATTTAATTGATTTATTTGAACATGAACAGCCAGTAGAACCAGTAAACGACCTTGACACAAAACCTACTTAATAAGATAAGTTGCACAACATACAAATTTCAAAATAAAAGCAATAAATCATAAGAGAATTTGTTGACGAGAAAAAGCGTAAAATGTATCAGTAACTCATTAAAAAGCATGTAGCAAACATCAAAACTGAGGAGATTCCCATATTGACGCATATAGGTGATTATTAGACAAAAGTTGAAGTTTTTGAAGTTACGCAACTCCTACGAGATTATCAAGATGTCTTTCCCACTAAATTTTTAAAGGTTCAAGGATTTGATCCATCTCTATGCAAAATGCATATCGAGCTAAACGAGTGCACACAACCCATAAAAAAATAGTGATACAAGCTGAATCCAAACATGAAGTTGAAAGTGAACACTGAACTTGATAGAATGCAAGATGCAAGTATAATTTACCCTGTAGAAAAGGCAGATTGGGTTAGTCCCATAGTAGTGTAGCCTAAGAAAATAAAGGAGATGAAAGTATGTGGAGATTATGAAATTCTGAATTATGCATGTGTTAATGATCCATTTATGATCCCCTTCATAAATGAAGTTTTGGAATTTGTCACAGGGCATGGAGTCTACTCTTTCAAGGATGGTTTTAGTGGCTATCATCAAATACCCATCGTAGAAGACAAAGCTAAAATGACTTGCCACAAAATGAGGATTCTTTAAGTATAAGGAAGCTTTTTTTGACCTCAAGAATGCAACTAAAATTTTGTCATGCTGTGGTGACTACGTTTAAAGATTTCATTCATAACTTTCTAAAAGTCTATCTAGATGATTGGGCAATCTTTTCTTTGTTTAGAAAACAATTATGTAAACTAAGCCTCATGTCAGAATGCTACCAAGTTCTGCACATCACTCTGAATTTGAAAGTGTTTATTCTTCACACCTTTTGGTGTCCTGCTAGTTTATGTAGTGTGCAGTGAAAACATTTTGATAGACCATGGCAAAATTGCAGTCATTCTGAGTATGCTTCCACCATTCAACTCTACAAAAGTGGGATCTTTTCCTCGAGATACAAAGTACTATCAAAAGTTTATCAAAGGATATGCAACCATTTCATCTCCATTAGAGTATTTAATGTGCAAAGGTGTGAAGTTTGTCTCAACTTCTCAATGCCAAGCAACCTTTATAAAGGTGAAGCAAAGATCGGTCACTGCGCCTATCGTTGTCTTTCCATATTATTGCAAGCCCTTTCACATGCATGTTGATGTTCAAGTATCGTAGTTGGTGCTAAGCTTGCGCAACAAAGGGATGGTGGACTAAATCATCCCATTGATTTTGCAAGTCAAAAGTTGTTCGATGCACAAAAGAATTACATGACCACTGAAAGAGAAGCATTGGCTATAGTGTTTGCACTACAAAAATTTCAATATTATCTTCTTGTGACACCATTTGAAGTATTCACGGATCCTCCAGCTATGCGCTACCTCGTCAATAAGCCAATGCTTGGAAGATGCATTTCTAGATGGTTGATACTATTTTAGGAATTCCAAGTTCGCATTAATGTCAAGCTAAACAAAGAAAATGTGGGGACGGATCATCTTAGTGGCATTTCCAATGGTGAAGAACCAGAAGAATTACAGGAAGAGTCCCCTGATGCTCATCTATTTCACGTTTCTGTGATTCCTAAAATTTTTGAAGCAATTGCCAACTTCATTGATCAAGGAGTATTCACTGCGCACTACGGAAAGAGACAAGAAGCAATTTGTCACCAAAGCTTTGCCATATACCATCATCAATGGGCTTTTGTATCATTTGGAGAAGGACGAAGTACTGTATAGTGTAGTTCTAGAACATCAACGACCACAACTCTTACTAGAAGCACACCAGAGAATAGCAGGACATTTTGCCGGAGAAGCTACTGCCATGAAGTTTTTATAGAGTGGATTATGGTAGCCGAATCTTTTTTATGATGCACATATAGTAGTGCAGCATTCTGACGTATGTCAACGCATGAGTAAACCACTATAAAGACATGAAATGCCTTTGCAGCCTTTGTTAGTTGAACAACCTTTTGAATAAAAGGGCATTGATTTTGTCTGATCTATCAATCCACTGAGCAAACACAGTAAAACAAGGTATATTATGACGACAACAAACTACTTTACCAAATGGGTCGAAGTTGTTGTGACACCAAGCTGCGCTGCGAAGGACGAAATAAAGTTTCTCTATGAGAACATTATTACAGAGATTAGATGCCCCATCAAACTCGTTAGCGATCGAGAGATGCACTTCCTGAACAACACCATCAAGGATCTTATTGAAGAATTCATGATTTAACATAATAAAAGTACTGCATACCATCCACTAGCTAATGGCCAAGTTGAGGCTTCTAATAAAGTGTTGGGCAAAATATTGAGAAAGATCTGCGATGTCAAAAGCACTGATTTTTTAAATTCGCATTCATGTGATTATGTTGGCATACCACACACACTATAAGAGGGTTATAGGTTTTACTCCATTCCAGTTGCTCTATGGGCTTGAAGCAGTTATTCCAATGGAATATTTGGTACCTAGTCTACGCATTGTTACGGTCATGAGACTAGATGATCGTGAGTCTCTCACTAATAGACTTCTTGAACTGAATAGGATGGACAGGTATCAACACAGAGCATCTTGGACGTAGGAAGTACACAAACAGAGCCAAAAAACATAGCATGATAAGAATCTGTGCCATAAGGAATTTCATAAAGATCAACCAGTGTCATTTTAGAGCATTTTAGAGCTAATTACAAATTTGATGGAAAGGGCCTTATGTTATACATGAAATATAGTAGCAAGGAACCGTCATCATTAAAGGCCTAAGCTTGAGAACCAAGTTTGCATTTCATTCTTGCACATATGTTTGCAACTTACAGTTCCAAAGAGCCGAGCTAGTTTTATTGCATAGAAAGCCAGTAGCATTGCAATTTCATCATTTCAACAATCATGGATACTTTGCAGCGCATCAAGAGACTGACAGATGCACAAAAAGAAGCATTGGGTGTCGATATGGCCCTAAGACAAACAAAGTGCACTGCTCCAAAATCATTTCACTTCCTTTGAGCAGTAGAATATAAGTTATTTAAGCCAAACCTCATCAATGTTGAGCAACCGTTCGCTCTCGTAGCCCCCCACCATTTCCACAACACAAATAGGGCAAAATAGACATATACATGATAAAATGAGTACATGTCAAACAAATATTAGACAAATATCCTGTGCAACTTTATAATTCGATTTCTTCTCCCAACACTTTCTCAAACTTAAAATGTTGTCTCATCAAAAGACAATGTCACAAGATCTTCCAAAATTGTACAAGTGAGCAGAGGGTGGAAGAAATGGTTAGACTAGTAAGAGTCACAGTAATCACTCAAGGCACCGTTTTCAATTTTCATCTCTTGCACACCACTTAGCCGCCCTTTCAGATTTTCATCTAAGTAGCATACCAACCTATCGCTCTTTCGAGTTTTCAATAGGCTAGTGTAACTAGGTGGCCACTCTTTATGAGTTTTCAAATATCCTGGCCTTGCTTGTCTTACTAAGTCATCCCCAATACAAAATGATATACAAAAAATTTACAAAATTTGTACTCTATGCAGTACTTAACTAGATGTTGGTGGTTTGGACACAAACGATGACTAGCCAAAAGAATCCTTAAACTTGTACTGTGCAACCTTACGTTGACCGATGATACATAGGTGTGTTGAGAATCTGGGCAACATCATCATAAAAGGGTGACAGATCGATCTTGTAAGCATGTCAGTCTAGCATGACTTCTTCGATCATCCACAACAGGGTGCGCAATAGTGCATGATATCCAATGATCTTCTTGAGATCCATGTCATCAATGATGCTCATGGCTACCTTGCTATTGGTGACCCTAGTTTGAATCTTGCCACTCGACTACTCGAGTTTATTTACGTGACATTGATTTTAAAAACTGACGAAGAAACTACGTAGAAGCTAACTCTGTCAGTTGAGGATGTTGTCATGCACATTATCCCTAGCATTAAGCAACACCTGAAGTGCTCTATCGTTATCATTTACAGAGGCAGTGTGGATGCCCATAGTTGCCTTAGTAGTTGGCCCTGTGGTAGTATGCATTGGAACTAGTTAAAGAATCATCCAACTACTGCTTTCAGTCCAACAAGTTGTGTGACTTGTTCTTGCAATGCAGCAATGTCCAACATGTCTTGGTACTCCTCCAGCAAAGCAATGAGCGTCGTAGTGTTGGTCTTCACATCCTAGCCCAATGTGTCGATGCATGGAGATTTTGGGCTACGCATCAGTCCTTGGTCTATAGTCTTCATTGGTTAGACGTGACTTGGTCCTCAATTGCTCGAGTGACCAACTCTGGACAAGCAATCTGAATAAGCTTCGCAGTTTCATGGAGGCGAGCCTTCAACTCGACATTCTCCGCCTTAGATTGATCCCTTTCTTGCTCTAAAGAGGGAACCTTCTGCATAATTGACTCTTGAAATGCTACTGCACCCTCGAGTTGATTCTTCAGTGGGAGCCTAAAAACATCCAGTGATCCTTCCTACTTGAGGGGGAGACCTGTCAGTGTGCTCATAATCACTGAAGGGTCCGATCGTGGCATTGTCGCAAGTGGAAGAGAAAAGGTGGTGCACTGGGCACCCACATTGAGGAAGTCCCATAGCCACATGCCTCCCAAAGGCAATTCAGAGAGTTGTGGACCTACTTGTGCTGCAACTAATTCTTCTACCTGTTGTGGCTACTTTTCTTTTACTTCTTGTTGATCAGGTCCTTATTATTGTTGCACCATGGCCTCTGCTATCAGATTGAGTTGTTGTGCAACGTCTTCAACCTGCTTTCTTTTGACTTTCTCCTCTTATTTCCTATTCAGCTATTCCTACATAGCTTGTTGTTTGGCTTGTCCCTCGACCTACAACATCTGTGCACGCCCTTCTTTCTTTTGCTTTGTCAGGGTTGTAGCCTTGGCTTGTTTATCTGCAACCTGTGCCTCTGCTTGTGCTTGTGCCTATACCTGTTGTTGCCACAAGGCTTCATCTTCTTTTTTTCTTGCAGCCTCCTCAGATTGTTGTTGTGCTCACGTGGCCTTTTCTATGACCTATTGTCCCTGTACCATTGCATCCCATTTCTGTTTTCTTCTTCTTATGCCTTAGCCTTGGCAACGAGCTCAACATCTTTATTTTTAGGCACTTGCACCTCATGTGCTTGCTTCGCTACGTCAGCAACCTCCTATGCCTTCTTAGCCACTTCAATGCCTTTCTTTTGATCAACCTCTGCATCCTTGGCTTTTTGTGCATCCTGACATGATTTTTATTATTGTTGACCCTGCTCCCTGTCTGACTTATCGTTCTACTGCATGACCTGCTTTCTCCCTTGAGCCCTGTTGTTTTTCAATGGTGGGTTACCCAAGTGTGAGCTCTTCGGCCTCATGAGCTTCTAATGATGGTGGCAAATCACTTGGTTGGACCCATGAGCTAGAAACTTGTGCTTTCTTTCATCCGGGGGTAACTAACCTATGTTTAGGTGGTGGTAAACTGGAGGATCGAGCAGGTTGTGCTCCCTGTGTAGTGGTTGCTCGATGAAATGTACGCTCTTCAAGAGTAGGTGAGACGCTAGCCTCGTACTTGGTTCATCGTCTGCACATGAGTGACTTTGGTTGGCTTTTCAGAAGTAGCACAAAGCCATCCTCAATTGTGAAGTTAGCAAAAGATTGAGTCTAGAAAAGGTCAATTTTTCACTGCAGCTACTCTGCTTCTTCTCACACAGTCAACGATGATAGATGCAGGGCACGGTGCTAGGTCAACCCATCGATTTGGAGGACCTTTGTTTGTGCACTTGGACCGTGGGCCCAACCTTTGTAATGTCCCCTATTTGACTCAGCAATCTGGAGCAGTAGATTAGCCTATTACAAGAGTTCTTGTAGGCTAATGAGATGTTTAGGGAACTCAATTGGCATTATTCCCAAGACTTACTATTTTTAGTAAGTTAGTTAGAGGTGCTCACTAGATGGATTTCATGGTTTTAGGGACTTTGGGGTCTTAACTTCTCTTATATGGCTTCCGGGATACCTTCTATGGTGATGTTTTTGGCCTTTGCCCAAACTTACTATTTTTAGTAAGTCATCTAGACCAAGACTTACGGGAATTATCAATGTTGGTCTTGGTACGATTCCTTGAGAGCTTTCTGGCAAGCTATAATACATGGCATTCTGAGTTCAGTTTTTATATTATTTTAATACCTAAAGTTAAAATACTCTATAAATTTACAATTAAAATAATGAGGTGTTAATAAAAAGTCACTTTATTTATGTTGTTTTAAAAGTTAGTTCACTTGGTTTGGCCCCCTTTATGTAGTTGCATGGGCGTCTTTCAAGTAATGAATTTAAATATTTAATATAATATTGTTTTACTTTTATCCCACATTGCCCATGCTATTGGGATGGACACTTTGTGGAGGCATATATTCAACGAGAGTTGGCATACCATGTTATGCTTGGAAGAGATATCGTATTTGCTTGCAAGTGGCAGGGGATTTCTTAGCCTTTGAGGATGCTTACCCTCAATCGGTAACAATCTTCATGCCATTGAAAGAAATGGTTTGGAGATTATCAAGTTTCCAGTTCTGAAGTTGAATAACCAGCTTCAAGAAAGAGCCATATCATTCATATTCCCAGTCATGAATGAGTAGCTTCAAAAGCTATATGTTTATCCAGCTTTGGGAACGAATTAGAAGATAATATATCACTATTTGAAGGAGTTCTCAGACTTATTTGTTGTTGCTGTTCAAAATACCAGCCCGGCCGTACCATTTCTCGAAGTTGCAACAGGGTCATTATACCTACTTTGTCTTACGAAGTTGTGCACACTACGTTCTGGGAATGTGTGTTTTAGATAATAGAGGCTATTTTATGAATTGGGTCATTATTATTTTATCGAAAAGGTGAATGTTATGGCTGTGGTATAAATCTGGATTTTTTTGGTACTTTCTAATATAAAATCAGAACTGTTGTTATTCACATTTTCTACTATATTTCTATGTATATGGCTTTGTTATGTTATGAAATGCATATATGAAAAACTTTACATCGAAACGCATGCAAGAATCAACTTAACAACATAAACAGGGGGTATATTACAGCGATTTCAGAGTGTGCATGCAAACTGTTTGACAAATTTACATTGAGTGAAAAGAAAAAAAAGTCGGGCCAAATTTAGGGGTGTCTATTACAACCTTCCAAAAAAAGAATTCCTTCTCTCTATCGTAGAGTCTCCAGCCATGTCGGCAATCATTACCTCAAAGACTTCTTGTTTATTTGTCCCCATCTGAGGTAGGTCACATGCGCTGGTGATCCGGGGCACCTTGGGATCATCTAACTAGGTCACTGTGATCTGTGTCTTGCACTTCAATGGAGGAGATGTAGATTGATGCTCGGTGGAAAGCTTGTGCTTTCCCTTCTTTGCTTGTTAAATGGTGGCTTGTTTTGGTTGTTGCACTACAGGGATGACTATACCAAGTGGTATTCCCTGTAGTGGTGTTGCACGCCTAGCTGAAGGCTTTTTGTTTGGCAAGTTCAATATACACCATGGCCATAGTGACGAAGAATGGAAGAGGCTCAAAGGGTGACCTTGGAAACTCATAAATGTGTTTGAATACACCTTTTGATAGCAAGGTCACAGCGACGTGTTGGCCCAAATAATGCATTAGATCCGGCAGCACGCAAGGATGTTTAGCAATCAACTCCAGGCCCTCCTCCCACCAATAATCTGTGTCAGGGTGCACCTCTCCCTCCGAGGACTTCCATTGTGTGAAGCACAGAAGGAAGATAACGAACTGATACTGGAATGTCTGCTTGGGAAATGTGTGGCACTTATCAATGTTTGTGAGCAGCCCCTGAATGAAGTACTTTAGCCAGTTGAATTGCTTGTTACGATGTATCATGTGGTGGGCAATGCCCACAACTCCTTTTGGAATTTATTTCATAGACTTGGTCGTCTCCTTGAACCTCCTTGTGATGCATTTTATGAAGATGCCTACTAGTTCATCATGGATTTCCTCAATTGGGACCCCTCTTGATCCTAGAACATATAAAACTCCGGCCCTGGCTTTTGTGTACTTAGCTATCAATTTGACATGAATGCAATGCTTCATGTTGCAAATCTTACCAAGTCTAGCAATTAATACAGTTAGTCATTGGCACGTGTGGAGATATGCCATTATGCTCTTTGCCATCCATATGGGAGTACGAGCAGACGACGTTGACGGGCCACTAATTTGTTTAAGATGAAGTCAATCAAACCTTTGATTTGGCATTAACTTCTGGTGGATGACCGTTATACGATGAGCTTCTTGTTGATGTGACTTGTGCGTACCTTGCCCAGACTTAATTACTTTCTTTCACTCTTACTAACACCGGAGATGGTACACGTGAATTCTCCTACGCACTATTGGAGCACACCATACTTGGTATCTTGGTTCTCTAGTGCGAGTGAAGAGATCATCTACAAACACAGAAAAAAAAATTACACAAATCAAGCAAAAATAAGAAATCATAATATACTCGGTGCTACTCAACACCCACTCACCAGAATGAGATCAATTAATACCATTCGCAGTAGGGCTTAAGCCTATAGCCATTAACCCACCCTGATAAATTAGTTCCCCGAATATCTCTCAAACCAATTGCTCCTTGCTATGATATTTCATGTATAACATAAAGTCCTTTCCATCAAATCTATAATTTGCCTGGAAATGCTCTGAAATGACTATCATACAACAAAACTAGTTGATCTTTATGAAATTCCTTATGGTACAGATCTCTATCATGTCATGTTTTCTGGCTTTGCTTATGTACTTCCTACATCCAAGATGCTCTACATCGATACTCATCCATCCTATTAAGTTCAAAAAATCTATATGTGAGAGACTCATGATCCCCTAGTCTCATGAACTTTGTAATGCACAAACTAGGTAACAAATATTCCATTAGCATTACTACTTCAAGCCCATATACCAACTAGAATGGAGTAAAACCTGTAGCCTCTTATACTGTTGTGGTATACCCACAGACTCGCATGAATGCAATCTTCCCAATCATCTCTTTTGACATCGTAGATCTTCGTCAACATTTTGCCAACCACATTATTAGAAGCCTCAGCTTGGCCATTAGCTTGTGGATGGTACGCAGTAATTTTATGATAAAAAATCATGAATTCCTCACTAAGAGCCTTGATGGTGTTGTTCAAGAAGTGCATCCCTCAATCACTAACGAGCTTAATGGAGAATCCAAACTTGTAATAATGTTCTCATAGAGAAATTTTGATGCATCCTTCAACCCAGTTGGTAAAGTAGTCTATCGCAATGATAATATACCTTGCTTTACAAAGGCTCGAGAAAATCAATACCCCATTGTTTAAAATGGTTGTTCAGCTAACAAATGTTACAAAGGCATTTCATCTCTTTGTAGTGGTTTACCCATGCATTGACATACATCACGGTACTGCGCGAATCTATGTGCATCCTGAAAAAGATTTGACCAACATAACCCACTATGTAATAACTTCTTGGCAATAGCTTCTCTGGCAAATTGTCCTGCTATTCCTTGATGTGCCTCATGCAAGAGTTGTGGTCGTTCATGTTCCAGAACTACCCTGCGCAAAGAATACTCCTTACTCAAAGAAGTTGATTTCTTTGAAAATTTTAGGAATCACAAAAATGTGAAATAGATGAGCATTGAGAGAAACTTCTTGTAATTCTTCTGGTTCTTTTCCATTGGGAATGGGACTGAGATGATCTAGCCCCATCTTTTCTCTCCCTGGCTTGACATTAATGCGAGATTGGAATACCTGAAATAACATCAACCATCTACAAATATGTCCTCCAAGCATTGGCCTATTGACAAGGTGGCGTAGAGCTTGATGCTCCGTGAAAACTTCAAATGGTGTCACAAGAAGATAATGTTGAAATTTTTGTAGTGTGAACACTATAGCCAATGCTTCTCTTTCAATTGTCCTTCAATTCTTGTGTCCGATAACTTTCAGCTTGCAAAATCAATAGGATGATACAATCCACCATCTCTTGGTTGTGCAAGCACAACAACTATGATACCCGAAGCATCAATGTGCATGTCAAAGGGCTTGCTCCAATTTGGAAAGATAAGGATAGGTGCGGTGACCAATTTTTGCTTCAATGCTATAAATGATGCTTGGCACTCAGAAATCCAAACAAACTTCGTACATTTATGCAGTAAATACTCTAATGGAAATGAAATTGTTGTGTATCCCTTGATAAACATCTAATAGTACCCTTTATGGCCAAGAAGAGATCACACTTCTGTAGAGTTGACTGATGGAGGCATACTCAAAATGATTACAATTTTGCCCTGGTCTACCAAAATGCCTTCACTACACACTACATGACCTAGTAGGACACCAAAAAGTGTGAAGAATAAACACTTTTTCAAATTCAGAACGACGCACAAAGCTTGGAATCATTCTAACATGAGACGCAATTTAGACAAATGTTATATAAACAAAAAAACACTGTCCAATCATCGAGAGACTTTTAAAAAACTGTAAATGAAATCTTTGAACGTAGTCACCACTTCGCGAGACAAAATCACAAGTATGTTCTTGAGATCAAAAGGCATTACCCTATATGCAAAAGATCCCCATTCTGTGGCAAAAGTCGTTTTAGCTCTGTTTTCTTTTGCGATTGAAATTTGATGATAGCCACTGAATCCATTTGTGAAAGAGTAGACTTCATATCCTACAAAAAATTCCAAAACCTCATCTGTGTAGGGAATCGAAAATGGATCACCCACACATGCATCATTCAAAATCCGATAATCCCCACATACTCTAATCTACCTTGGTTTCTTAGGCTGTACTACCATGGGACTGACCCAATTTGGCTTTTCTACAGAATATATTATACTTGCGTCTTGCATTTTATCAAGTTCAGCGTTCACTTTCAATTTCATGTTTGGATTTCACTTTTATGGCTGTTTCCTTATGGGTTGTGCGCATTCCTTGAGTTCGATATGCATTTCACCTAAAAATGGATTAATTTCTTGAACCTCTAAATATTTAGCGGCAATGACATCTGGATAATATCACAGAATTTGCATAGCTTCAAAAATTCTAACTTTTGTCCAATAATCACCTATGTGTCAATTTGGAAATCTTCTCCGTTCTGATATTTGCTAAAAGCTTTTTAATGGGCTGTTTGGTAAATCTTACATTTTTCTTCATCAACAGAGTCTTGTATCATTCGTTGCCCTTCATACTCTGGAATTTGTATGCTGCACAACTTGTCTCTTTAAGTACGCTCTGTATCAGGATCATTTACTGGTTCTACTAGTTTATTTCAAATAAATCAGATAAATCAATATCAACATCAATATCTGAATCTTCAATGTTTTCTTCATCTTGTATTCGGTGGCATCGCTGAATTTTAGATTGTTCTTTTTTGCCAGCTTTATCTCTTTTTAATGCAGTAGTTAGATCAGAAGTTACGTTCTTCTACCCAGTGGATTCTGTCATGGTACTTAAATTTTCTATGTACCCGTGACATAGAACATGTTTGATTTTCAGTAGTGCATTACGAGTTAGAGGGTTCTCATCTTCAAAAATAAATTTCTGTATGAAGTCGCTTTACACCTGCACCCAATGTTTTGTCATCCCACTGTGCTCTTGATGCATATACCATGCTAATGGTAAAGAATCTAATGTGTAATGAAAGATGTGAACCTAGTATTTCGGGGCCACATGTTCCTCAATCTAGAACTCAACACATTTGTGAGTATGGATTTTAGGACACTCACATTCTTCAAAGAAAGGCCAATTGAAGCTGATGATCTGTGGTAGTTGGAATTTGCTAATCATGGGTTTGCACGCATCATTCCACTCGAGCAAATCATTTCTATGAATTTCCCACCATATTGCGGCAACTCCCTTCAAAGCATAATTCAAAGCACTGACCACCTAACTGATGGTAGGTTCATGAACTTGTATGCGCAAAATTAATTGATTGGTATCCTCAGTTGCATAGTACATAGGTTGAAGTTCATGATCACCACTAACCCAATTGAATAAGTGTATGTTGAAAGCTCCACTGACAGATAAAGCTATTTCCCAAGGCAAAGTGCCTTCTCCGGTCAGTTCTATATAATCCTGCATATGATCATCTTCTTGATAGAGAAAATCAACTTCTAAATGAGTAGAGAATTTAGTAAATATGGATGCACAATCCTCTATGATAAACTATGTTACCAATGATTGAGTATCTACATATTTAAGCCTCCCTTTTTAGATGTCTTAAACTATTGAGTGAGTAAAGATTGATAGTCATCTGAACATCATATGCACATTACTCGCCAATCAATACAGGGTAATCTGTTGTTGTCTTCACATCGATGACTTCAAAGTCAACTGAAAGGGTCGGTTTTGCGACTTTGATATCAACATTTTCTAATCTGCTAATGGGCTCAACTCATCCATAATCGACTACGCTTAGAGGTATTGGGTTGTAACATAGAACCAGTCATCCAACAGCCTCCGATATAGCCCTGGGAATCATGTTGACTATGCTGCCAAAATCAAAGATAGTATTTGAAATTGCATATCCTGAAACCTCAATGTCGATTCGTATATTTGCATCCTAGGGCTTCTTTTTTTTGACATAGCAAACAAGCTTTTATGTCTTCAGTTGCCATTACTATGCACACTCCAATAAATTATGTAGTAAGTTTATGATGATCAAAGAGATGTCTTCATTGTGCAACGTGCTTAAAGTTTTAAAAGATTTGTTAGTGCAGTAACAACTCCATCCTGACGCATAATGCACACAATTTGGCTAAACATTTGAGCATCTATTGCTACATCTCTTTCAATAATGTCTTGATGTTGAATGTTTTTCAACATCTATGCAACTTCATACATAAGCCCCTTTTCTATAGCTGGATCTGGGTATTTATCCTATTTTGCTTTCTAAATTCTTTGATTATGAAGCATTCCCAAATGAAGCAAACCTCTTTCTCCATGATAGTGTCGTGTAAAAACGTTCAAGAAGGCATCATCCTTAGGCTGTGCATTCACCATATTCACATTTTGGACAACCTTATCCTTTATTTGCTTTTCTAAGATAAGACAGTCTTCTATTTCGTGCGAGTCATATTTTGCAGTAGCGTAGTAAGACTGTCTTTGAGGATTCAAAAGACAATTTCGTTGCACATGATTATATTCTACACATATATAGCATTGCAATGGAGGGCGTTGATAGTTGTTTCCTATGCCACCTTGATAACCTCCTCTATATCCTCCCCTAGATCCTCTTTTGTTCGACTGATAACCTCCTTTATACGCTCCTTATTGATGCACTGTATTCCAATGTTGATGTTGTTGGTTATTATCTCCAAATCTAAATTGTTGTTCAATTAGAGTCCAATTCATTTATTATTGTTGCATCATTATTGGGCACCAAGGTGTTGCATATTGGTATTGCAATGATGGTGGTATCCAACATGGTGGAGGGGTCTAACCGTCTAAACATTGAGACAGGTATTGTGGTGAACTATGAATCCACTGTGCACCTGTTTGGATCACTCAACCTTTATCGACCTCTAGGCCTAAAACTGTCCGCTGCATCAAGGACACTTGTTGCACAAAGACAGTGAATATATTTTTGATGAAGTCTTCTTTAAGCTCTTGCAAAGCTCTATAGTTCTATTCATCGTGATTTTCCGACTTTAAAAAATTTACAATATAAATTCTATGGATTCTTAACATACTATTACAAGAGATGGCATTGTGTTGTTGCATGCTCTCCCACTCGACAAAATTCATAGGACTCTGTCTTGATCTTAGAACAATCATTTTTATGATGTTTTTTCCCACACTCCATACACCATAGATTTAACTTTAGTTTATCTGTCTCATGAATCTTGGAATTTATGACAAAAGCTTCCCCATAATCATCAATTTTCTCTACTCACACGATAACAAATCTAGCCTCTGCTTTAGTAACATTTTGAGTCTATGCAGTAGCAAATCTGATTATGGTACGTAATCCTTAGACAAACCATGTAGATTTATCTGTTTGTTAAGACAAATTCCACCTTATTCATAACATAAGAGAACATGCAATCATAATCATACACTAATTCTCTCGACTTCTGTCTTATATCCTTCAAGCCCTGAATAGTCTGACTTGTACATTTCTTTACGGTACATAAACTCAAATGCTCTTTCAATTAGTGCCCCTACTAATTTGCACTTTTTAACAACTTCGTTAATGATGCCCTTAACTTGCCATCTCATTTCACAAGTTAGTAAGTACTGTTAAAGGTCTTTATACCCATCATACATCGCTAAATTTATAAATGCTCTTACAACACCCATTGTGTCAATTGGTATTGGAGGGATCGGATACGTAGTTGTTACAAGAACAGGGTACATTCTAGAAGATCTTACTTGCGTACTATGAAGATTTATCTACGCACTAGATGAGTCAGCGTACGCACTTTGTTTTTCTGTGTTTCCTTCTTTTTTTTGCTTGATTTCAACAAGCTCTATGGCCTTTAAAGTCTTTCTATTGATGTTTCAATTTCATTTACCCCAATGATGCACTTGTTCTGAAAATGCACCTTCCCAACTCCTATCTTCCCATCCGCATAGTTGAAAACTTCTATTGGAATATAAAAAATTTGACTACGGGGACGTGCTCTTTTGATGAATGAATCTTTCCTATGACTTCTATGCTCGATCCTTCAACTACCCTGTGACTTCTACATTATTCTCGCCTTCTTCGAACATCTCTTCTTCCTCTTTTTTCGTCACTTATTTATGTCTATCAGAATTCATCATCTTTCTTCGTCCTTCATTCCTTATCTCTCTCGCCACATCTTACTCATGCATCACCTATTTTACTACTACTCTTACCTCTACTCGTAGTTCCCTAGGTATTCTTCTATTTACTCCATTTGTTTTGTTGTCGCAACTCACGTTCTGAATCTAGACTTTTTTTCTAATTCTTCTTTCCGCATGTCTCTATTAAAGATTAGAGTTCAAGACTTCTCTGCTCATCTAAACATCATTCACTGTTATGTTGCACACACCCTCGTATACCCGAAGTGACTACTCCATATTGGCTGGCCTAAGCACCATGGCCTTGTCCACAACCAACATCTTCACAAGGATAGGTAGTTGCTGCAAAAAATTTCCTCTAATTTCTCTGACAAACAAGTCTTGCATATCTTTGAAAGCTACATATCCTTATACTGCAAACTTAGTTATTTATCCGTCTATGGTAGTAGCAACCCAATAATCTATTGCTCTTGTCCAGTCAGTTTTCATTTTCTGCAATGGGGCTATTTTTTCTTCAATCCAGATGATTGTTTCTTCCATTCTTGAGTTAAAACAATAGTATTCCAACCATGCTAAAAAATTAGCTAGTAACTCAGGGAACTCACACAACAAGATTTCATAAATCTCTCCATAAATATGCTCTCGAATGATTTCTTATACGGTAAGACTAGTCCGTTTTGATTCTTCTTCTGCAAAATTACATACTCTTTGGTCTAACCATGGCTCAATGTCTTTCTGCCCTGGTAACCATGATCACATGCTATACTTGTTAGGCACTTAATGACTTTGATTGCTATGGTAAAAAGAGATAGGTAATTTGTCTCTCAATTGATTATATTTTAAGTGGCATTCAAGGCAATAGAGAGTTTTTAAGATATTGTTTGGAACGCTAGTTTGATTAAATTTAATATTACTTTGATTGTAAGAGAAAACTTTCAACGTTACTTTATTTGTAGTTATTTAATTTAAAATTCATTAATTCTAAAAAGAAAGTTCCAATCTCTCATTGTTGACAACTATGAAATGCTTAAATACAACGATTATTTTAAAATGAAATACATCAATTCTCGCTCAACTTTTGTTTAATATATTATCAATTATATAGGTATAATCCTATTTTCAGTGTTCCTCTTATTAATTTTGATGATGAATTCTTTCTTGTTTGATATGTACTTGTATCGAGGTTCATTCTTGCAAGTTTACATTACATCACTTATTTTAGGTTTTTAGTATAACTGATGGTAATTTTAATACAATTGTTCAAGGTAAAGTGTTCTTATAAGGGTGACCACATGTTATAATGGAATTAAAACTCTTACAAGTCATCTTTTTTTTTTAGAGTGTTGTTGATGCATCCCATACTACTAATTGGTATGTATTACTCTTACAATGATAATCATTGGCAAAATTGACATTAAATCTCTTTTTATTGGTTGCAACATAATGTTTTTAGAAGGATTCAAACCTCTAATTCTTAAATCAAATGTCTTACTACTGGATAACATATAATAATAAGATGACTCAGTGTTAATATTATCATCGAGCCTCCTACAAAGGGTTGTGCTGCGATTGATGATTTCAATATAATTCAATTGCAAAGGTTCTAGCTCGTAATGTCAACATTGAATTTATCACTACCAAATATGGTATAATGCTCTTGCAATGGCTCTCGTTGTAATATCTCCATTGAATCCCTTGCTTAAAGCTATTATATAATGTTCCCACAATGGTTCTCACTCATAATAGCCACAATAAATCTCCATTTGTTGTTTAATGCTATCTTAGGAGTACTTAGTCAAAATGTTCACTTTGAATGCCTAATTATTAGTTGTATATTGTCTAGTGCTTTTGTTCTTTCTTTTCTGAACTTAATCATTGTTCCTAGGGTTATGCCCCTATTTTTTCTTCCCACAAAGAAAGCAAAACATAGTAATTTTTTCTAAAAATCAAATTTAATTAGTTTATTTATTTACCCCACAACATATGTCACACCATAACTATGATACTAGATTGAAGTAGTAAACTATTTTGCAGAATTATGAGAATGTACTCGATGCAATTAAGCATATGAAGTAATCGATCACATTTAAAGTAATAGAACATCAATTCATTTGTGAATCATTTATAGTTTACTTCAACAATAAAGTGTATTGTATTATTTATAAGTACATAGTTTAACACCAATTATTTCCATCATAGTGACATACAATCAACTCTTAGATAAAGCTATGCCCTTATTGGGTTCTCCAAAACCGCTACACAACATGACAACTCATTTTAACAATAACTTATCATTCCTTTCATGTAGGGAAAATATACGACACTCATAAGACATCACAAAAAAAGGACCATGGTATCTATATATTTTTTTCATTACTTCAACCATAAAACAAACTTTAATTCTCCTAAAGACAATCATTTAGTACTAGCACTCAGCACAACACAATTTTCAATAAACATAAGTTACATTCAATACAATTTCCACACCATGGTAATCATATAAGGTCGTAATTACAAACCTATGTAAAGCATTGCTTCAAAAGAACATGCAAACAGGGAAGACATTGCTCTACTATAACGAACACATAGACTAACAAACATCATTTCATTATACGTATAATAGTAAGGTTTAAAACAATTATAACTTATTTTAAACATGTGTATTTACTTCTTTCTTATGTTGATGATCCTCATAAAAGAGTCTAAACTTAATTCAAGGGTTAGAAATATAACCCTAACCTAACCCAAGACCTAAAGATTTGATGCCCACTCCATTGGGCAGCCTACATATCCGCTCTCCAGAATAAGGGTCTGAAGTAAATCCCCATTTGTATGATCAAACTATATCCTCCACAAGACGTGATTTGAAATGGGGTTAGCTAAGAATGTCAATCCAAAGGATTAAAATTATCGCAATTCTAGAAAGCTTCTATAAGCTCTAAAACTGAAAACTATAAAACTAATTATTTGATTACATAACATAAAATAATATAATTAGCATCCCGTTTTTTGATGTTGGTGAAGGCAAGATGCAACAAACCCCAACATTCTAAGTTTATCATGCTCTCACAAAAGTATAATTTAGTGTTTTTAGGATTATCTAGAATGGCTATATTTCCTTCATCATTAACTATTTACAGAGATCACAATATTTATTCTCACATCAACTAGTTGTCATTATGCAAATCAAGAGGGTTTACACCAATGATAATGATTAATTGTTATTGCCACATTTCCAAGTTTCAATCAACTTAGGTCACCACCTTGTCAAAATGTTAGGCACCACACACTAATTAACCTTATGCTCTACGTGGTTAACAAGATAGGAAAATATGCATATTGCACAAGGAAAAACACCCTAATTGTTGGCCACTACTGCTTGCGCTCATACCCTCAATTGCCTAAATCTCGTCATATGCACATCTACATAAGTAGAGTTAGAATATATTTCATTTGGGTTATTGATGGTACTATTACTACTCGAGGTAAAATACTTTACAAAGGTTTCCATTCAAAGTGTTGATGATGAACCTCATATTGATGGTTGCAATTTAATTCTCTTATGGGCATTCACACTTATATGCTTATGGTATATCGCTTCTTAAAAGTTTTGGCACCCACAATGGGTGCATTGAAACTATTATTTTTTGTTGTTTGGTTTCAGTATCACACGCTTTTGGTAGTAATATCATGCATTATCAAAGGCTTTCTTGTGTAATATTGCATTGAGTATTTTCTTGCTTGTTGTAATATGATGCTCTTACAGCGGTTCTATGGTCACAATGTTGACAACAAATCTCTTTCAGTTGTTTGAGTTATAGCTATTTTAGAAGCATTGTCACTCGTAATTTAAGATTTAAGCTCTTATTGATTATTACAATATGTTGCTCTTCCAATGGGTGTCACTCCTCACAATCATAAGACTAATATAGTACAGTGTTATGTATAATTTTTTGATGGTTGATCTTGCATGTAATGTTTATTTTTGAATTATTTACAATAGGTTGCTTATAATGTTGACAATAAATTTCTCACCATTGGTTCTATTATAACATTATTATGGGGGTTCTCAATCGTCATGTTGGCATTGAATCTCTTACTATTTATGGTGGTAAAATAATCCTATAAGAGTTAGCCCTCATAATGTTGATGTTGAATCGCTTACTATTTGTTAGAATAAAATGTTGCTATGGGAGTTAACCCTCATAATGTTATCGTTGAATCATTATTTTTTATTACAACTCAACGCATGTTTAAAGAAGCTCCTACGTAATACTAATGTTTAATATTATATTACTTGTTCCTGTGGCCTATAATGATCTTATGGTGGTTTTGGTATAATATTTAATGTTCATATGAGAATTCTTCCTTGTAATTTCATCTTATATCTCTAACTATTGGTTGAGTACTATGCTCTTTCATGGGTTTCAGCGACAAATATTTATGTTGAATCTTGTAGTGTAAATATTCTTATACATGTTCATGATCAATTGTGTATGTATAATGCTCTTACACAAGCTTTGTATGGTGTTATAATTACCCCTCATTTGCTTTCAGTACTTTTCTTCTTTTTCTTTTATTTAGTTAGTCGTTGTTCCTAGGGTCCTTTTAACCTAGACCACCTATTGTAATTGGGTGTAGTCTCAAGACCCATTGACCTACATCGAGTCATTCATGGACATTCATATAAATTCTCCATTTCATTCATTCTTCTCAATTAATGTTATAGATGAATGCATTCATGGTATAATGCTTTCATCTAGGTTCTCGATGGTAATGTATCTTTTCACTAATAATGTGAGATAAAATATCTTACTATCATTTTTGGAGGTAAAATTCATTACAAAGGTTTCCATTTAAAATGCTGGTGATGATTACCTAATAGATGGTTGAAATTTAATTCTCTTATAGGGTTTCACACTTATATCATTACGGTAAAATGCTTCTTACAAGTTTTCACACTCACAATGTTGGCATTGAAATAATTATTCTTTGGTGTTTGGTTGCAATATCACACACTTTTGGTAACAATATGGTGTGCTATCAAAGGCTCTCCTGAGTAAAATTTATGTTGAATCTCTTCTTGTTTGTTGCAATATGATGATCCTATGCTAGTTCTCAGGTCATGGTGTTGACAAGGAATCTCTTTCAATTGTTTCAGGTATACTTGTTATTGAAGGATTCTCACATGTAATTTAATGTTTAATCTCCTAATAAAAATTGCAATACATTTCTATTATAATGGGTATCTCTGCTCATGTTGTCGGGACTGACATATTATTTTTTGTATATTTTTTTGATGGGTGATCTTGCACATAGCGTTGACTTTGAATTCTTTACAATTCGTTGTTTATAAAGTTGACAATGAATTTCTCACTACTGCTTGACATAAAACATTGTTATGTAGGTTATCCCTTGTAATATTGGCATGGAGTCTCTTACTGTTTGTTGAGGTAAAATGTTCCTATGAGAGTTAACCATCATAATGTTGATCATGAATCTCCTATTGTTTGTTGTGGTAAGAAGCTTCTATTGCAGTTAACCCTCATAATAATGTCATTCACTATTTATTTTTAATTGCAACTCAATGCATTTCCAAAGACGCTCTTATGTAATACTAATGTTCAATCTTTTATTGGTGGTAGTAGTGGACTATAATTCTCGTATGGTATATGTGTAATGCTCCTATGAGAATTCTTGTAATTTCAACATATATCTCTAACTATTGGTTGAGGTATAGTGTTTTTTCATGGGTTCCTACTACTAACATTGATGTTGAATATTATAAAGTTGCAGGTATAATGATCTTATACAAACTCTCTTAGGTGTTGGGTTTACCCTTAACTGAATTTCAGCGCTATTGTTCTTTTTATTTTATTTATTTTGTCATTGTTCCTCGGGGCCTATTACCCTAGGCACTTTCTATTGTAAATTGGATGTAATCTCGAGTCCTATTGACCTACTTTTGATCATTCATGAGCACTGATATAAATTCATTCTACCTTTTTTCTTCTCAATTAATGTTATAGTTCAATATCTTACAGTTGGTTGTATTATACTGTTCCTTAGTGTATTGTATCTCATGAAGATAGAATGTGCCACCAAGCTCCCTTTTCACAATTATACGAGGCAATGGAAGAACACAAATTGGGGACTTCTATAAGCACCTCAAAAATCTTACAAACAACATTTGAATAGTAAGATACAACGAGACAAGAGTATGCATGGAAACAAAGAGATGGGGGCGTGTCCTCTTGCAACATCAGTATATAATGATTACATCTACCATAAATTATCATATAAAGCTTTTAAGGGGGGTCTCATTGGAACTTTATTGTTGAATAACTTTTTGTTTGTTGTGGAAAAATGTTGAATATCTATATTGAATCTCTTGCTAATAGATACATTATATCCCTCATAACAAGATTAATAATCGTAAAACTGTTGTCAAAGAACCTAATGTTAGTTGTAATATAAGCTATTATTTTCTATTTTAGTATAATTTTGATACAATCGCGGTTGGGGTTCCTAGTGAGGGTATGTCTTGTACCACGTAACCTAATTTAACACACTCCAACACATTCTCAATATATAATTGAAAAATAAGTTTTCGAATTTTTATTAATACGAAAAATGAGATTACAAAATATTCTCCAAGGTATAAGCTATAGTCTATGCTTGGTTCGAGCTGCAACATGCAATCTTTGTATTACAATAATGGATTCTCTCATATCTCCAAGCTACTTTCTCAAGGATATGAGCTTTGCTTCTTGCTCTTTCTATCATTCCGCAACCCGACAAAGTCTACCATAAGAACTTTCATGGTGATTGTCTCTTAAGCCACTCATCCCTCCCTATATAACCATCAAGTTTGTAGGTGTTTCCTTCTTAATCCAAATGCACAATTGACATTCTTATTTAAGAATGTGCAATGTATCTATGTTAGATCTGTATCAAATCTTTTATGTCTACGTAGAATGCATAGCTCTTATGAATATTTAGCTGCTAAATCTCAACAACCTATCAAGACAAATCTATTAGAAGTTACTTACACCAACTATTATTCTCTATACTTGTTTCTTCCTCATACGACTAGTCTACGGTCTATGACAACTAGCTTTATTCTTACATGGCTTTATACTAGATGTGCCCAAGATAAAATATTTTCTCATTTGCTTACACCAAAATACTACATGTTTGAAATCTTCATGCCATTGGCCTCTTTGTGCACAATGGTTACTTATACACTCTTGCCTTGCAATACTCCCTATTGTGTTTGTGTCTCACCTTTGTGCTCACACCAAATGGTGGTTTCTGCTATGTTCTTGACCATGCCTTTGCATTTGAAGATCCTACACAATAAGGCATCGTGTGAACCCTTTTGCTAAAATTCAAAACTTGCATAATGGAAGTCTAGCTATGCAATTGAGCCTTCCTTTAATTTCACATCTTGCCCCTACACAAAACATTTGCAAGTTTATGCATTCCACCTCAAGTTGTAATCGACAATGCAAGATTGCCTATGTAGTTGGGATGCTCCTCCATCAAACACCCTAGGTAACATAAAATTTGTGACCTCCTGTTCACATGGTCAAATCTTCAAGATTATGGCCATAACACCCATTCTCTACGAGACCTCAACTTTGCGATCATTTTTCCCATGTGTTCCCTTCGCCACCTTAGAGTCTAATATTTCCTCTATCTCGTCTTTGTCCTTATCTAATATCTATGCTTTCCAATGAGATATTTGTGCTTACATTTCCTCTACCTCCTCATTTTGTTTCTCTTCATTGAAATCATACAAGTCTGCAACATTGAATATGGGTTGCATATGCATTCTTTTAGTGAATTAGATCTCATATGCATTTGCTAAAAATTTGTGTAATACCCTACATAGTACAATCTTCATCTTCAACTTGCTAAATGCTTACTTTAGAAATCACTCCTTTCGCAAATGCAACAACAGAAGGTCTCCTACCTAAAATTCCTTATTTTTGTGCTTATCATCTACATGTTCCTTATTGATTAGATTGCTATATTCAAGTCTTCTTTGCACCTCCAGGGTTTACATGTGCATATACTCTACGTGGTCCTCAACTTTTGCAATACTTTTGTGTGCCTCATTTATATATCTCAAATGCACAACTATTCTTAAATCGCTTCTACTAACCACCGAAACCATGTTTTCCCAATTCTCCTATTTATTAAATCGTTACATGTTAACTTTGCTTGCCCCAAAAACATGTCCCATCGCTTGGGCTTATCTCCAACTAAGCATCTGAACAAATTACAAAGGCTCTTATTCACTACCTCAGTTTATCCATTCGCATGTGGATGCTATGCTAAACTAAAATTCAGCCTTGTTCGCAACTTCTTCCACAATGTACACCATGAATAGCCTAAAAACTTTCTAGCTCTGTCAAATACTATGTTAAGCTAAAAAACTATGTGGCCTCATTGCCTCTCTAAAGAATTTGTTGCATACAATAAAATGCAATATTTTTAAGAATTTGTCCTCAACAACAAATATGGAATCGTTCCCTCTCTGCATTTTTGAGAACCCTATCACAAAATTTATACTAGCATCATCACATTGCTTCTATGGTATAGGCAGTGATTGATACACCTTGAGATCTGGCTAATCCCCTTTTTCCAATAGGCAAACTCTACACCTTTTCACATACACATCTACGCCCATCCTTGGCCAGTGGCATCCTTTTTTTAACTATGCCAATGTCTTGTTACAACCTAAATGTCTAGCTACGCCTCTACTGTGTTTCTCCTTCATCAAGTTCTTGTGCATTGACCTTTGGGTATGCACAACTAAACTCCCTTGAAAATCACTCCTTATACATGATATTCCAACCACGACATCTTCTATTCAGTTGTGGGCTCCATGCAAGCTCTTCATCCATTGAGAAAGTCCTAATCTTCAATATAAAGCTCCTTCATATAATCAAAACCCATCACCTCCAATCGCATCTCTTTCAAAACTAACACTATCTCACTCAATGCATCTATAACGTTGTTTAATTTCCCATTTCTATGCTTCAATAGAAATATGTAACTCTATAGGTGTTATACCCACTTCTCTTGTTGCTGATTTGTCTTTCACTAGCTGTTGATGAAATATTGCCCTTGATGGTTTGTGTACAACATAAACTACCTTGGTAATGAATAGTGCTCACACTTTCTTAGTACGGACACAATCACATAAAACCCCTGGTCATAGATTAAGTATTTCTTGGGGTTATTCACTCTCTCACTGAACTATGTGATGGATCTCCCTTCTTGGCTCAACATTGCAACTCTCGTTATGTCACTTACATCGCAATCTACTTAGAACACCTTATTGAAATCAAGCAATGGGAAAACCAAATGCCTTGCAAACTCATCTCAATACCTCTATGATTATTGTGCATAACCTGCTGAAATTCCACATGATCTAACTGATGAGCCCCATAAATGAACTGTTATTGTGTCCATCTATTGTACTCATCTTGCTTGATTGCCATGCTTTTGAACACTTTTCCATATCAGTTTCTTACTTTCATAAGTCTTATAGCATTATGTTTTCAAACTCTTTTAAATAGTTGAAATTATGTATTGGAATTAAATATATGATGGATGTCTATAGATTTAACATGTTTTTTCTATAAATGTGTTTTGCAGATGTTTTGGAAGAATAGGTATATAGCACGGAGCATCCTGCAGCAAGGAAATCTCACTACATAAATCACCCTGCAGCGACTGCATAACCAAAGTCGTCAATGAACCAGATTTTGATTCTCTTTCAACCGACTCGCAAAAATGACTCTTCCATGTAGCTCAATAAGAAAGCGGTTGAAGAACAAAATAACCTTGTTTGTCATACAACAAAGTTGCAAGATTCACATGAAAGACGTCTCTAGCGAAATGAACCAATTTTGGATATCCCAATTTGGATGTATCTTAGAATAGAATGTATATATTGTTTTGCATAAAACAATCTCCTCTGCAATATATAAATATGTAGCGGCAGAGTTGAGAGATATAGAAAATAGTATATGTTGAATACAGATTATCAAAAGTATGTTGTGTTAAGCAATTGTTATTTTAACTTTTAGCAATAATTCATTGATGTCGTTTTGATTAATATGAGTGAGCAACTCTGAGTCCAATTTAGTGTTGTAAGAAGAAAGGTTGAAGTTGGAGTTGGCAAGAGAAAGGGCCCCCTTTGGAAGGCTACAACAATTCAACCCATTCAAATAGCTTATAACATGTTATTTGATTTCTTTATGCATTGTGTGATTTATTCTTGAATTATGTAACTTACATTCTTGTTTAAGATTTGTTTAAGAAAGCTTCCCACGTATAAGCATTTATTTTACTGTATTTTGTTCATGTTTTAGTTCAAGCATTTCATTTACTGTACTTCAACATCTAAGATACAATTCACGGAATGTCAAATTAGAGATTGAATGTGCATATACAGTGACATCATCCTATCAAGTCTACATTGTCGGGTTGACATTTAAATGAAGTAGAAGGTACAGATACATGGTTACTCTCCTTGTTCATTTTGATCAAGATAAGTATATACGATTGTGAATCCGCTGCTAGTCACTTCCTGTAAAATATTGCGATACCATGAAAACTTTGGACCTTAAATGCACTCCTCATTGATGGCCATTCTATTACCCCACTAACCTTCTATGGGTCCATCTTCAAACATTTTTTGGACATCCCTAAACCCAAGAATATGATCTCGCTCTTCATGAAGCTTCACTTCTTCACATTTATCAGCGACTTCTTGTGCAACATTTGCAACACATTCGATAGAAGCACTATGTGATCCTTTTTCATCTTGTTTAGCACCATAATGTCGTCCAAATACATGATGACCTACTTCCGTGCAAAAAGCTTCAAGACTATGTACACTAGCCTTGTAAACATGCTCAGTGCATTCATCAAACCGAATGACATGACTAACAATTCATATATCTCATACTACTTGAGGTAATATGTTATCAAGAAGGTCAACGCTCAAAATTTTAATGATGAACCTCTTAATGATGGTTTTGATTTTAAACTTTTATGAGGGTTCACACAAAAACAATTGAAGTTTAATGTATTTTTTCCATGCATGGAAAAATGCTTTTATCTATGTTCTTGATGGTCAAGTATCTTTTCACTAGCACTCTAAAAGAATCTCTTACTACTAGTACTTGAGGTAAAATGCTTAATTCTCTTATGGAAGTTTGCACTTTTATGGTTATGGTAAAATGCTTCGTTCAATTTTTTACACTCACAATGGTGGCATTAAAATTAATATTCTTTGGTGTTTCAATGCAATATCATGCAAATTTTATTATTATACCATGTGCTCTCGAAGGCTCTCCTATGTAATATTAACGTTCAATCTCTTCTTTGTTGTAATATGATGCTCTTACAGTCACTCTACGGTCATAGTGCTGACAACGTATATCTTTCAGTTGTTTGAGGTTTGCTTGATTTACAATGATTGTCACTCACGATTTAACAAGTCAGCTCTAATTGATAATTGCAATATATTGCTCTTAAAATAGGCATCAATCCTCATGTTTGTAGCACCGATATAGTACTATTTTTGGTATAATTTTGTAATGGTTGAATCTACACATAAGATTTACTTTGAATTCTTTACAATTAGTTGCTTATAAAGTTGACAATTAATTTATAGTTGTTGATTGCAACATAATACTGTTGTGTAGGTTTTCCCTCATAATGTCAACTCAATACACTTCATGTTATGGATGGAGAGTACCAAAAGCTCTTATGGTTTTTATGGTATAATATAAAATGTTCCTATGATATATCTCTAATTTCATCTTATATCTCTAACTTTTGGTTGAGGTATAATGCTCTTTCTTGGGTTCTGAATAATGATATTGAAATTGAATCTTGTAGTGTAGGTGTTCGTGATCAATGGTGGAGATATAATGCTCTTATACAAGCTCTCTCAGGGGTTGAAATTTCCTCTCATTTACTTCCAGTGATTTTGTTCTTTTTATTTTATTTAGTTAGTCGGTGTTCCTAAAATCATTTTACCCTTGCACTTTCTATTGTATTAGGGTGTATTCTCGAGTTCCATTGGCCTATTTTTGGTCATTCATTGAAATTAATATAACTCTATTTCTTTATTTATAATCAATTGATGTTATAGTTGAATCCATTCATGGTTTAAAGCTTTCATTTGGGTTCTTGATGGTAATGTTGACATCGAATCTCTAAGTTATTTTTTTAATAAACTGCATTGATTTCCCTCCTAATAGTTTAATATCATTTTTTGCACTTTCCAAGCCTCTCTTTACGTAATATTGATGTTGAATCTCTTATTGTTGGTTGAAGTATAAATCTCTTATGGTGATTCTAGTATAATACTCTTAGCGAATATTCTCGCTTATTCTTTCCCATTATATATAACAACATTGGTTGAGTTACAAATCTATTTCACATTGAATTAGGTTCAACTATGTAATGTTGAATCTTTCATTGTTAGTGCTTGTAATGTTAACATGTTTAATTTAACCAAAGTTGGATAATGAATTCGGTGAACAACAAACTAAATTGTTATAACTTAAGTGTTATACAATGAAGGGATTGGTCAGAACAATTGTAGAACAAAGATAATCCCACAAATTTAGCAAAATGAACCGTGAATGTTGGAAAGAAAGAATAAACTTAAAGAAAAATAAGGTAGCAATCTAATTTTATTACAATTTAAATAAGGTAGCTATTTCTCCCGTATTATTACAATTTAAATAAGGTTGCAATCTCATAGACAAGATGTGAAATACGACCATCTGAGGTTTGCTACACTCCATATAATAGTACAAAATGGTAAAAATCTCTAAGAAGAGATGTTCTGCTATGAAAACTACTCTCCTCCTTTCTTTGAATTTTAGATCCAAATGACTATTCCTTTATAACTATTTTTGGTTTGAAAAAATGAGACTAAAAAAGGAGTATAAATAAATCTTAACTTGGAACCTAAAAATCCAGGTGTAAAGAGTTCAATAATTTGAGCAGACTTTTTGTGGCTTGAAACTCATAAAAAATCAGGATTTTGATATTTTCTTACATTTCATAGTTTCCTACATTTTATATATAATAATTTTGGAGTCCTTTGAAAAGTTTTTGGAAATAAAATGTTAATGATAAAATGTACACTCAAGCAATCATTTTGGTTTGTGTAGGGTGTGATCCAAGCTTTAAAAAAACATTACCAATTCTAATTCTTATAGAGGTTGAACAAATTACACACCCAAGAAGTTGACGTACTAGTTTTCCAGTACTTTGCCAAGATGGATACATCCTTTAAAACTATTGCTTGATTAATTCTCTTAAACAACCTCTTACAAATAATATTATACTTAAAAGCATCAAAGGATCCTATAAAATTTCAGAACTTATAATCAATATCACTATTACACCTTCAACAAGATGACCTATTGGTTTTCCAGTATTTTTTCAAATTATTATCCCAAACTACCAGATGGATACATACCATAAAACTATTATAAGATAATGTTATTAAACCTCTCACAAATAATATTGAAGTTAAAACTATTTTAAGTCTTTAATTGTCTTTTATATGTTAGAACTGTCAATCATCAAATTCAAATTTAATTGTCTTTTGGACCTTAAAGAATAGCCACTTACAGAAACATCAATATCCTTCTTCAATGGATATTTATTGATATGCATATCCTTTATACCCCTTTCATCTAAACTTAAAACTCAATGATAATATCTAGATAATTCAATGCCCACAAGGCACATTGTTCTAAAGAGGTTTGTTTACCCATACACAATTAAACATGGGATGACACATTATCGAGGCAAATTTTTAAGACTTTGCTTAGGTTTGGATCATTTAAATTCAAGATGACTTTTCTAACCAATGAAGCTTTTTTGAATGTTGGTTTTCTCCAAATCAATTGAATAAAAAAGTATTTACCATGGGAACTGATATGCTTGGGATGACGTTCTTGGTAGCACAAATTTACGAGGATAATTGCATTTGAATCAATAAATATGAGATGATCTTGATGATGAATAGAGGATTCTAAGAGCGTTTACAACAAATCAAGTAAATTATAAATAACTTTGATGGTCAAGATCAACCTTTTTTTGATGGTCACAATAATACATGGCTTCATGGAAGTTAATTTTTTTTTTGTTGTGGAAAAATTTCTTATTGTCGAACGTAGTATAATGCAATTTCAAAGGTTCCTTTGGGTAACGTCAAAGTTAAATCTCTCATTGTTTATTGTAATACAGGATTATTATGGGGCTTCTCCCTCATAATACCAATGTAAAATCTAAAAATATAAATAATGGAATAGCACTCCAACGTTGATGTTGAATCTATAATGATGTATAATGCTCTTATAAGTATTTTTAATTTTAACACTTAACATTGGATATCTTATTTTTATTCCTAATATAATGCTCTTATGGGTACTGATTGCCCTAGTAAACAAATTAAGTCATATGGTTGGTTATTTCCTAATGAATTTACAAGTTTTTTCTATATTATATTTTGTACGAATATAGTCCTCTTACCTAAATTGTCATTCTCAATATTGATTTTAATTCTCTTACTAGTGCTCTCTCTCGTGGGAGATTTTGCTCAAAATTTCGACACTGAATCTCTTATTGCTAGTAAAAAGCCATTTAAGTGGTTCCTAGAAGAAATATTCAATATCAACCTCTTTTAAAATGCCTTAACATGGCATGGACTCACAGAAGTTCGCACTCATAATGTCGCTATTGAAAATATTTTGTTGTGTTAAAATCTCTTGTTGTCAATCATAATATACTGCATCTTCAAAGGCTCCCTTTGGTAATATTGTCACTGAATTTCTCATTGTTTGTTGCAATATATAATTCTTATGGGGGTTTCTACCTCGTAATGTTGATGCAAAATCTCCCATGTCAATCATGGCATAATACTCCCATGGGAATCCTCTCACAATGTTGATGTTGACTCTAATTTTTGTTTCAAATACAATTCTATTATCGAGGATCGCACTTGTAATGTGTGTTCTCCCAAGCACTACAACATTCAATATCATACTACTTGCAAAAATATGCTATTATGGAGGTCCACATTCAAAATTTTGAATCTCATACTACTTGTGGCAATTCATTGCACTTCCAAAGATGTTCTTACGTAAGACTAAGGTTGAATCCTTTATTGCTTGCTACAATGAGTTATAATGCTCTTATCATGGTTTTCATATGATGTATAGTATTC
Source organism: Torreya grandis (assembly GCA_037957365.1). Taxonomy (NCBI): domain Eukaryota; kingdom Viridiplantae; phylum Streptophyta; class Pinopsida; order Cupressales; family Taxaceae; genus Torreya; species Torreya grandis. The sequence continues at coordinate 2,767,105 of JARHVA010000904.1, read as the reverse complement.
CTATGAGAATTCTTACTTGTAAATTCATCTTATATCTCTAACTAGTTGTTGAGGTATAATGCTCTTAAGGAAATCACGCATGTTAACTTACATTCAAAATATTTTTTCTCGTTGTAGTATAATGCACTTTTGAAGCCACTCTTCTTCATTGTTGACATCAAATCTTTTATTACTGGTTGCAACATATTGCACTCATAATGTCGACATAGAATTTATAACATTTGGTTGTTGTATAATGTTATTATAAGTGTTCACACTTATAATAATTACATTAGATATTTTAATTTTGTTCATAATAAATTGGAAACTGAATCTCTTATTTCCAGTTAAGTATAATGCTTAGAAATGGTTTCTCTCATTAAATGTCACATTGAAACTCCTAATATTACTTGCCGTAAAAAGCTCTTCAAATAGTTTTTAAATAAAATAATTCGAGATCGATTTCCTTTTTGTGGTCCCAATATAACACAGTCTCATGGATGTTCACACTCATAATGTTGATATTGACAATATTTTATTTTGGTAAAATCTCTTATTGTAGATGGAAATATATTGAACCTTCGAGAGTGCCCTTGGCTAATGTTGTCATTGAATCTCTCCTTATTTATTGAAATATATGATTCTTATGGAGGATTCTCCCTCATAATGATGATGTAAAATATTCCTATGTCAATCAAGGCATAATACTCTTGCAGAGATCCCCCCATAAGGTTAATGTGCACTCTCTATTTTCAATTCGAAATACGATTATGTTATGCTGGATAACGCTCATAATGTGTGTCACTACTCACTTTCACGGGACCGATATAGTACTACTTTTGGTATAATTTTGTGATCGTTTATCTTGCACTAAATTCTTACTTTGAATTCATTACAATCGGTTGCTTATAATGTTGACGATAAATTTTCACCACTAGTTCTAGTATAACATTGATATGTGGGTTCTCCCTCATTGATAATAAATTTCTTATTATTTGTTGGAATCTCTTACTGTTTTTCGCGACATTGAATCTCTTACTACTTATTACGGTAAAATGTTGCAATGGGACTCACCTCTCATAATGTTGTAGTTGAGTATTTATATTTTAATTGCAACTCAATGCACTTCCAAAAATTGTCTTCCATCATATGAATCTTGAATCTCTTATTGATTGTTCCAAAAGACTTTAACGCTCTTATGATGGATTCATATAATGTTTAATTTTACTATGAGAATCATTACTTGTAATTAATCTTGAATCTCAATAAATGTTACAATAATATATGGGTTCACTCAATAAATGTCACTTTGAATTCATTAATATTGCTTGCAGTCAAAAGCTTTTCGGGTGGTTCCTAAACGAAATGCTCAAGATCAACCTCTTTTTGATGGTCACAAAAATACATGGTCATGGAAGTTAAATTTTTTTGTTGTGGTAAAATCTCTTATTGTAAAATGCAATATAATGCAATTTCAAAGGCTCCCTTGGGTAAGGTTAAGAGTTAAATCTCTCATTGTTTCTTGAACTATAGGATTATAATGGGGACTTCTCCCTCATAATGCTGATGTAAAATCTCCAAATGTAAATAATGGCATAACACTCCAATGGAGATTTTCTCATAATGTTTATGTTGATTCTCTAATGTTGTATAATTCTTACTAGTGTTCTCAATTTAACACTTAACATTGAGTATTTTATTTTTATTCCTAATATAATGCTCTTATGGGTATTGACTGTTCTAGTGAACACATTTGGTCATGTGGTTGGTTGTTTCTAATGAGCTTACAAGTTTTTTCTCTTACCAAAACCGTCACTCTCAAAATTGACTTTAATTCTCTTACTAGTGCTAGTAAAATATAATACTCAGATATGGGTTCCCTTAACAAATTTCACATTGATTCCCTTAATATTGCTTGTAGTAAAAAGCCCTTTAAGTGGTTCCTAAATGAAATATTTGAGATCAACAATATTACTTGCAGTCAAAAGTTTTTCAAGTGGTTCCTAGACGAAATATTTTGTTGTGTTAAAATCTTTTGTTGTCGATCACAATTTACTACATCTTTAGAGGCTCCCTTTGGTAATATTGTCACTGAAACTCTCCTTATTTGTTGTAATATATGATTCTTATGGGGGTTTCTCCCTCATAATGTTGATTCAAAATCTCCCATCTCAATCATGGTATAATACTCCCATGGGAATCCTCTCACAATGTTGATGTCGACTCTAATTTTTGTTTCAAATATGATTGTATTATGGAGGATAACACTTGTAATGTGTGTTCTCCAAAGCACTACAACATTCAATATCATACTACTTGTGGAAATATGCTATTATGGAGGTCCACACTCAAAATGTTAAATCTCATACAACTTGTGGCAACTCATTGCCTTCCAAAGATGCTTTGACATAAGACTAATGTTGAATCTGTTATTGCTCGCTGCAATGAGTTATAATGCCCTTATCCTAGTTTATGAATGATGTATAATGTTTCTATGAGAATTCTTATAAATTCATCTTATACCTCTAACTAGTTGTTGAGGTATAATGCTCTTAAGGAAATCACCCATGTTAACTTACATTCAAACTCTTGTTGCTCACTGTAGTATAATGCACTTTTGAAGCCACTCTTCTATAAATGTTGACATTAAATCCTTTATTTTTGGTTGCAACATATTGCTCTAGTAATGTCAACACATAATTTATAACATTTGGTTGTTGTATAATGTTGAATCTTTTATTGACTACTCAAAAGCACTCTAATGCTCATATGGGGATTTATGTATAATGCATAATGTTAATATGAGAATTATTACTTCTAATTACATCTAGAATCGCTAACAATTGGTTGAATTATAATGCTCTTTTATGGCTTCCTACTATTAATATTGATGTCAAATCTTGTAGTGTAAATATTATAAAGGTGTTCATGATCAATGGTGTTCATATAATACTCTTACACAAGCTCTCTTGGGTGTTCCTAGGGTTCGTTTACCTTAACATTTTCTAATGTAATTGGTTGTATTCTCAGGTACCATATACCTACTTTGGGTCACTTGTGGACTTTAATATAATTTCCCTATTTCTTTCCTTCTTCAAAATAATTGTTATAATTGAATCCATTCTTGCCATAATGATTTCATTTGGGTTCCCAATGGTAATGTAACTTTTCACTACCAATGTGGGACAATCTCTGTAATATCCCTTCGAATATCAAAACAAAACTCCAAATTGCTTATCTGAATTTCTGCAAAATATCTTCAAATTGATGAATAAATCACAGTATAATTTCTTATTTATTTGCTCATAAGCTTACAATAGAGATCCTCTGTCAAGTATATAGAAAATTATCGAAAGTACGGCCTGAATAGCCTGAATATTCCGTAAACTGGAAAAGAATTCTGAATCTGGTTCGTCTCGGCCTGCCGTGTAAAACACACAGTCGTCGGTCGATCTACAGTCGTTACTCCGCCGATGTCGGTAGTATGTCGACCGATGTCGGTCTCTGTAAGTATCTGTTCGCCGATGTCGGTACCTGTACTTCCTGTTGATGCGTACGGATTTTTACGAATCTGTACGGAATTCGTACGGCCTCTGATATAACACACCCTGTATGCCTGACCCTGATCTGTAGACTTATGGGCTGATACAAAAGATCTATATCTGGATAATTCTTGAATCAAACCCCAAAATAAAGAAAAATACCTGTAAACCCTTGTGATAGCTTCTGAGTGAAGTTATCTCTCAAATACCTGTAATACTATGATAACTTCTGGATGAAGTTATCTCTCAATTCGGCAATAGATCGGCTGATCTTTCACAACCTCTGAATCGCACACAATGAAGAGTTGACGTTCTTCAATGCAATTGGAATCCTGGAACCCTTGGCTCAGTCTTCACAGAAGAATTTCTTAACAAGAATCAATATCAATAATAAGCATGAATACAAACTCTCTCTCATGAGAGATTCTTATACACCTCCAAAGGTGTGCTTGCTAAAATTAGACTCCCTTAAATTAGACTTCCTTAAATTAGAACTAGGGTCTTAAAATTAGACCAAGTCTTAATTTAGAATTTGCATCCTCAAATTAGACCAAATCATTAATAATTAATAATTAATTAATAATTAATAATTAATTAATAATTAATTAAAATTAGTTCAAATAATTAATATTTGATTAAATCAATCAAATATTAATATCTCCCTTAATTCATGCCCGAAAATGCCCGAACGAATTCCAACCCATCTCTATCAAGACCCTCTATCCATCCTATCAGCCTACGAGGGTCGCATAATAAGCTAATCATCCGCTCGAAAATATGTCAACTAGAAGGGGACATGACAGTCCGCCCCTCCTGAAATTGCTTGCCCTCAAGCAATCTCAACTCTGGATGCTGTAAAATATCTTCGCTTTCCCATGTCGCATCCTCAACTGGCAAATCTTTCCACTTTACCAAATATTCCCTGATAGTCCGTCGACGCAACTGTCTCTCTCTAGATTCCAAGATGGACTCAGGTACTAAGATCAATTTTCCCTCATCATCTAAGGGAGGTAAAACTGTAGAAGGTATCACACGGTGTCCTAACGCCTTTTTGAGGCGTGATACATGAAAGACATTGTGTACCTTGCTCTCTGTAGGAAGCTCTAGCTCATAAGCCATCTCTCCAACGTGTCTTAGGATCCGGAAAGGACCGTAGTAACGTGGCTTAAGCTTCTCTGCCCCACTCTTCTTAAGAGTAGACTGTCGGTAAGGCTGCAGCATAAGATAGACCATGTCACCTACCTCAAAAGATCTCTCGGTCCTCCGCTGATCTGCATACTGCTTCTGTTGATTCTGCGCCTTAGCAATATTCTCCTTGAGAGTCCTCATAATATCCTGACTCTCCTGCAATAGGTCCCCAGCACTCGGCACTCTACTGTCACTCAGTAGCAAATCTAGAAAACTCGGTGCCTCATACCCGTATAATGCCATAAAAGGAGACATCTGAATGGTCATGTGGAAAGTTGTATTATAGCAATACTCGCACAGATGAATCCACTTGACCCAAGCTTTTTGCTGCCCTGCAATGTAGTTCCTGAGGTAGCCCTCCACCCATTTGTTCACTATCTCCGTCTGTCCATCAGTCTGCGGGTGGTAGCTGGTGCTAGGTGTAAGCTCGGTCCCACAAAGTCGGAACACCTCCTGCCAGAAGTGACTCAGGAACCGACTATCCCTGTCGCTCACTATGCTCCGAGGTAATCCATGCAGTCGGAATACCTCTCGGAAGAAAACCTCTGCTACCTGTGTAGCTGTATGTGTGGTGGTAATCGGGAAGAAGTGAGCATACTTCGTTAACCGATCCACAACTACATATATGCAATCACGTCCTTGGGCTTTAGGCAAGCCCGTAATGAAATCCATCGACAAACACTCCCACTTCCTGTCAGGAATTGGAAGTGGCTGCAACAATCCTGCTGGGTACGTGTTCTCCTGCTTGTTCTGCTGACAAACAAGGCACTCACGCACATACTGAAGAACATATGCTTTGAGGCCTTTCCATGTGAATCTCTCCCTACTCTGTCTGTAAGTCTTGAAATATCCGGGATGTCCTGCAGTAGGTATATCATGAAAAGCTCGCATGATAATGTTCTTCATCGACGATCCTGGAATCAAAAAAACCCTGTTCTTGTAAATGATCAAGTCATCCACAAGAGTATATCTGGGGTCAACCGTCGATCCCTCAACAATGCTAGATGCCCATGTATCCTTGGCGTACTCTGCCACTATCATATGTCGCCAATCCTCTGTAATGTGGACCATGGTACTCAAAAACGGCCTGCGTGAAAGAGCATCGGCCACAACATTCTGGGTGCCCTTGATGAAAGAGATGTCAAAGTCATATGCCTGTATTTTACTCACCCACTTCTGCTGACGATCATTGAGATCTCGCTGCCCCAAGAAATGTTTCAAACTATTGTGGTCCGTTTTGATGCAAAATTTGCTGCCCACTAGATATTGTCTAAATTTTGCCAAGGCATGCATGATAGCAAGCATCTCCTTATCATAAATGCTGTACAGTCTCTCTGGTCCTCTGAGCTTACGACTCTCATATACTATGGGGTGCTTGTCCTGCATAAGCACCACTCCAATGCCCTCCCCTGAGGCATCGCACTGAAGCACGGCTTCAAAAAATCAGGTAGTGCCAGAACTGGGCACGTAGTCATCAACTCCTTAAACCTTTCGAAACACTCCTGTGCTTCAGGTGTCCAACAAAAAGCACCCTTTTTAGTCAAATTTGTCATGGGAGCTGCATGTCGTGAATAGCCATTCACAAACCTCCGGTAAAAACCACACAAACCTAGAAATCCCCTTAGTTGTGTTAGGTTTGCTGGAATAGGCCAATCTATGATGGCGCGGATCTTCTCAGGATCCATCCGTACTCCCCCTGCACTGATAATATGACCCAAGTATAACAATTCGGTCATCCCCAAATCACATTTGGACTCCTTGGCGTACAAGGATTCCCTCTCCAAGATGCTGAGTACAGTCTCCAGATGAGCAAAATGCTCCTGCCAAGTCCTACTGTATATAAGAATGTCATCAAAAAAAACAAGTACAAACCTCCTCAGAAGTGAATGGAAGACTCTATTCATGGTGGACTGAAATGTTCCTGGCGTGTTAGTGAGCCCGAATGGCATCACTATAAACTCATAGTGTCCACTATGGCAACGGAAAGCTGTCTTCTCCACGTCCTGCTCGCAAACTCTGATCTGATGGTAGCCTGATCTTAAGTCTATCTTCGTGAAGTAATGTGCACCATGGAGCTCATCAATAAGCTCGTCAATACGTGGTATAGGATACATGTTCTTAATGGTCCTCTTATTCAAGGCTCTGCAGTCAATACACATTCGTAGGGTACCATCCTTCTTCTTCACTAGAACAACTGAAGAAGCAAATGGTGATTTGCTTGGTCGAATATGACCCATAGCCAGTAACTCCTTAATTGTTCTTTCGATCTCATCCTTCAACCGCTTAGGATGTCGATAAGGAGTAATCATAATGGGCTTAGCCCCCTCCTCAAGCTCAATAATATGCTCAATGCCCCTGTCTGGAGGTCTCCCTGGTGGAATGTCACTCAAGACCTTATCTTGCTTGACTATCAGCTGCTGAATGTCCGGATGGTACTCGGTCTTCTGTTGTCCCTCCTGCATTGGTGCCAATGTGCACTCGGCAACCCACTCTACCATATCATGCCGCATGAGCCTCTCCATCCGATGTAAAGAAATTGTTTTGATGTTGCCGTCCCGTATTGCTTTAAGAATGTGAGTCTTCCCATCTACATCAAAACGGATCTCCATATCTTTAAGACTAAGAGTGACTACCTGAAGGGAATGAAGCCACTTCATGCCCAAAACCAAATCTATATCCCCCATGTTGACTACATAATAATCAGCCTTGAACTCATAGTTGTTCAAGCGCAATGGAAGATCTCTGATCATCCGCTCACACCGGAGGGTGTAACCGTCAGCTACCTTAACTCTAATGCCCCCAAACTCTTCTATGGTGAGTCCACGCTTCTCCACAAATCTAGTATCAATGAAATTATGTGTGGCTCCTGTGTCAAGAAGGGTAATGACCCTCTGTCCTGCCAAAACTCCCCGGAGTCTGAATGATCCCTCGTGCTGGATGCTAGATAGACGTGCTTCCTGAATCTGGAGCTCTGACTCTGCCTCTACCCTAGGCTCTGAAGCTTCAGCGTCTGGCTCCTCGGAACAATCGTGATGTTCGAAATCTTCTGATTCCTCATCCTCATAATAGGCCCACATTACCCGATTTGCTTTGCCCTTAGGTCTCAAAGGACAATCATGATTAGCATCATATGGACCTTTACAGTAAAAACAAAGCTTCTTCCTTCGCAGATCATTAAGAGCCTCTCTATCCAAAGGTGGTGCTGCTAGATTGGCCCTTGAATCATTCTTAACACCTGATTTATCTATGTTGAAGCCTGGTCTTTCTCTATTCCTGTTGGAGCCCTTACTGTCCCTGGATGAAGAAGTACCTCTGGAGTTAGATCTACTAGATGGGGCTGACATCTCCATACTACGTGCCTTCTTCATAGCTTCCTGTAAGGAAGGAGGATCAAAGCCTTTGACCCAACCTCTCAGTGGTTCTGTCAATCCCTCCATGAAGAGTACTACTAGTCGCCTCTCTGAAATGTCAGGAACCATGACTGATAACTTCTGGAAGTCACCAATGTATGACTCTAGACTGCCGCTTTGGCGCAACTGTGCCAACTCTCGGAAACAGGACTCTGGATCCCTCCTGTCAAAACGCTCCACCAGCCTGTCCACAAACTCCTGATAAGTAGTGATCCGATCATGATGGAGTGTCACCATCCCATGGTGCCACCACTCGTGAGCTACTCCCTCGAGATGTAGTGTCGCATATCTGATAGCATCTTCCTCACCCATCGGTCGCAATGTGAGAAATGTATCCAGCTTACTAACCCAGGCCTGTGTTGTCACCTTACCACTACCGTCAAATGTTGCTAGTGTGAGCCTACTCGTAGCATGCTTCAGATCATTGTTCTGGGGTCTTGGTCACCCATTCTGTCGACCTCGGTAATGTTCTTTCCTTTGTGTGAGAAATCGGTCAAAAGTAATCATCTCCCTGACCATAGGTGTTAATGACTCCCACTCTTCAGTCGCTGCCCTAAGTGTGTCCGTAAATGCCTCCTCATGCTCCTCACCTGCTATCACCTCCTCTGCTTCCTGTCTCACAAAGATAGGCCTAGTAGGCCTATTCGCTGTACGAGAAACAGTCCCATGGCCTCTCTGTGATCCTGCAACACTCCTGACATCTTCACGGTGTGGGGAATGTCTCCTCGGAGAACCCAATCTTGGCAGTGCTGCTGCCAACTGCTGTAATACCTGGTTATTCTGCCTTTGCCCTTCTCGTAGTTCTCTAAGAGTAAGTAAAACCTCTGGATCATCTTGATCTCTCGGATGGTGAGGAATACGGGCCCTGCCAATATCATCACCCATGTCTTCCGGCGGTTGTTCTAAAACTTGAGTACCTTCAAGCAAAGCTCTACTGCGCGTGAAATACCCGTGTGGTCCCAACCCTTGTGGCTGCATAAGATCTGTCAAACCCTCAAGATGGCAGGATTTAGCTCTGATACCACTGTAATATCCCTTCGAATATCAAAACAAAACTCCAAATTGCTTATCTGAATTTCTGCAAAATATCTTCAAATTGATGAATAAATCACAGTATAATTTCTTATTTATTTGCTCATAAGCTTACAATAGAGATCCTCTGTCAAGTATACAGAAAATTATCGAAAGTACGACCTGAATAGCCTGAATATTACGTAAACTGGAAAAGAATTCTGAATCTGGTTCGTCTCGGCCTGCCGTGTAAAACACACAGTCGCCGACGCCGGTTATACTGCCGTCGTCAGTCGATCTACAATCGTTACTCCGCCGATGTCGGTAGTATGTCGACCGATGTCGGTCTCTGTAAGTATCTGTTCGCCGATGTCGGTACCTGTACTTCCTGTTGATGCGTACGGATTTTTACGAATCTGTACGGAATTCGTACGGCCGCTGATATAACACACCCTGTATGCCTGATCCTGATCTGTAGAATTATGGGCTGATACAAAAGATCTATATCTGGATAATTCTTGAATCAAACCCCAAAATAAAGAAAAATCCCTGTAAACCCTTGTGATAGCTTCTGAGTGAAGTTATCTCTCAAATACCTGTAATACTATGATAACTTCTGGATGAAGTTATCTCTCAATTCGGCAATAGATCGGCTGATCTTTCACAACTTCTGAATCGCACACAATGAAGAGTTGACGTTCTTCAATGCAATTGGAATCCTGGAACCCTTGGCTCAGTCTTCACAGAAGAATTTCTTAACAAAAATCAATATCAATAATAAGCATGAATACAAACTCTCTCTCATGAGAGATTCTTATACACCTCCAAAGGTGTGCTTGCTAAAATTAGACTCCCTTAAATTAGACTTCCTTAAATTAGAACTAGGGTCTTAAAATTAGACCAAGTCTTAATTTAGAATTTGCATCCTCAAATTAGACCAAATCATTAATAATTAATAATTAATTAATAATTAATAATTAATTAATAATTAATTAAAATTAGTTCAAATAATTAATATTTGATTATATCAATCAAATATTAATATCTCCCTTAATTCATGCCCGAAAATGCCCGAACGAATTCCAACCCATCTCTATCAAGACCCTCTATCCATCCTATCAGCCTACGAGGGTCGCATAATACGCTAATCATCCGCTCGAAAATATGTCAACTAGAAGGGGACATGACAATCTCCTACTATTACTCGAGCTAAAATTCTTTACAAAGGTTTCCATTCAAATTGTTGATGATGAACCTCTTATCGACGGTTGCAATTTAATTCTTTTATGGAGGTTCACAATTATATGCTTATAGTATACTGCTGCTCACAAGTTTTCAAACTCACAATGTTCGCATTTATCTATTATTCTTTGGTGTTTGCTTTTAACTTGTAACATAACACGCTTTTGATAGTAATATCATGCGCTCTCAAAGGCTCTCCTATGTAATATTAACATTCAATCTCTTCTTTTTTGGTCCAATATGATGCTCTTATGGTGGTTCTAATGTCATAGTATTCACAATGATCTCTTTTAGTTGTTTGTGGTATGGTTGTCTTTATAACGATTGTCACCCATAATTTTACATTTAATCTCCCCTTGACAATTGAAATATATATTGATTATAATGGGTATCACCCCTCATGTTTGTAGGATTAATGGAGTACTAGTTTTTGTATAATTTTACGGTGGTTAATCTTGCACTTAATGTTGGCTTTGAATTCATTATAACTCGCTCTTTATAATGTTAATAATGAATTTCTCACTGTCGGTTGTATAAAATTCTTATGTTGGTTCTCTCTCGTAATGTTCATATTGAATCTGTTATTGTTTGTTGTGGTAAAATACTTCTATGGGAGTTAACCTTCAAACTGTTAAAGTTCAATCTCTTATTTTTTGTTGCAGTAGAATGCTATGATTGGAGTTAAATCTTACATAATACTAATGTTCAATATCTTATTACTTGATGCAGTAGATTCTAATGATTTTGTGGTGGTTTTGGTATAGTGTATAAAGTTCCATTGAGAATTTTTACTTGTAATTTCAACTTATATCTTTAACCATTGGTTGAGGTATAATGCTCTTTTGTGGCTTCCTACTACTATTATTGATGTTGGATCTTTTAGTGTAAATACTATTATAAGTGTTTATGATCAATGGTGAAGGTACAATGCTCTTATAAAAGCTTTCTAAAGTATTGGGTTTACCCCTCATTGACTTTCAATGCTTTTGTTCTTTTTCTTTTATTTAGTAATCAATCCTACGCTTCTTTTGCCCTAGCACTTTCTAATATAAATTCGGTGTATTCTCAAGTCCCATCGACCTACATTAGGTCACTCAAAGAAATTCATAGAAATTCCTTATTTCTTTCTTTTCAATTAAATGTTATATTGGAATCACTTACTACCAGTTGTAGTGAAATGCTCGTAAACATATTATCTCTTACAATGTTGATATATATGTTCAACCATGTTCCCTTTTTATGGTTATATGGGGGAATACAGGGATATAAATAAGTGACTTCTATAAATACATGAAAATCCTATATATAATATTTGAATATGGGAAAATACAACAAAACAGGAGTATGCATCAGGCACGTCCTCATGGAATATTTGTTTATAGTCAATCCAGCTACCAATGGGGAATCTCATTGGATTTTTGATGTTGAGTCACTTTTTGTTGAGTGAGGTAAAATGTTGAATCTTTGCTAATAGATACATTATAGCTCTCGTAAGTGGATTCGCATTCATAATATTGTTTTAAAAGCTCGTATTGTTGGTTCCATTATAAGCTATTGTGTTTTATTTCAATAGAATTCACTTTCACATGTTCTCAATTGTAATGTTAACATTAGATTTCTTACAATTGTATGTCCCATGATGCCCTTACATACATTCTCATCATAATATTAATGCATAATTGCTTGTAAAAAATTCAGTTGGAATCCCTTAATATTGCAATAACATTTACTATGGAAATTGAAGAAAATGAATCCATTTCATTCTTAGGTGTTATGGTGATTAAAAAGCAAGACGATCTATTAGCCCACAAAGTCTATAGGTAGAAAATGCATACGAACCAATATATTCATGTCAATTTCCAACATCCAAGTCAAGAAATGGGTGTTCTAAACACTCTTAATATTGGTGCTTGGAGGATACCTTGTAATAACCACTTTCAACAAGAAAAAGAACATATGCGGCAAGTTTTTAAAATTTATGGTTATTCCTCAATCCATATAAATTAACGCTTTCGCAAGAGTGGAACGTAAGTGTTAAAGGTACAATCACTGAAAGGGGGAGTGGAGGGTGAATCAATGAACCCAAATTATCCAACTTCAATTTCAACCCTTTCAAGTTCTTAATCAATTGTCATAAACATACATGAAGCATTAACAATATTCATAGCAATGAGCAGAGAGACAATGCAAGATCAATCACATAAGACATGACATATGTGGGAAACCCTCTTGGGGGAGAAAACCCATTAGAACCTGCAATTGGACTATTGTCCTATAATAACAAGAACCAATTTAGACCAGCTGCAACTGATCAAGGAAGTACAATCTCTATTTAGTGGGACTACAATCCTACAAGGTGCTTCAACACCTATCTAGCTGAGTTGCAACAACAACCAAACTTTTAGAAAGTTTCACCTTACAAGGACGCAACAGCCACCTTAGATGTTGAGCTTTCACAACAACACCTATGAACACATCCACCTTTGAACTGATGTCTACAACACCTGATGATGGACCTTTGACTATCACTCTTCACCTTCACTCACACTCAATCTACAAGAGCACTATTCTCCAAATAGAATTATGACCAACAAGTCATACAAATAGTCCTCAGTTTGTTCTTCTCTTCATCTCATACACAGGGCACTCTACCCTTCCTAGGCTCCACAACTCACACACACAAGCCTCTGTCACTAATCTCTCACTCACGTCTAGACACCATCATATTTGGATTCACTATTTATAGAGCAAACATGATCATCATAATCTTGGTCAACCATTAGGCATGTCTCAACCCTTAAGACATCTATCATACAAAAGCATATGCTCAATATAATCTTCATAAGTCGGCCATAGCATCTATGGGTCACCTTTAAGGAACTACACCTTTCAATTAGGACCTTGTAGCCCTTATAGGTTTCATGTGAACCCATTCGCTCTTTTAGCACTTCATCGAATAAAAACAAGAACACAAAACCACTATCAAAAGCACGGACCCATTCCATATGATCTATAGGTACCCCTTAAGTGCCAACAACCAACATAGAATCCTTCTGCTTAAGCACAAATCTCTCAAAAAACAATCTACGCACACAATCATTATGAGCAAACACATAGTCACCTTATAAACCATTGTTCATACTGCATACGAATGGTCAAACCTTCATAATGCACATAGAGCATCCTTATGGAGTCTAAACCACTACATAATAGCCAATGCATCAAAAGATATCGAAAAAATATGAAAACAAGCTCTAATAATATTCTTGGGTCACTTACAGTCCATGCACAAACATACAGTCAACTTTGTACCTTCATAACTATACATCTACAAACTTTCAAATTTTCAAATCTATATTTTCAGATGCGCCTTGGAGTCTTATACAAAACTTTTTATGAAATATTCCGAGCCAAATTTTTTCAACTTTTTCAAATTGCAAGTTACAACCAAAGCACCCGTTAAGGTTAGCAGCTAAACCAAAACGATGCTGAAGCAAGAACTCTAACCAAGAATGCGCCGGCGAACGACGAGCATATGGTCAGAGGATCCCTACAATCTATTGTACTGAAAGCACACTCGACACCAAGTATGTGCTACTCAATCCAATATGGAAATGAGGCGACCATATGGTGGAGATAACAGAAATTACAAAACAAAGGAACTCTACGTCAAGTATGTGCTACCCAATCCAAAGCGGAGTAAGGGGCTACCATATGACGGAGTGAAATGAATAACAATGCTTTAATTGGAAATACTGAAGAATGAAACTACTCCTCACCCAGCATGTGCTTGCTAACCCCAGAAGGGAAAGTAGCTACCATAGGGCGGAGCTCTACACCCAGAATGTGCTTGCTAACCCAAATAGGGAAAGTAGCTACCATAGGGCGGAGCTAAAAATTAATACAATAACTTAATGAAAACTGAACTTTTGAAATCAGATTTGAACAAGTAAAGAATGGCTGCCAGTACTACTGTCAGCTTACAAAATAAGAAGAATTTGCTGTTAGAAAGAAAAAAAACCAGCCACCTATTAAATTCTTCAGATGTTCATAACTCACACAAAATTTTCTCATTCTTCTTGATTTCTGTTGCAAAGTCTCTTCCTTAAGATGGCGCCCAAGCTAGCACCCAAGATCTGATCCAATCTGCATCCAATAATTAATACACGGATTCCAATGCAAACCCCAAGGGTTGTCCTAGCTGAATGGGGCGATTTGCTCTAGGAAATAATTGCAAGCTTTAAAAATTCTGAAAATAAGAGAAAAGAGGCGCCTAAGCCTAGGCAAGACCATGAAATGATACCCAGAACTTTTTTCTTTGTTTTTTCTGATTTATGAGTAAAAACCCAGATCTGTCTTATACAGAATACAATAACTGAAACACTAATAATACCAAATAATTAATAATGAAATAACTGAAATCAATACATGAGTACATACAAATATCAATTACTGAATCACCACTAGATGCTGTCTTGCAAGCATGAAATGATGCCCTAACTAGGAGGCCTTCATTCCCCGAAGCAGTTCCAGAGCCAAAGCGGCAGCATAACAATGTATAAAACCAAGATGTTCAAATGAGAACCCAATGCTTTCTTTTATAGGCTTCAGTTGACCTCCTTTGAAGCCTTAAAAGGTGGCGCCCTTTCCTAAGCAAAGATGGCGCCCTTTTCCAAGCAATGATGGCGCCCCCCTTCAAGTCCACTTTTTTTAAAATAACATTAAGTTATTTCGACTAGGCCAAGGTCATAATTTTAAAATATAATGTTATTTATTTTATTTTATTTTTAAATAAACTTATTTTTCCAAAACCGCATTCTGAAGCCCAAAACTGAATGAGTCAACTGAAAAAGGAAAAGTCGACTCCTTGAGACAAACCTGCTAGCTGCCAAAAATAGAATTTACTAAAAATAGTAAATTCCTGGAAATGCTCAGAAAGCCGAAACAAACATATCCCCGCGAAGCTCTCGGAAAACCCAGAAAGAATCCGCCATCAAAACTCCGAGCAAGGTCATCCTAAAAAATAGGAAACCCTAATTTGCACCTTTTGAATAGCCTACAGATTTCCAGAACTAGGTCAACAATCACTGTGAGATCAGATTCGAGAAGGGGACATTACAGACCGCCCTCCCCAAAATTGTTTGTCCTCAAGCAATTGCAAACTAGGATGATGCAAGATGTCGTCATTTTCCCAAGTTGCATCCTCCATAGGTAGATCCTTCCACTTTACCAGGTATTCTCTAATGGTTATTTTTCTCAAAGAACGTTCTCGAACATCAAGTATCTCCTCTGAAATTAGAGCCAACTGTCCCTCTTCATCCAAAGGTGGTAACTGTGATGAAGCAATTACATTATGTCCAAGTGCCTTCTTGAGGCGAGACACGTGGAAGACGTTATGCACTCTGCTATCCCAAGGTAGCTCTAATTCATAAGCTACTGCTCCAACTTTTCTGATGACCCTAAAGGGCCCATAGAAGCGAGGTTTGAGCTTCTCAGCTCCACTCTTCTTGAGAGTGGACTGTCTATATGGTTGTAATCTAAGATTGACCATATCTCCAACCTCGAAAGAACGCTCAACACGCCTCTGGTTCGCACACAATTTTTGCTGATTTTGTGCAGTCTGCAAATTATCCTTCAAAGATTTCATTGTCCTGACTATGCTGCAACAAATCCTTAGCTAGGGGTGCTTTGCTGTCACCAAACACTATATCTGCAAAACTAGGTGCCTCATACCCATAAAGTGCCAAGAAAGGAGACATCTTAATTGACATATGAAAAGTAGAGTTGTAGCAGTACTCACCAATATGCAGCTACTTGACCCAAGTTCTCTGCTGTTCTGACACATAATTTCTCAAGTAGCCTTCCAACCACTTGTTCACCACTTCAGTTTGCCCATCTGTTTGGGGATGGTAGCTAGTGCTTGGGGTGAGCACAGTGCCACTCATTCTGAAGACTTCTTGCCAAAACTTACTTAGGAACTTGCTGTCCCTATCACTCACGATGTTCTTTGGCAATCCATGCAGCTTAAACACTTCTCGAAAAAACAGATCTACAACTTGGGCTGCAAAAAAAGTGCTGGTAATGGCGAAGAAGTGAGCAAATTTGGTTAGCCGATCCACCACTACATAGATGCAGTCCTTTCCTTGGGCTTTGGGCAACCCTGAGATGATGTTCATCGAGATACTTTCCCATTTTTTATTGGGAATAGGGAGTGGTTGCAATAAATCGGCTGGTAATGTATGTTCATTTTTATTCGCTTGACAAACAGGACACTCCTGAATGTAGCGTTGTACCTCTCCTTTCAATCCCTTCCAAGAAAACCTTTCTCGGATCTGCCTATATGTCTTGAAAAAACCTTGGTGACCAGCAACTGGAATATCATGAAAAGTCAAAAGAATCTTCTTCTTCAGCTTAGAATCAGCCACCAGAAAGATTCTTCCCTTATAATGTATCAATCCCTCAACCATCTTGTACCTTTCATCATGAAAAGTACCCTCAAGAATGCTGGTTGCAAACTGATTTTTAGCATAATCAGCAAGCAACATGTCTCTCCAATCTGCAGTAAGCTCACACAATGAGCTAAGATGAGGTCTCCTGGAAAGAGCATCGGCCACAATATTATTTTTTCCTTTTACATATTCAATGTCAAAGTCGTAAGCTTGAAGCTTACTCACCCATCTCTGTTGCCTCTCATTTAGATCTTTTTGGTGCATGAAATGCTTGAAGCTATTGTGGTCAGTCTTAACCACAAACTTATTCCCCACCAAGTACTGTCTGAACTTGGCTAGTGCATGCATAATGGCAAGCATTTCTTTGTCATAGATTGAATATGTTCTTTCAACACCTCGTAATTTTCTGCTCTCAAACACGATAGGGTGTTTGTCTTGCATCAGGACAGCCCCCACTCCTTCACCTGATGCATCACATTGTAGCTCGAATGGCTTGGAGAAATCCGGTATTGCCAAAACCGGGCACGAGCTCATGATCTTCTTGAACTTGTCAAAAACAATTTGAGCCTTTTCTGTCCAAACAAAGGCTCCCTTTTTGGTGAGATCAGTAAGGGGAGCAGCATTCTGTGAATACCCCTTTACGAATCTCCGATAAAACCCACAAAGACCCAAAAAACCTTTCAACTGAGTTAAGCTCTCAGGAGGTGGCCAATCAACTACTGCTTTGATCTTCTCTGGGTCCACCTTCACTCTCTCAGCACTGATTATGTGGCCAAGGTATAGTAACTCCGTCATCCCAAATTCACATTTGGAAGCTTTTGCAAACAAGCTCTCAGATTCCATGATACTAAGCACTTCCTCTAAGTGCTTAAGATGATCTCCCCAAGTCTTGTTGTAAATCAGAATGTCATCAAAAAATATTAACACAAGCCTCCTTAACTGACTTTGAAAAATACGATTCATGCAAAGACTGAAAGGTAGCCGGAGCATTAGTCAACCCAAATGGCATAACTAAGAATTCGAAATGGCCATAGTGGCATCTGAAAGCTGTCTTCTCCACATCCGATCCCCTCATTCGAATCTGATGGTAACCCGATCTCAGATCAATTTTTGAGAAGAACTTGGCACCATGTAGCTCATCAATGAGCTCATCTATCCTGGGTATGGGATATCTGTTTTTGATGGTGCTTTGATTCAAAGCACGATAATCCACACACATGCGCATGGTACCATCCTTCTTCACAAGAACCACTACAGAAGCAAAGGGGCTCTTGCTTGGGCGTATGAAACCCATCTTCAAAAGTTCTTGAATATTCTTCTCGATCTCGTCCTTTTGCCTCTTCGGATACCGATATGGAGTTATGATCACCGGTTTTGCTCCTTCCTTGAGCTCAATGATGTGTTTTGAACCTCTATCAGGAGGTGGTCCAGGGGGTAAATCAGCAAACACTTTACTCTTCTTGGTGAGTAAAGATTGAATATCAAGAGGATACTCTATTTTCGTTTCAGCAGGACTAGCCGGAAGAACCATGCATTCCGCAGCCCAGTCCACTTGATCATGACGTATCAACCTTGCCATCCTTTTGAATGACACAATCCGAGGGCCACCATTGGACATTTCTCTCAACACCACCTTCTTTCCATTGGATTGAAACTTGAGTTCCATGGTTTGCAGATTTAAAGAGATCTCTCCAAGAGATCGCAGCCACTGAATGCCAAGGACAGCATCCGTATCACCAATATTAACCACATAAAAGTCATCTTTGACTTCGTAATTGCCCAATTGCATTGACATGTTGGGAACCCTTTTGGTACAAGAGATGTGGAACCCATCCGCAACCATAACTTTGAACCCTTCAAAATCTTCTGTTTGCAACTCCTTCTTTGCCACCATAGCTTCATCAATGAAGTTATGGGTTGCTCCAGTATCAATTAAAGCAACGATACGCTGCCCTTTGATTGTCCCACGAATTTTGAAAGACTCATTTTTTTGGAAGCTCGAAAGTTGAGCCAACGTACCACCACTTTCTTTTTCACTTTCGGATTCTTCATGAGCTCTTTCCACTTCACTATCTTCGGGATCAGATTGCTGGTCTGAAAAATCAGAGTTACTTTCACCCGCTGAATAATACTCAATCTGGTGAAATTTGACTCCCTTTTGGCAAACATGTACTGGAGACCATTTTTGTCTACATCGAAAACATAACCCCTTTCTTCGGAGTTCATTGATAGTTTCCGGATCCAATCTTTTGCCAAGAGGTTTCTGCTGGTTCAACTCCTTTTGGTAAGGCTTTTGATGAAACCTTTTCCCTCTATCCTTCTTGTGGAATGATGGTTTAGGATGGAACTTTGTTTTGGGAGCAGCGCACTCCATGTTTCTAGCTTTTTTCATTGCTTCTTGTAAGGACGGTGGATCAAAAGCTTTGATCCATCCCTTGAGTGGCTCCATCAAACCTTCGCTGAATAAGATCACTAATCTTCTCTCAGTGATTCATGTGACCATAACTGAAAGTCTTTGAAACTCAGCTATGTAAGCATCAACAGTGCCATACTGCTTCAATTGTGCCAACTCCCTAAAATGCACTTCTAGGTCCTTCTCGAACCTCTCAACGAGTCTATTTGTGAATTCATCGTAGCTAGTGATAGATCCATGACCCAAGGTGACTAGGCCATGGTACCACCACTCATGCGCCACCCCATCTAGGTGTAGCGTAGCGAATTTAATCGCGTCTTCTTCAGCCATTGGCCTAAGAGCCAAATAGTTGTCTAGTTTCTGAATCCAAGCACGAGCAGAATTATCACTTCCATCAAAGTGGGAAAGCAAAACCTTGTTGATAGCTTGATGCAAGTCTCCTTGTGCTGGAGTTCTTCTTTGGTCATACTTCCTCCCTTGTCCCTTACTTTTTCTCTTATGATCTATAAATTCATTATAGGACATGTCCATTTTAATGTCATCAGGGAGAGAATCATACTCCGCATGGTCACGTCTCAATTGTTCCACAAATGAAGAATTCTCTTCAGGATCAGGTTGTGTGTTTACTGGTGCTACGAAGGTGGGTTTGAAGGGCCTTGACGAGATGTAAGTGTTGTTTGAAACAGGCTGAGCAACACTTCCATCAAATTGATTTGAGGCACTAGGCTCTCCTCTATATCTAGGATTGTTCTGGATAGTTGGGTTCTGACCCACTTTCCCCAACATGAGGGATACCATATCCATCAAGGCATCCATCTTCCTTTCAAATCTTTTTTCGGGACTTAATGATCTCTCTCTACCCTTCCCACTATCATTTCTAGTGTTGGTAAACCTCTCGTTACCCCCGACTGATCTCTCACCTTCTGCCATATCTACTTCTTGAGAAGACTCCCAATGAGCCCTCAAGATCTCTAAAGCTGTCTGACCTTCGGGAACCTGATACCACTGGAACTGTTTTGCAATTTTCTTATCCTCTCTTGCAATGTATCTCTTTTCTCTGTCACTCATAGATGGTTTGCTCACAGGATGGCAGGGTCTTGGCTCTGATACCACTGAAATATTCCGAGCCAAATTTTTTCAACTTTTTCAAATTGCAAGTTACAACCAAAGCACCCGTTAAGGTTAGCAGCTAAACCAAAACGATGCTAAAGCAAGAACTCTAACCAAGAATGCGTCGGCGAACGACGAGCATATGGTCAGAGGATCCCTACAATTTATTGTACTGAAAGCACACTCGACACCAAGTATGTGCTACTCAATCCAATATGAAAATGAAGCAACCATATGGTGGAGATAACAGAAATTACAAAACAAAGGAACTCTACGTCAAGTATGTGCTACCCAATCCAAAGCGGAGTAAGGGGCTACCATATGACAGAGTGAAATGAATAACAATGCTTTAATTAGAAATACTGAAGAATGAAACTACTCCTCACCCAGCATGTGCTTGCTAACCCCAAAAGGGAAAGTAGCTACCATAGGGCGGAGCTCTACACCCAGAATGTGCTTGCTAACCCAAATAGGGAAAGTACCTACCATAGGGCGAAGCTAAAAATTAATACAATAACTTAATGAAAACTGAACTTTTGAAATCAGATTTGAACAAGTAAAGAATGGCTGCCAGTACTACTGTCAGCTTACAAAATAAGAAGAATTTGCTGTTAGAAAGAAAAAAAACCAGCCACCTATTAAATTCTTCAGATGTTCATAACTCACACAAAATTTGCTCATTCTTCTTGATTTCTGTTGCAAAGTCTCTTCCTTAAGATGGCGCCCAAGCTAGCACCCAAGATCTGATCCAATCTGCATCCAATAATTAATACACGGATTCCAATGCAAACCCCAAGGGTTGTCCTAGCTGAATGGGGCGATTTGCTCTAGGAAATAATTGCAAGCTTTAAAAATTCTGAAAATAAGAGAAAAGAGGCGCCTAAGCCTAGGCAAGACCATGAAATGATACCCAGAACTTTTTTCTTTGTTTTTTCTGATTTATGAGTAAAAACCCAGATCTGTCTTATACAGAATACAATAACTGAAACACTAATAATACCAAATAATTAATAATGAAATACTGAAATCAATACATGAGTAAATACAAATATCAATTACTGAATCACCACTAGATGCTGTCTTGCAAGCATGAAATGATCCCCTAGCTAGGAGGCCTTCATTCCCCGAAGCAGTTCCAGAGCCAAAGCGGCAGCATAACAATGTCTAAAACCAAGATGTTCAAATGAGAACCCAATGCTTTCTTTTATAGGCTTCAGTTGACCTCCTTTGAAGCCTTAAAAGGTGGCGCCCTTTCCTAAGCAAAGATGGCGCCCTTTTCCAAGCAATGATGGCGCCCCCCTTCAAGTCCACTTTTTTTAAAATAACATTAAGTTATTTCGACTAGGCCAAGGTCATAATTTTAAAATATAATGTTATTTATTTTATTTTATTTTAAAATAAACTTATTTCTCCAAAACCGCATTTTGAAGCCCAAACTGAAAAAGGAAAAGTCAACTCCTTGAGACAAACCTGCTAGCTGCAAAAAATAGAATTTACTGAAAATAGTAAATTCCTGGAAATGCTCAGAAAGCCGAAACAAACATACCCCTGCGAAGCTCTCGAAAAACCCAGAAAGAATCCGCCATCAAAACTCCGAGCAAAGTCATCCTAAAAAATAGGAAACCCTAATTTGCACCTTCCGAATAGCCTACGGATTTCCAAAACTAGGCCAACGGTCACTGTGAGATCAGATTCGAGAAGGGGACATTACATTTTACACCATGGGCAATTTCTCCCTGGATTCAAAGTTATAGCCAAAATACAGAGCACTAGTTTTTCCTTTGCAAATTCAAATATGCAAATGCAAACGGTTACAGTTAAACCTCGAACATCATGCTCGCATCTCATGTCTTTGCTTCTCAGATTAAACATGCACCATCGATCTTGTTCAATCTTTAACACATAGTCCGTCAAAGCCCAATGTTAAACATCTGATATTTGACCTCATATTGTGCAATCTGGAGACTTTAACTTAATGCACTCTACTGATCTCTTATACGCAGCTCGATCTTTAACATCATTAAACGACTGTCACTTTGACCAGTTTAACTCCACTCACGCTGTTGATATCTATCTGTACGATCACAAGATAACCGTTGATCCTTGAAAGAAGCTTGATCTTTATCTCTGCTTAGCATTAAACATCAAGCACTTGTCTTCATCTCGCTACTTCCTGACTTATTGGAGCAACGCACACTGTTGATGTTGCTCAAACTTTAACTTATGCAAATATATCTAAGTATGGGAACCTTATCTGTTTGGAAGGCTAACTTTGCATAGTCATATCTTATGCTACGCTTGGATGCATGATCTACAATTTGGACCATATGATCTCCCTACATAAGATAATCCATCCATAGAACAATTTGTTCCTAAAACCCACACACGTGTGATATATGCCATCATCAACATGCTCACTCAAAATTTTCTTCCATAGAGCCAACTATACCTAGAACTGCGTAGAAGGCCAATTTTGCTCCTGCATATCTTTTGACCTGCTTCATCGCATGATGATTCAAGAGGATACCCACATACATTACAAAAATAAGTCTTCATATTTTAGTTTGGTTGTTGACATAGTGTAGAGTTCATCAAGAGCTTTTTGATGCAACTTGAATGGGTCAATTTCACTTCCGTATCCACAAGATATCGCATGCTAAAGTTTTTATTCAACATGGAAAAAAAAGATGTCACGACTTGACAAGTGGCATAGTTTTAGCATGCCAAGTGGCCAATTCTGGGCATGACATATGTCAGTCAGATTGTGTAAAACAATTAGGTTTAGTTTTGGTTTATAGCCTGTCTTTGACAGCGTTTGATGTGGGCCCCGCTATTTGCTCACTGAGGGCCCTTAGTGAGGGTCGACACACCTTTTATACGTCCTTGCCACCTATCTTCACATTGCTTGGTAATTAAGATTCATTTAAAAAACCAATTTGGCTATGTAACCCATGCATGTGGGACTATTTTGTTAGCATTCTGTAAACACCGCAATGTTATATGTCCAGCTCACGTTTCAATGCCAGCTCGAGTCACATTGCAAGTGCACATTGTCGAGCTGAGTCACCAACTTAAGTCAGTAAAGTTTGAGATAATACCTAGTGCAACAATTGAATGTTCCTACCAAGCTCATGCATTATTTCAATTCCAACTGAATACCAACTGAAGGGCTGAGATTTCCAACAACATTCCCAATATAACTCATAGCTAGTCAATGCAACGACCAAGTTGGCAATCTGAGTCGATCCTACCAACAGCTCATGTATACCAATAATAGACTGTCGAGTCACGTCTCAATGCCAACATTAGCTATGTATACCTAAGTATGGATCTTGTAACTTTGTTAAAATGGAACCACCAACCATATTTATCTTACACATAACAAAAGCATGTTCGACGATGATAAGCGTGGAAATTGCAATTTTTAAATGATAAAATAGCCCACTATCTCCCAAATGTGGGACAAAAAGGTTAGACGGTTAGGATTCAAACCTTACCCACTTAGGTAAAAGGATAGAGGCCCGACTGATGAACCCGTCGTGGCAAACGGTATATAAATCGAAGAACTTCGATTTGAAGGGAGGTTAGGAACAGATTGTGTAGGGGGGAGAATAGAGCAGTTTGCAGATAACTTAAGTTTTAAAGAACTTAGGTAAATTCTCACTTCTCGGACCAAACTAGAGAAATGTTCAAGACTCCGAGACAATTTCAACCATATGCTAAGTGTACTACTTTGAGTTTGTTTAAGCCATTTTGAAAGGCCTTTTAAGATAATTTTTTATGAAAAACCTCGGGAATGTGAGATTACTTTCGCGACAGGAAGGTGAAAGTTATACCATGAGTACCGAGACTTTCTAAAGCGTTGTTGAGTTTGTCTTAGAAGATCCATTAGACCATTGTGAACTTTAGATCTTGTACTTACAATTCATGGAAATCGATCGGTTCGTATTTTAAGCGAACCCAAAAACGTAGCCCACGTAACGAGTGAACTCCGTTAGAAATTTACTTGTCATGGGTAAATTTTATGTTTTGTATTCTTTTTCGTAGTTTTTATTTCATTTAATTTGATCAATCTAGAATCCATAATTACTTAAATACGTCAATTTAATGAAGAATTGGATATTTCAGGGTTAGAAACAGGTTGCATGGTTGATAAATAATTTTTCAACTTTATGTCATTCAGTTATCAAAACCATTTTTGATCAACCTTGAAAACACTGTTTAAAGCTCAAACTTGTTGCAATTCTTTTGAGTTTTTTGGAAAAATTTAATATTTGACAAAAGTATCAATTGTAAACTTTTTGCACATGAAAATAGTGTAAAGTTTACAAATCAAGTTTTGGTATCAGAGCAGTTAGTGTGCTAGGTTAGCTTCTGATTGTGTGTATTTGATGTCAATTGATTACAGTTTCATTTTTAATAGTATTGCAACTTGTTGGCCTTGATGATATTCCATTTGCAATGTGCATTTGTGGGGTTAGATTGTTTGCAAGGATCAAGAAAACCATGGGCAAGTTGTCAAACAAAGCTAAGCTTGATGAGCTTGAAGCAATTAACCAATAGATCCCAAGAGAGAATGCTTTTCTGAGAGCTTGATTGTACTCCTTGGATGAGGAGATTGCTCATTTGAAATCCGAGTTGCAAACCAAGGATGAGCTCTTGGTACAAATGCAGAGTGAAGAAAGACAGTCTACACCAATTACCTTCTATTGCAAATGCATGCACTATGATTGATGAGTGTAATGTAAGTTGTTCTTCTGGTAATTCTTTTCATTTAGTTTCAGATGTTTCGAATGTTACATTGGGTAGTTTTCAAAAACACACAAAGGGCATTGAGTCTAAATTGTTACTGAAAATGAGTTTTGATGGAAGGGACCATGGTAAAAATGGCCAAGGTATTGCTAACTCAATACAGGTAGAGCATAGATCTTGTCATGCAAGATTTGGTTTATGCTAGTGAGAAAGTGGATGTTCAAGAAAGTTCCTTCATTGCTAAGAGAGGATAAGCTTCTGACAACTTAGATTCGAGGCCACTAGCAGTGCAAAATTCCACCATGCGAAGGAATGGTGAACAATCTCAACCCTTTGTTCTTACACTAAAAATAGCACCAATAGAAAATTGAATCCTAAAACTTCTGATATACTCTTTCCATTTAAGCAATTTGAAATTAATATTCAAAAGATGTTGCATGCTTTTTTAAACACAACTATCCGTTGAGAGAGGGGTGAATTAGTAGATGAGCTAAAACTAGTCCGTTTAAAACCTTTTACAAAGGATATAAATTTATGTACAAATCAAAGAACAAATGCAGAAGTCACATACACTACAAAAGCACATAACATTAGATTTTTACGTGAAAAACTCAAAGAGAAAAACCACGATGAGAATCAACTACTAGAATCTACTGTTCTAATCCATCCTCACAATAAAATGTCTTACTGGCAAACCTCACTGGTTATATTCAAAGACATAATCCTTATGAGACACCAATCTCCTTACTGAGCACCAACCCAGTTTGTATGTAGGCACCAACCTACTTGAACTATGGAGCTACAACTCCAATATACAAGATCGATTCATAAGTGAATCCAATTCAATGTTCTTTGTTACAAGTCTAATCTGTAACTGTTCACCTTCTCATTATCTGTGTGCTTTATCTTCTTACTTGCTTAATCTTTGTCTGCATATGTATTTCACTATATATCTGCATACATCTGACTATACTTTGTTCAGATACACTTCATTCCCCTTCTCTACATTTTACTCTGTCTGCATATTTCTTTTTATCAACCTTTACTTTTGTCTATATGTCCTTCAGGACTATATTGCAAATGATCTATTTCAGAAGCTTTGTAATGGTCCATTTCATCCAAAGATATCATTCGGCAACTTTGTTTGGGACTTTTATTTCGGGCTATTTTCTTGACTTAATTTTTTAGGGTAATTTTCCCAACTTATTTTGGGATAATTTTCTCGAAAAATTTCTCTGGGAGAATTTCTGTGATAAATTATCCTTCGAAATCCCTTGAAAACATCCTCATGCCCTTCGGCTTTTCTGTAGACTACCCTTCGACTTTCTTCAACAATCCACTTGCCCTTCGGACTTCTTGAGAAGTACCCTTCGGCTTTCTTGAACAAACAACGTGCCCTTCAGACTTTCTGCGTACTACCCTTCGGCTTTCTTGAATGATCCACTTGCCCTTCAGACTTCTTGAGAAGTACCTTTCGGCTTTCTTGAACGGTCCACTTGCCCTTCGGACTTCATGAGAAGTGTCCTTCGCCTTTCTTGAATGGTCAACATACCCTTCTGCGTTTTGCAGCTTTGGATTTTCCTAAATGTATATTCAGCTTTTCTGAATGGTCTAATTGCCCTTCGAACTTCTTCAGAAGTGCCTTTCGGCTATCTTGAATGGTCCACTTGCCCTTTGGACTTCTTGAGAAGTGCCCTTTAACAATTTTGCAATAATCTCTTCGGATTTTTGTTTCAGGATAATTTTCCGAAAAAGACTTGACAATTTTTCCAAAAGAATTCTTCAAGACCATTTCGAGTTCTTTATTCAGTGTGACTTATAAACTTGAAAGAAGTAAAGTCATCTTCGAAATCCAATCAACTCTTCTAGACCCATTCAGGATTTCAACTTTGCTTAACTTATTAGAATGAACTAAGGAAGGTTGTTGCAAAACTCCGATCAACTCACCTAGACCCATTCCAGTTTTTCACATTGCTTAACTCATAAACATGAGAGAAGTAAAGTCACTCCAAAATCCCAATTACCTCTTCCTTGACCCATTCGGGTTTTCCACATTGCTTATCTTATAAACATGAAAGAAGTAAAGTGCTTCTGAAAACCCAATCAACTCTTCTAGACTCTTTCGAGTTCTTGAGACAACTTGACTTATAAAAATGAGACATGTAAAGTCATTGCATAAAGCCAATTTGCACTACAAGATCTATTCAAGTTCTCAAGACATTAGCCCAATTTGCACTGTAAGTCTACGCAATTCAACTTTTGAAATTAATGTCTGCTAGCACACGTCGTCTTTGACATCAATGATAATATTACAGACATTACCCAAAATTACCAATAGAATTAAGCAATTTTTCTACCACATATTGTTGGAAAAGGCAATCAGTATTGAAGATCTTTGTAGGTGCTAAAGACCAATCTCATCCTATTAAACTAAGAAATGGAAAACGATGGATCTCACCTAAAAATAGGAATGTTTGCACTCATTGTCACATGAGTGGACATTGGGTGGAAAGGTGTTGAAAACTTCAACCATCCCACCATCCTGGTCATGATAAGAAGATGGTTTATAAACTTGTTTATAAGGTAATTAATGAAATTAAATCAACCCATGCAGAGATGTCAGTAAACCCACTAACGAAATCAAACCAACTAAATAGGAAAATCTAATTAAAAGGGTTGGTAAACAATTTCTGAATTTCATGATGATGGGATAAGTGGATTAATGTTTCAAAGCATATTTGGGAATTCTTTTTGTATGTTGATAAGTAAATTTACCTCTCTTTGATATGTGCATTTTTAGAGCTACTGAAAGAACACTTCAAGACAAGTTCATCATGCAAAGTTTTTAATTCTCACACTTGTTGAGAAAAGCTCTATTTTTGGAATTTTCAATTTTAGCTTTATGAGTTTCCTATTGAATTGTTAAGGAATTTAACTCATTGATCCGCTTGGGGGATTGATAGCAGTATATAAGTTGTTGGGTAAGATTCAATTTTCCTGCAATACTTGTTTCAAAATAACTGCTATTTTGGGATGCTTCTATGTGTCTGCATTTGTAAGACCCTATTGGGAATGTTTGTAATGTTAAACATTATACACTATTTGTTGTTTCCATAGTCGTAGCATTTCAAGACCCATTGGACAATGTATTGCGACATGGTCGTAACATTTAATGTATTTTATTTACGTTAACTAACTTGTTTTGCAATTGCATTGATGATTGTTACAATATTTGGCAATTCACCATTTACAAGACGTGACAATTGCTCAAATAGTTTAATGAATGTTCTGATCTTTATTAACAGTTGCACAATTCAGTGTAACTCATGCCTTATTTTTAAGCCTTTTATAATTTGAGTTATGAATCAGTATGATTTTACCATTGTTATCATATGCTATGATCTGGGCTCTGTACCTTGATGCGTTGTGGAGAACCATGTAGCATTTTAATGGAGACTGGGCTTTTGGGGACCAAAAGCTTTTAGTGAAGAGGTCTGATTTAGGAAGATCTGCACATTCATTCCAAAAATAAGTGTTCATATTTCAGTTTGGTCGATGACACAACATAGAGCTCATCGAGAGCTTTTCAGTGTAATTTGAACGCGTCAATTTCTACTGCGTTTGCACAAGATATCGCACGTCGAAGTTCTAATTTGATGGGCAAAAAATTCATGTCACAGGTTGACAAGTGGCATAATTTTAGCATGCCAAGTGCCCTACTCCGGGCATGACACATGGAAGTCAGATTATGTAAAAACATTGGGTTTGGTTTTGGTTTACATTCTTCATCTTTGATAGTGTATGATGTTGGTCAAATGGGCCCCACTATTTGCTCGCTTGGGGCCCTCAGCAAGGGTCGACGCACTTTTTATAAGGGGTGTCTTATTGCATATTTTCACATTGATTTGTAATTGGGTTTCATTTTAAACACCAATTTTGCTATGTAACCCACGCATGTTGAGCAATTTTAGTAGCATTATGTAAACACTGCAATGTTATGTGTCCAACACATGTTTCAATGCCAACTCTAGTCACATTGCAAGTCCCCGTTACTGAGCAATGTCACCAACTCCAGTCAGCACAGTTCAGGACAATTTCCAATGCAACCACCAAATGTTCCTCCCGAGCTCATGCATTATTCCAATGCCAACCAAATACCAACCGAAGGGTCAATATTTCCAATAGCATTCCCAATATAGCTCGTAGCCAGTCAATGTCGCAAATAAGTTTGTAATTCGAGCCGATCCTACCAACAGATCATGTATACCAACAATAGATTGTCGAGTCACGTCTCTATGATAACCTTAGCTGTGTCTACCCAAGTTTGGATCTTACTATTTGCTAACACAGAACCACCAACCATATTTAGCTTACGCCTAACAAAAGCATGTTTGACTATGATCACTGTGGAGACTATGGTTTTTAAATGATAACATAGCCCTCTTGGGTAAATGATAAAATAGCCCTATTGAACCACCAACCATGTTCGACGTGAGGCTAAAAGGTTGGAGGATTGTGATTCAAACCTTGCCCACTTGGGTAAAAGGATAGAGGCCCGATCGATAGACCCGTGGTGGCAAACGGTATATAAATTGACGAACTTCAATTTGAAGGGACGCTAGGAGCAAAACGTGTAGCAGATAGAATATACGAGAGTAGTTTTGAAGCACTTAGGTAAATTCTCACTTCTAGGACCAAATTAACAAAATGTTCTAGACTCAGAGACGATTCCAACCATAAGCCAAGTGTTTTATTTTATGTTTTTTTAAGCCATTTTCTAAGGCCTTTTAGGAGACTTTTTAGCAAAAAACCACAGGAATGCGAGATTGTTTCGCAATAGGAAGGTGGAAAGTTCGACCAGACATATCGAGACATTCTAAAGCGTTATAGTTTTACGCAGTCTTAAAGGATCCATTAGATAATTGTGAGTTTTAGATCTTTTATTTACAATTCATGCAAATGGATTGGTTCGTATTTTAAGCAAACCTTGAGACGTAACCCAAGCAACAGGGTAACTCTCTTAAAAATTTGCTTGTTGTGGGTAACTTTTCTGTTTTGCATTCTTTTCCAGTTTTGATTTCATTTAATTTGATCAATCTGGGATGCATAATTACTTAAATACTACAATTTAACAGAGAATTGGATATTTCGGGTTTAAAAATAGTTTAAATGGTTAATGAACGAATTTGCAACTTTATGTCATTTAGTTATCAAAACCATTTTTTGATCAACCTTGAAAACATTGTTTAAAGGTCAAACTTGTTACAATTCTTTTGAATTTTTTGGGAAAAATAAGCGTTTGACAAAAGTATCCATTGTAAACTTTTTGCACATGGAAACAATGTAGAGTTTATACATCACATGATCTAAAATTTAGCATAAATAAACTAGGCTCAAAATTGAACAAACCCATATGATCACCTCTTGAAATATTCACATGTGCGAGATATGCCACCATGAAAATGCTTACTCATCTCTTCTTAGCATATTGCATATTTGGCTAAGTATGGGAAAACACTGTCACAATGCTTATGAGCCTAACTTTGCACTTTCATATCTTTTGACGAGCTTAAGCGCATGACATGAGATTTATAGCATAAGAACAAAGCACAATACTAAATAAACCTATGTGACCATTTCCTCCTAACTCATCAACACATGGTACTGCTAATGTCATCAAATTGAGTACTCAAATTTTCTGCCACTGGACCCAAAATGTATAGATGAAAACTATGGACAATCAGATGGATTCCACTTATGCACACAAGAATTCAAAGCATAGAAAACATCTTAGCGACCTCTTGCATATCTCAAATCACCATACTCATCCCTGAACATCTCTAACCATGCCAAAATAAAAAATCAACCAATCATACTATAAGCACATTGCACACTTTGTCATTGTTTCTTAGGCTATCAAAGCTCTTCATCCACTCAACAAGACACTTCCATGACATCATTGACAACTTTCCAACAATCTCTTATTTTGTCATTGATGTCAACAACCATCATATATAATAATATACAACCCACCTTCACTCTTTTCAAGCACTCCCACAACAAGAACTTTCCACCTCTTTGACATAATGACAATGTGAGCACTAACTGATCTTGAGGACCAAGAAACATCTGAGGACTCCCTCTAAGATCTTTGAGCCATTACACCTTTTGAGCATCTTCAGATCTCCACACACCATGAAAAACACACATGCTCACTAGCCTTCACTCTTAAGCCACCGCAATGACCATCAACAAAACTTTATACTACTCATCAAACAAGTAACATGCACTAAACCAACTTGAGAACTCTCCTTGAAACAAACATACCTTGCTCTTTTGGAGAAACTGAGCAAAAAACACTCTAATTAAAACTAGACCTATCTGGCCTCTTTATAGCCCTACCTAGAACATGCAGAGCACACAATTTTCAATAGACACATCTTCAGGTCCTAAAACCTCATATCTATAACACTCTCATATGCCCCTCAAGAACACCAATTTACAACTATCTCATCCTCTGTAATATACTTCATAAACCAGCTACCCAATTAGGCTTCCAATATGACAAAAACTTTAATAGCTTGCGAACCACAAACCTTAAATTCTCTGTGAAGCTTGATTTGACCACCCATTTGTCCCATTCAACATATTAAGAAGCTTCAAATCTCGACTCACAAGGCAAACCACTTTTTCAGCATAGCCCAAAATCCTAGAATTTCAAAATAAAGTTAACAAACCTCCTTCTAGTGAGCACACAACTCTGAAACTTCTTGCACACCTATTGACACCAATCACACACTTTTGAACCAAAATTTGAGCCGTCACACCTTTGGGAGCATAGAATTCTTATAACACATTTTAGGCCTACTTGCCCTGAAGCCAAAAACTAAAAAAATAGAGAGCACACAAAAATCTTCAATTTGTCACGAACATACCTTCAGACCTCAAAAATACCTGGAGCACATCACAAAGAAATGCACAAACCTTTTTAAGCACCAAACATCATTATGACATCTAGATATAACCATTCTGACCCTGCATAATAGTTCCTTCACAAACCTCTGGAGCAAGTTCATGAACTTGTTGTCCCCCTTAGCCAAAAAGCTTCTCTGATTGGCATTATCATCTTGAATGGACAAACTTGCTTCTCCATAATAAAAATGTCTCCTAAGAAGCATAAGCAGAGACATCCTCAGAACCATAATGCTCTACCATGGCATGAAACCAGGAGTTGCCCAACACTCCTCATATTCCTTCCCCTCCCTGATCATCTGATACTTATAGTTCTTTGTCTTCTTTAGCTTAGGAGAAATAACTTCTTCATCTACTACAACATTCTCCTTTTCTTTTATGATTGG
This sequence comes from Torreya grandis, assembly GCA_037957365.1. Lineage (NCBI taxonomy): Eukaryota > Viridiplantae > Streptophyta > Pinopsida > Cupressales > Taxaceae > Torreya > Torreya grandis. The sequence continues at coordinate 2,734,651 of JARHVA010000904.1, read as the reverse complement.
ATTCACAATACATGGAGACAATAAAGATTCATGACATACCTTTTCATCTGAGAATCTTCCTTGCAGTTTGGAACCTCATCATTAGATACAAACAATTTATGTTCTTTGCATGATACATGCTCAACAATAACAGGATGTCCACTTCGATCCATACATACCTCAAGACTAGTTTCAACCAACACGTTGGTCTTCTTTTTGAGCTTGGTCTCTTCCCTCACAATATGAGCAAATAATGAGAGCCCTTGGCACTTTTCAAATTCTAAAGCATTCTCCACCATAAAAACCAAATTACTCAGACCTACAGTCTCATCATCACTCACACTTTTCACCTTTGACTTCCATGTGTTAACATGCCTTCTTTCTTGCACTCTAGGAGCCTGATTAAAACTATTCTAACTTACAAACTTTTGCTTGCAGAACCTAGAAATGTGACATTTTTGTTCATAATTATAACACACCACACTTTGGACAAAAATTTGAAATATGATCTATGTCATAACAATTTTAGCACTTAAATCTTTTCATACCTTTTGACTGATGACTCCCATCATAATTCCAAGCAAACTCTTTAATAATAAGTATCTTGCATTCTCTAGCCCTATGCCCAAATTGATTACATGTGTAATAGTAACCATTGAATCTTGCATACCTGATGGCATTTGGCTGTCTGATCTGATTTATCTTTACTCTCCCAACACCTTCATTCCTTGTCTGATGATTTGTCTTCAAAGTATGATTATATTGGTTTACATTAGTCTTCATCTTGTCTTGAGTAACATTCTTTAATTCTTCTTCATATCCAAGCCCAGTTCTATCACTAACATGCTTTTGCCCACTCAAAATGTTGTCCAGATCACATGAGCTCTTTTCAAATCTCACAAGTGTCTTCACCTTACTAAATTTTTTTTCTAACTCAAATTTCAAATACTCATTTTCAGAAAGATACCTTGAACATTCATCTTCTTTAATTTTTAGACTTGTAGACAAAATTTCCGATTGACAACTGAAATGTTTGATCATATCTTAATGTTCCTTGATGTCTTCATTCATTCTTGCCTCGTACACACTAAATTGCTCCTCATAGTCCTTGATTTTAGATTTCATCTTCTTATTGATCTTCTTCTCAATCTTCAATTCTTCAAAAGCATTCATCAATACAATCTCACAGTCCACCTCATCTCCATCATCATTTGATTCACTCCAAGCAGACACCCTTTGATGTGACCAACTTCCTTAGCCATGAATAAAGCTTCATCTTCAGCAGATCCATCATCTTCATGATCATACTCTGAGTCACTGTCCTCACTCTCATCAGATGAGTTGTAATATTATTTAGTGTAGAGACTCTTCTTATTCTTGAAGGCCTTCTTGTTATATTTTCTGAATTCTTTCTTCCTGTATGGCTTCTTGTCTTCATATTGGCCTTCACCATGCTCTTCATCATTATTCTTCTCATGCTTATGAGGGCACTTCCCTGACCCTGTGTTCAATTTTCTAGTTATCAAAGCAATTAGTTCATCCTCATCAATATCAGATATCTCATCCTTTTTAGATTTCTTACCTTGGAACTTCTTAGGCTTCATCTCCATCTTGCATGTACCTTCCTTCTTTGAAGGTATATCATCATTGACACTCATCTCATATATAGTAAGGGTGCCATGCAGTTGATCCATCTTCAACAGAGTAATGTCAGGTCTCTTTTCTATAACAGATACTTTTGGATCAAACTTGAGAGATAGAGACCTTAATACCTTTTGGACTACAAAAGCTTTTTCAAGATTCTCTCCAAGACCCTCTAATTATATTCATAGTCTCATCAACTCTCTGCAGAAAGGATGGCACATAATCTTCTTCCATCACCTTGAGACTTTCAAATTGCCTTCTGTGAGTCTGCAACTTAGAAAGCTTGACCTTTGAATCTTCTTCAAAAATGAACTGCATTATGTTCCATATCTCTTTAGCAAATTTACAATGGAATACCTTGGTGTATTCAGTCTCTGAAACACCACAAGTGATAGCATTCATTGCCTTGATATTCTTTTCAAACAACTTCTTGTCTGCAACACTAGATGTACGAGTAATAGGAACAACATACCCATCCAAAATAGATAGTCATACATCAAACCCTAGGAACATAATGTATGTCCTCATCCTTGCACTCCAAAAAGCACATTTGGATTCATTGAACATTGATGCTTGCTTAATAGAGAAACCTCCTTGATGGCTACCCATATTGTACCTTGGATCACCTTCAAGTTGTTAAGCCTTTACCAAAGGACCCGCTCTAATACCAATTGTTACAGGGACAATCACTACGAGGAGGGGTGAATTAGTGAGCCCAAATTATTCAACTTCAATTTCAACCCTTTCAAGTTCTAAATCAATTACCATAAGCATTCATGAAGCATACACAACATTCATTGCAATAAACAAGAGAAACAATGTAAAATCAACTACATAACACATGACATATGTGGGAAACCCTCTTGGGGGAGAAAACCCATTGAAACCTATAATTATACTACTGTCCTATAATAACAAGAACCAATTTAGACCAACGACTGATCAAGGAACTACAATCTCTATTTAGTGAGACTACAATCCCACAAGGTACTTCCACACCTATCTAGCTGACTTGCAACAAAAAAAAATTTAGCAAGTTTCAACTTGCAAGGAGGCTGAAACCACCTTGGATGCTGAGCTGCCACAACACCTATGAACACATCCACCTTTGAACTGATGTCTACAACACCTGATGATGGACCTCTGATTATCACTCTTCAACTTCGCTCATACTTAATCTGCAAGAGCACTATTTTACCCATAGAATTTTGACCAATAGGTCATACAAACAATCCTTAATTTGTTCTCTTCATCTCATACACAAGGCAATATACCTCTCCACTCCACAAATCACACACACAAGCCTGCCTCAAATCTCTCCCTAGTCTATCACTCAAGTCTAGAAACCAACATATTTGGTTTCACTATTTATAGAGCAAACATGATCATCATCATCTTGGTTTGCCATTAGACATGTCTTAACCCTTAAGAAATCTATCATACAATGACACAGGGTAAATACAATCTTCATAGGTCGGCCATAGCATCTATGGGTCATCATTAAGGAACTACACCTTTCAATTAGGCCCTTGTAACCCTTATATGTCTCATGTGAACCCATTCACTCCTTTAGCACTTTATCGAACAAATGCAATAAAATAGAACCACTATCAAAAGCATGGACCCATTCCATACGATCTATAGGTCCCCCTTAAGTGCCAACAACCAACAAAGAACCCCTCTCCTTCAGCACAAATCACTCAAACACCATTTTCTGTACACAATCATTATAAATAAACACACAGTCACCTTCTAAACCATCATTCATATTGCATACGAATGGTCAAACCTTCATAATGCATATAAAGCATCCTCATGGAGTCTACAATACTCACCAGTAGCCAATTCATCAAAAGATATCGAAACAATATCAAAACATGCTCAAACAATCTTCTCAAGTCATTGCCAGTCCATGCACGAACACACTGTCAACTTTAAACCTTTATAACTATGTATGTACACATTTTCAAATCTTTAAATCTATATTTTCAATTGCACTTTGGAGTCCTCTACAAGTTCACCTTTTACACCATGGGTAAACTTTACATGGATCAAAAGTTATAGCCAAAATACAGAGCACTAGTTTTTTCTTCGCAAATTCAAATATTCAAATGCAAACGATCACAATTAAACCTTGAACATCATGCTCGCATTTTGTGTCCTTGTTGCTCAAATTAAAAACACACCGTCGGTCTTGTTTGATCTTAAACACATTCTCTGGTAAAGCCAAATGTTAAACATCTGACAATTGACATAATCTCGTGCAATCTAGAGACTTTGAGTCAACGTGCTCCGTCGATCTCTTCTACATAATTTTGATCTTTAACGTTATTGAATGATTGTCACTTTGACCACTTTGACTCCACTCGCACTATTTATCTCTATCTATACAATCACCCACTCATCGTTGATCTATAGAAGAAGCTCAAACTTTATCTGTACTCAACGTTAGACATCATGCACTTATCCTCATCTCACTGCTCCCTGACTTCTTGAAGCAACGCACACTATCAATGTTTCTCGAACTTTAACTTGAGCAAATTTGACTATAGGAACCTTATCTGCCTACAAGGCCAAATTTGCATAGTCATATCCTTTGCTATGCTTGGATGCATGATCTGTAATTTGGACCATATGATCTTCCCACATACGAAAATCTATCCATATAACAATCTACCCTTGGAACCCACACACGTGCGAAATATGCCATCATCAACATGCTCACTTAGAATTTTCTTCGAAAGAGCCAACTATGTTTGGAACTACCTAGAAGGCCAACTTTGATCATGCATATCTTTTGACGCACTTCATCACATGATCTGAAATTTAGCACAAATAAACTAGGCTCAAAACCGAAAAAACCCATATGATCACCTTCTAAAATGTTCACACGTGCGAGATATGCCACCAAAAAAAACCCTACTCGATTCTTGCCATAACACTGTCAAAATCCCTTGGAGCCCAACTTTGCACTTGTATATCATCTGATGCACTTAGGCGCATGACCTAAGATTTAGCACATAACTCGACACAATACTAAACAATCCCATGTGACAATTTCCTCCTGACTCATCCAAACGTGGCAATGGTGACATCATCAATCTGCCTACTTAAATTTCTTGCCACTAGACTCAAAATGTCTAAATGAAACTATAGACAACCAGATGAATTCAACTTATGCACACAAACACTCAAAGCATTGAAAACATGTTAGGGACTTCTTGCAGATCTTCAAATCACCATACTCATCTCTGAAAATCTCTAACCAAGCAAAAAGAGAAGATCAACCAATCATACTATAAGCACACTAAGCTAAACACATTGCACACTTTGTCATTGTTACTTGGACTATCAAAGCTCTTCATCCACTCAATAGGGCACTTTCATGACATCACCATGACATCACTAACAACTCTCCAACAATAAAGACTACACAGAACAACAAAAGGTGTTCATTCCATTTATCAAAGGACTTATGGATAGAATTGCCATCCATTTGAAGAAAAAGAATTTCAACACTATTTTCTCACCTCCAAATAGCATTTAAAAACTTTTTAATTCCACAAAAGATCCGATTGATCCAAATTCTAGATTCAAGGAACATATATTAGTGAAACCAATAGATCGTTTGGTACTAGATTCAAAGAACATGGCACTAATCTTCAACCTGGTAGAACACATAAATCAGCTTTAGTCAGGCATTACTACACCACTAAACATCATATAAACTTTGTCGACTCAAAAGTCTTGGCAAGAGAAGACAACTAGGCTAGAAGAAGAATTAGAAAGGCCATTGAAATCATAAATAATAATAATAATAATAATAATAAGTTATTTAACTATGGTTAGGTCGACTTCAAGGGACCCTCTTAAGTAATTGATGTATTTTTGTGAATGAAGTAAGTTGAATCCTCTTGGCATATATATTTGTCCTGATGATCAGCCTAAGTGGTGACTCAAAATGTTGACAATAATATGAGTTTGATTGCAGTATCTCCATTTAGTGATGTCAATATTATTATTGACTATTGGATATTATATCATATGCTCCTAAAGACTCCTACATAATATTGTCATTGGTATCTTCATATTTACAACATGATGCTTTTATGGTGGTTCTATCCCATGGTGTTGACATGGAATATATTTCAATTTATTGAGGCATAAATGTCCAAAAACAAAATTTTACTTGAAATATCCATGTTTAATCTCTTATTAACAATTGCAATATGGTTCTCTTACAATCGTATCACTCCTAATATTTGTAACGATTGATTTAGTATTGGTTGTAGTATGATGTGATGGGGATCATGTTTGCAATGCCGAATTTCAGTTCCTCATTGTTGATTGTGTGAAATGTTTAAGAGTTCAATTGCTTATCATTGATTACACTATAAATGCATGCTTTTCCCTCTCAGTTTCACGATCGCTTTTTTTTTCACTATAACATAATGCACTTTCAAAGCCTCTCTTTATGTTATATTGATCTGTAATATCTTATTGTTGGTTTAAGTATACTGCTCTTATGGTGAATGAGTTATAATCCTCTTATGAAGACACTCCTTTATTCCTTCCCGTTATATTGCTTACTACTAGTTGAAGTATAAATCTCTTTCATATTAATATTGAATCTTATAACATAGATATTATCAATCAGGGTCTGGTCCATGTTGTTGATATTGAATCAATCATTATCGATCCTTGCAATGTTAATAAGATTGATTTGATCTAGGTTGGATAAGGAATTTGGTGGACAACACACAAAATTATAGAGACTTATATGTTATAGAACAAAAGGATTCGTCAAAACAATTGTATCACAAAGATGATTGCAGAATTTTATCGAAATGAACAATGAAATTTGCTAAAGAGAAAATACAAAAAGAAAAATAGTGTAACTTCTCACTAGTGGTTGCAATATAATACTGTCATGTGGCTTCTCCCTTGTAATATTGACGTTGAATCTCTTATTGTTTGTTATGGTAAAAAATTCCTATGGGAGTTAAACCTTAGGATATTGACGTTGAATCTCTTATTGTTTGTAATGGTAAAATCTTTTTATGGGATTTAACCCTCATAATGTTGTCTTTGAGTCTTTGTTTTTACAACTCAATACATTTCCAAAAACACTTTTACGTAGCACTAATATTCAATACTTTTTTCTTCTTGCAGGGGACTATAATGCTCTTATTGTGGCTTTTACATAACGTATAAGGTTACTATGAGGATTCCTACTTGTAATTTCATCTTATAGCTCTAACTATTGGTTGAGATATAATTATCTTAAGCTGCTATTGAAACTCTTGTTGTTGGTTGTTGGTTGTAGTATAATGCACTTTTAAAGGCACTCTTCTACAATGTTGACATTAGATTCTTTTTTTTTTGGTTGCAACATATTGTTCTCATAATTTCAACATAGAACTTCTTTTGTTTGGTTGTTGCATAAATGTTATAAGTGTTTTCACTTTATTACTTATGTTGGGTATGTTATTTTCATACCCAATATAATTGGCTTATGGGTAGTATTTGTTCATAATGATCACATCTACTCTTATTGTTGGTTGTTTTCTAATATAATTAAAAGTTGTCTATAATATATTTTTTATGAATATTGTTTTTAATTCTCCTACTAGTTTGTGCTCTCGTTAAAGTTTTCGGTCATACTTTGGAAACTTCATCTCTTATTGCTAGTTTAAGTATAATGCTTAGATATGAGTTCCATCAATAAATGTCACTTTGAATCCCTTAATATTGCTTTTGGTCAAGCACTCTTCAAGAAGTTCGTGAACGAAATGTTTGAGATCCTCTTTTTAATGGTCACAATTTAACATGGTCACATGGAAGTTCACAATCATAATGTTAATATTGACAATTATTTGTCGTAGTAAAACATCTTGTTGCCAATGGTTATATCATACAATTTTGAAGGCTTCATGAGTAATGTTATCATTGAATCACTCCTTTTTTATTGCAATATAGGATTCTTGTAGGCGAAGTTATCTGACAAATCCTTCAAATGGAAGTTATTCTTCTTTTTCTTTCTTGACGGCTCCTTGCTCCTCTTGCGTTGGCTTTAAAATGAGCATGAAACATGCATTCTTGCTTCATACTTCTCAAGGGAAATATTTTCCTACTACCATCAATAGTCATGCACAAACATTGTTGTGCTCCCCTTCTTCCTTGTCTTTAAATGGATTCAATGTGAACTTTTGACCATCCTTCTCCAAGCAATTCATATTTGATCTCCTGACATGCAAAACCTTTCTATCATACTAGCAAGGCCTACCCAAGCGTACATCAACCGTTTCCATTACCATCACACCAGAATTCATCCTGGGATGCACCTATCTATAATATCACCAAGCATTGTTCCTTCACCAAAACTTTATGTCCTTAGCCAGCATGACACTCTGCACAGTTTTTATTGTGCCACTTTTTTCAAAACATATTTCACCACCACTTCACATGAGACTGGATTGTCTTTACGACTACTATCCACAATCACTCTACAACACTTGCTTCTCAACTTATAAATCCTTTATGTTGGTTCCTTATCCTTGTTTGGGAGCTTCAATAATACCCTCTTTATCATCAAGTTCTCTCTGCTCTCTGGCTCCTCAGAGTCCTCCATTAATCTAATTGACTCTTCATCTTAGTGCACAACGTGCACACCAATAGTTGATCTTTGGCCCCTCTTACCCTATCTCGGTTGTATTCTTATAATGCTTCCCCATCCTCCACATGTAAATTACGTCTTTCTCACTTCCAACTTTTTTGTCTGTGCAATAACTTCACCTTCAACGCAAACTAATAGGCTTCTTATTGTTTGGATTTGTGTCATGCTAAGCTCTTCTTGAATGGCGAATCTGAACCCATTCAAGAATATTTCCATCTTATCTAGTTTAACTTCATTATGACCAAACCTAATCACATTCTTGTATAACTCTTTTATGTACTCTTTGATATGTATAACTCTTTTTACCTTAGCTTTTGTAGCCTCTTGATCAAATCCATGTAGTAATTTCCAAACAAAAACTTACAATTCATATTTTCCACCATCGGATCCTATCCAAATATCTTCTCCTTGACTCTTCATCATCTCTCATTTGTAACACCTTCGACCATAACATTGTGTTACCCTTCAACTTTGTACACAAAACCTTCACGCATTGCATGTCACTAATATTATCAAAATCAAAATATTATTCTATGTATGTGAGCCTGTTAATGAGCTCTTCCTAATTCACTAATCCTAATGAATAGGGCATGTCCAACATGATTCCTCATCTAATATGCGAGATAACTCTCAACAATCTACCTTCACCAACATCCATGTGGGCTTCATCATCTTCATCCCCTCTACGGCTTTTGTACAATGTTGATCCTCAACATCGCTCCAATCATCTCTTAGTGCAAATCCTCTTAGTCTATCATTTTAGACATCATCTAAGAGTCAAATTATAATAGTGTCCCACTAGGCAGCTAGAAAAAAACTTGAAAAATAATTCAAAAATAAATCCTAAAAATTATTTGTGAATTTTAAAAATTTTGGAAAATTGTATATGCATTCTATTTTCAAAAACAAATATCTCTTATTGTTGGTTGATGTATAAAGTTATTTTCATGACTAAGGTATAATCCTCTTCAGAAGACTCTCCTTTATTCCTTCCCATTATATCTTTCACCCATTATTGAAGTATAACCTCTTTCATATTGATATTGAATCTATTAAATATTATTAACTGAGAACATGTTCTTGTTGTTGATGTTAAATAAATCATTAACGATGCTTTCAATGTTAATTTGATTAATTTGATCTATGTTGGATAAGGAATTTGGTGGACAACACACTAATTTCTCACTAGTGGTTGCAGTAAAACATTGAATGTCGCTTCTCTCCCTTTTAATGTTGGCATTGAATCTCTTATTGTTTGTTGTGGTAAAAACCTCCCATAGGAGTTAAACCTTAGGATGTTGACATTGAATCTCTTAATGTTAGTAGCGGTAAAAGTCTGCTATGGGATTTAATAGTCTTTATTTTTGCAACTCCAAAGACACTCTTACATAGCACTAATGTTCAATCTTTTTAATCTTATTGCAATGGACTATAACGCTCGTATGGTGGTTTTGATATAACATATAATATTATTCAGAGGATTCTTACCTATAATTTTTTCTTATAGCTCTAACTATTGGTTTAGCTATAATTCTCTTAAGCAAATCACTATTGTAAGAAGACATTGAATCTCCATTTGTTGGTTGTAGTGTAATGCACTTTAGAAGGCAATCTTAAGCAATGTAGTGTAGTTGTCACTGAATCTCTCCTTGTTTGTTGCAATATATGATTCCTATGGGGCTTTCTCCCTCGTAATGTCTATGCAAAATCTCCCATCTCAATAATGGCATAATACTCCCATGGGGATCCTCTCATAATGTTGATGTCATCACTAATTTCCATTCAAATATTATTCTCTTATGGAGGATAGCTCTTGTGATGTGTGTTTTCCAGTGCATTACAACACTGAATCTCATATAACATTGTAGTCTTTGTTCTCCCAAGCATTACAACATTAAATCTCATATAACTTTTAAAAAAATCCATATTACATTTTATAGGAATATAGACCTCTTACATAACTTTCACTTACAATATTTATTTTAATTCTATTACTACTACTAGCTCTCATGCGAGTTTTCACTCATAATTCTGAATCTGGATGTCATATTTCTAGTTGAGTATAATGTTAGGATATGGGTTCCATCTGTTGAACATTGTCATTGATTAAGGAGGAGATCATTGAGCATTGTTATTGATTGTTGAGTTGTTGGAATAAATGTTGTTATTGATATCAATCTAATGTCATCGATGTCAATCTGATGTCATTAATGTCAAAATATGATGTTAAAGGTTCTTGTGAAGGTGCATGATCAAGTATGCTTTGAGGTATGTGCAAATAACATGATAAAATTAGTGTGATTCAAAAAAAAACTTTATGCTCCGAAGATCACTGTAAGCAGTTTCGAAGATGCTCCGAATGAGCTACGAAGATGAGAATGCTCCAAAGAAGGCTTGACAATGTTTGATTATGAAAGAGGTGATTTGAGTTTGTAAATGAGGTATTAAGGGCCTTAGAATTGATTAAAAGGTCAGTTCTGAAGATCTATGTATACAACTCTGAAGATCCCAATCCAGCTCCGAAGATCTGTAAAAAGCTTCGAAGATGTTATGATGAAAGCTCCAAAGAAGAGTGAATGTATGTGGTTGCTTAAGCATACACAAAAGGCATTGGAACACATGAGAGTTTCAAAGTGAAGCCTACAGGGTCGCTAGAAGGTCAGATTCATGGCCTAATGAGATTTGCAGGTCAAGGTATAGAAAGCAAAGAGAGAGATGATGACCAAATGAAGTATCAGGATCAGTTTCCATGACATGGGTGAGTAGGTAAACATTGACACAGGTGAATCAAGTTATTTTAAGTATGTGCTTGAAGTTTAAAGTCGTGGTTTGCAAGAAAAGACTTGAAAAGTTTTTAAGTTTTTGGAGTGCACATAATGAAGAGTTGTCTACCCGAGAAGGTTTTTTTAGTGCTCATTGGCACATGTAGCATCTGCATGAGAACTTAAGTTGTTCATGGTAAATAAGGAAGGCTTCTAGTTTAAAGTTTTAATTATTGGTTACTAGAAAGAGCAACTAAGTTTTATGAATGATCATTAAAACTGTAAGTTGGTCTAAACCTTCAAAGAACCCTAACTATGACTCGATGTTTAAGATCTTAATCTAAAGAGCTCAGAACGATTTGGGTTAGCCAGATAGGGGATTGGAGGTTATAGTCAACTCTCTCAAGCATCTCCAAAAGGCATTAGTTTCTCAGGTGAATGAGCAAACCCTACATGAAAGTGTTTGTGTTTCAGAGATTTGTTGTAGTAGGTAAAATTGATCGAATAAAACTTTCTAAGTGGATGAAGATCAAAGTGTGAGACTTGTAAATGTCATCCATAAAGGTATCTAGACAGGGTCCAGATCTAAGGTGTGCAAAGTTGGTGATCCAAATTGGCTAGTCACTAATAGACGTAGTAGTGTGGACAGGTAATAAAATCAGACAAAAGTGAAAAAAAAGGATTCTTGATGTGTTTTCATATAAGAGTGATGCATTTAACTACATGATGATGTTATTTGGGACTTGATTACTCTATCCATGCTTTACATAAACTTGAAAATCGATGTAAGATATTGGAACATTGAAGCCCAAATGCCTTGTTTGACTAAGTAGAGTCTGTGATAGAGAAGATCAATAGATTGGTTTGTAAGACTAATAGTTGCCATCAGTACTTGAAATCTTTTTAATGAAAGTTGTTCTGATGATGTTATAGGATCTTGTACATGCTTTGAAAGCCATTGAATCGGTTAAATCAAGTGTGAGAAGTTCATGTTTCCTTGATTATGTTTTGGAGTCAATTCACAGTTTTGTGTATCTTATAGAGAAAAATTTACACCTGTATGCCCTGAGTTGGAGGATTAGATGAAGTTTGGGATGATCCTAAGGTCATGAGGTTTCTGAATTTGTAAATTGTTGCCATGGTTGTTTGGCAAAGTTGAATTTATGTTTCATCTTTCCAAGACAAATTTTTTTTATATGCACATGGCTCTTATGAACAATGTTTTGCGAAAAGATTCAAGTGGTAGTTGGAACTAAAAGGTGTTGTGGACCTAAAGTAAAGTTGCATGAGAACCTAAGCTTTTCATGGTAGATAAAGAAGTGTCTAGTTCAAAATTTCAAGCATTGGTTTCTGTAAAGAGGAACTAAATTTTATGAATAATTGTTCAGACTGAAAGTTGGTCTAAACCCTCAAAGAACCCTAACAATGACTCGATGTTGAAGATCTTATTGCTAAGACATCAAAGACGTTTGATTTGCCCAGATAGGTAATTAGAGGTTATAGTCAACTCTCCCAAACATCTACAAGTGGGATTGGTTTCTCAAGTGAGTGAGCAAACCCTACAGAAAAATGCTTATGTTTCAGAAGATTTAATGTTGAGGCAAAGTTGATCGAGTCAAAGTTACTAAGTGGATGAAGATCAAAGTGTGAGACTTGTAGTTGTTGTCCATAAAGATTTCTACACAAGTTCCAGATCTCAAGTGTGCAAAGTTGGTAATCCAAGTTGGCTTGTCGCTAATAGACCTAGTAATGCAGACAAGTAATAAAATCAAGTAGAGGTGAAAAAGATGATTCTTGATGTATTTTCATGTAAGAGTGATGCATTGAAGTAAATGATGATGTTCTTTGGTACTTGCATTATAGAATATTGAAAGTCGGTGTAAGAGGTTGAAACATTGAAGCCAAAATGACTTGTCTAACTGAGTAGAGCATGTGAGAGAGAAGATCAACATAGTGATCTGTAAGACAAATAGTTGCCATCAATACTTGATATCTTTTTAATGGAAGTAGCTCTAAGTATGTTATAAGATTTTGTTCATGCTTTGAAAGCACTTGAATTGGTTCAATCAAGTGTGTCAAAATTTCATGTTTCTTGATTGTGTTTTGGAGTCATCTGGCAGTTTTAAGTATCTTGCAGAGAAGAGTTAGAGCCTCTATGCCCTAAGTTGAAGCATAAGATGAAATTTGAGATGACCCTGAGGTCATAAAGTTTTTGAATATGTGAATTATTGCCATGGTTGTTTGGAAAAGTTGAGTTTATGCCTCAATTGTTCAAAACAGAGCTTCTGTATATGCACAAGCCTTTTATGAATAGTGTTTTGAGAAAAGGTTCAAATAGTGGTTGGACCTAAAAGGTGATGCTAACCTAAAGTAAAGTTGGATAAGGTATATTGTAGTGGCATATTGTGTGTTTCTACTGTGTGTGTTGTTTGGATATGCTTCAAGAAAGATCAAAGGGTAATGTGTTATTAAAAGGACCTATTAAGTGTCCATAAAGAGTAAAAGAAGAGTAAAAACTAATTGAGCTATAACCGACCTAATATAATGATTGATTCATGATTAAGACATGTTATTTTAATATACAAAGACCTATTCATGACTGACCCAAGAGATAAGTATGTATGGCCAACTAAGAAAGATATGATCAAGTGACTTGTATAAAAGCAAATCAGTTTAGGCCTATTTTAGTGTGCTTAAAAAATGTGGAGAATAAGCAAATGAAATACATAATTGGTGAGTAAAAGGTCATGCAGACCATCAGAGAGATCATCAAATATCAAACAGAGATTCCGCATATGATAATTAAGGTTAGAATACCTAATCAAGCCATGAAGAGGGCTAATTTAGCGAAGAGGACAAGAAGCCAATTTGATAGGAACAAAAATGAGCAAAGAGCTAAAAAAGAAGATAGTCATCTGTTGTAAAAACAATAAGGGTTTCAGATGGTGATCAAATGTATCAAGTGGTTGAGTTGGTGCTAAGTCATCTAAAAGTTGGTACCTTCTTGACAATGGGTGCTTACTAAAACGTCGCTCAGTTGGTGCTGAGCTAGTTGGTGCTCCATGTGAAGTGGATGCTTCAATGTTTATCTTATTGGAATGTACTATATTTGCTTCATCAATTGAACATGTTTGTTAGAATGGTTCATATATGATTAAGTGAAATTGAATGAAATTTTTTGAAGATTGATTCACCCCCCCCTCTTAATCATTCAACTTCTAACACCATTAATAAATGTCACTTTGAATTCCTTACTATCGTTTGCAGTAAAAATCTTTTCAAGCGGATCCTAAACAAAATGTTCATGATCAACCTCTTTTTGATGGTCATAATTTTACATGGCCTAATGGAAGTTCACACTCATAATGTTGATATTGACAATTTTTTAAACTGGGAAAATTTATTATTGTCAAAGACAGTATAATGTGGTTTAATATCTCCTTAGAGTTCAATATCTCCTTGTTTATTACGATATAAGATGATTGTGGGGGCTTCTCCCTCCTAATACTTATGTTTATTACTTGTTATTTCATCTTATAGATCTAAGCCTCTAACTATTGGTTGATCAATAATTCTCTTAAGCAAATCACACTTGTAATAAAACATTGAATCTCTTATTGTTGGTTTAGTATAATGCACGTTTGAAGGCAATCTTATGCAATGTTGACATTAGATCCTTTTTCTTTTTGGTTGCAACATATTGCTCTAATAATTTCAACATAAACTTTCTTTCCTTTGATTATTGTATATTGCAATCATGGGTAGTGCTTGTTTGCAATGATCACATTTACTCTTATTGTTGGCTGTTTTCTAATAAACATACAAGTTTTAACACTCACAACATTGGCATTGAAACTTTAATTGTTTGGTTTTTGGCTGCAATATCATGCGCTTTTGGTTGTCATATCATAGGCTCTCGAAGGCTCTCCTATGTAATATTGATGTTGAATCTATTCTTATTTGTTGAAATATGATGCTAGTACAATTATTCTATGGTCATAGTGTTGACAAAAACTATCTCTTTCCGTTCTTTTGGATATAGATGTTTTAAAAGGTTTTTCCCTTTGGTAATACTGAGATAGTATTATTTTTTATATAGTTTTGTGATGCTTGATCTTTCACATAATTTTCACTTTAAATTTTTTACAATTGGTTACTTATAATGTTGATAATAAAATTCTCACTGCTGCTTGCAATACAACATTGATGTGGGGGTTCTCCCTTATAATGTTGGCATTGAATCTCTCAATTTGTTCTGGTAAAATGCTCCCATGAGTGTTGACCCTCCTAATGTTAATCTTAAATCTTTGGATGTTTATTTAGATAAAATGCCTCTATTGGAGTTAACCCTAATAATGTTTATATTGAATCTATTTTTTTATTGCATCTCAATCAACTTCTAAAGATGCCATTACGTAATACTAATGTTGGATTATTTACTGCTTACTATAGTGGACTATAATGCTCTTATACTAGTGTTGGTTCTGCTCTCAAAGACTCCTAAATAATACTATTGTTGGTCTCTTCTTCATGTTTACAACATGATGCTTTTAAGTTGATTATATACCATAGCATTGACATGGAATCTATTTTACTTTCTTGAGGTAAAAATGTATAAACAACATTTTTACTCAAAATATCCACATTTAATCTCTTATTAACAATTGTAATAGAGATCTCTTACAATTGGTATCACTCGTAATGTTGGTAAGGATTTTATTTAGAATTGGTTGTGGTATGATGTGATGGGGATCTTGTTTGTAATGTTGAATTTCAGTTCCTTATTGTCGGTTGCATGTAATATTAACATTGAATTACTTACCATTGATTACACTATAAATGCATGGTATTCTTTCACTTCTGCGATTGCATTTTTTTATTGCAACATAATGCATTTTCAAAGCCTCTCTTTATTTTATATTCATCTGTAATCTCTTATTGTTGGTTGAAGTATAAAGATATTTTCGTGACCGAGGTATAATCCTCTTATGAAGACTCTCCTTTATTCTTTCCCATTATATCTCTCACCATTGGTTGAAGTATAAAGCTCTTTCATATTGATAATGAATCTTCAAGATATTATTAAACGGAATCATGTTCATGTTGTTGATGTTGAATCATTCACTATCGATGCTTTCAATGTTAATATGATTAACTTGGTCTAGATTGGATAAGGAATCTGGAAGACAACACACTAATTTCTCACTGGTTGTTGTAATAAAATAGTGTATGTAGCTTCTCTCTCCCTTGTAATGAGGGCATTGAATATCTTATTATTTGTTATTGTAAAAACCTACTATGGGAATTAAACCTAAGGATGTTGACATTGAATCTCTTAATGTTTGTAGTGGTAAAAAGCTTCTATGGGCTTTAACAGTGTTTATTTTTAAAACTCAATGCAATTCCAAAGACACTATTACAGCACTAATGTTAAATCTTTTTAATCTTATTGGAGTGGACTATAATGCTCTTATGGTGGTTTTGATATAATGTATAAGGTTACTCTGAGGATTCTTACTTATAATTTCATCTTATAGCTCTAACTATTGGTTGATAAATAATTCTCTTAGGCATTGAATCTATTGTTGTTGGTTGTAGTATAATGCACTTTTCAAGGCAATCTTATGCAATGTTGACATTAGATCCTTTTTCATTTTGGTTGCAACATATTGCTCTCATAATTTCAAAATAGAATTTCTTTATTTTGGCTGTTGTATAATGCTCTTATAGGTAGTGCTTCTTCGTAGTGATCACATTTACTCTTCTTGTTCGTTGTTTTCTGGTGAACCTACAACCTTTCACACTCACAACATTGGCATTAAAACTATTATTATTTAGTATTTGCCATCAATATCATGCGCTTTTGGTTATGATCTCATAGTCTCTCGAAGGCTCTCCTATGTAATATTGATGTTGAATCTATTCTTATTCGTTGAAATATGATGCTCTTACGATTGTTCTACGGTCATAGTGTTGAAAACATATATCTCTTTCCGTTCTTTTACATATAATTGTTTTAGAAGGATTTTACCTATGGTAATACTGAGATAGTATTATTTTTTATATAATTTTGTGACGCTTGATCTTTCACATAATTTTCACTTTAAATTCTTTACAATTGGTTACTTATAATATTGACGATAAATTTCTCATTGTTGATTGCAGTATAACATTTATATGGGGGTTCTCCCTCATAATGTTGGCATTGAATTTCACTATTTGTTGTGGAAAAATGATCCCATGGGTGTTGACGCTAATAATGTTTTCATTGAATCTAATTTTTCATTGCATTTCAATGCACTTCCAAAGATGCTATTACGTAATACTAATGTTGGATCATTTTCTACTTGTTGCAGTGAACTAGAATGCTATTATCGTGGTGTTGGTTGTGCTCTCAAAGACTCCTACATAATTCTGTTGTTGGTCTCTTCTTCATGTTTACAACACGATGCTTTTAAGTTGAATCTATACCATAGTGTTGACATGGAATTTATTTTACTTTCTTGGGGTATAAACGTTCAAACAACATTTTTTCTCGAAATAGCCATGTTTAATCACTTATTAACAATTGTAATATAGTTCTCTTAAAATGGGTACCACTCCTAATGTTGGAAGGGTTTTTATACAGAATTGGTTGTGGTATGATGTGATGGGGATCTTGTTTGTAATGTTGAATTTCAGTTCCTTAATGTCGGTTGCATATAATATTAACATTAAATTACTTACCATTGATTACACTATAAATGCATGGTATTCTTTCACTTCTGTGATTGCATTTTTTTATTGCAACATAATGCATTTTCAAAGACTCTATGTTATATTCATGTGTAATCTCTTATTGTTGGTTGAAGTATAAAGATATTTTCGTGACCGAGGTATAATCCTCTTATTAAGACTCTCCTTTATACTTTCCCATTATATCTCTCACCATTGGTTGAATTATAAAGCTCTTTCATAATCATATTGAATCTTCTAGATATTATTAAGCGGGATCATGTTCATGTTGTTGATGTTGAATCATTCATCATCGATGCTATCAATGTTAATATGATTAATTTGATCTAGGTTCGATAAGGACTTTGGTGGACAACACACTTAATTCTCACTGATGGTTTTAGTAAAATAGTGTATGTGGCTTCTCTCTCCCTTGTAATGTTGGCATTGAATCTCTTATTGTTTGTTGTGGTAAAAACCTCCTATGCGAGTTAAACCTTAGGATGTTGAATTTGAATCTCTTAAATGTTTGTAGTGGTAAAATGCTACTATGGGCTTTAACATTGTTTACTTTTAAAACTCAATGCAATTCCAAAGACACTCTTACATGGCACTAATGTTCAATCTTTTTAATCTTATTGCAGTGGACTATAATCCTTTTATTGTGGTTTCGAGATAATGTATAAGGTTACACTGAGGATTCTTACTTGTAATTTCATCATATAGCTCTAACTATTTGTTGATCCATAATTCTCTTAAGCAAATCACACTTGTAAGAAGATAGTGAATCTCTTGTTGTTGGTTGTAGTATAATGCACTTTTGAAGGCAATCTTATGCAATGTTGACATTAGATCCTTCTTTTTGGTTGCAACATATTGCTCTCATAATTCAAACATAGAATTTCTTTCCTTTGGTGGTTGTATAATGCTCTTATGGGTAGTGTTTTTTCTTAGTGATCAAATTTACTCTTATTGTTGGTTGTTTTTTGATGAACTTACAAGTTTTAACACTCACAACATTGGGCATTAAAACTATTATTATTTCGTGTTTGGAAGCAATATCATGCACTTTTGGCTGTGATATCATAGGCTCTCGAAGGCTCTCCTATGTAATATTCATCTTGAATCTATTTTTTATTTGTTGAAATATTACGCTTTACAATTGGTCTACGGTCATAGTGTTGATAAAAACTATCTCTTTCCGTTCTTTTAGATATATTTGATTTAGAAGGATTTTCCCTATGGTCATACTGACATAGTATTATTTTTTATATAATTTTGTGATGCTTGATCTTTCACATAATTTTCACTTTCAATTCTTTACAGTTGGTTACTTATAATGTTGACCATAAATTTCTCACTGTTGCTTGCAATATATCATTGATATGGGTCTTCTCCCTCATAACGTTGGCATTGAATCTCACTATTTGTTGTGGTAAAATGCTCCCATGGGTGTTGACCCTCTTAATGTTGATCTTAAATCTCATTATGTTTGTTTCGATAAAATGCCTCTATTGGAGTTAACCCTCATAATGTTTTAACTAAGTCTATTTTTTCATTGCATCTCAATGCACTTCCAAAGATGCTATTACATAATACTAATGTTGGATTATTTAATGCTTGTTGCGGTGAACTAGAATGCTCTTATCTTGGTGTTGTTTGTGCTCTCAAAGACTCCTACGTAATATTGTTGTTGGTCTCTTCTTCATGTTTACAACATGATGCTTTTAAGTCGAATCTATACCATAGTGTTGACATGGAATCTATTTAACTTTCTTGGGGTATAAATGTTCGAACAACATTTTTTTATCGAAATAGCCATGTTTAGTTAACTTATTAACAATTGTAATATAGTTCTCTTAAAATCGGTACCACTCTTAATGTTGGTAGGGTTTTTATATAGAATTGGCTATGGTATGATGTTATGGGGATCTTGTTTGTAATGTTAAATTTCAGTTCCTTATTGTCGGTTGCATGTAATATTAGCATTGAATTACTTACTATTGATTACACTATAAATGCATGGTATTTTTTCACATCTGTGATTGCATTTTTTTATTGCAACATAATGCATTTTCAAAGCCCCTCTTTATGTTATATTCATGTGTAATTTCTTATTGTTGGTTGAAGTATAAAGATATTTTCGTGACTGAGGTATAATCCTCTTATAAAGACTCTCCTTTATTCTTTCCCATTATATCTCTCACCATTCTTTTCCATTATATCTCTCACCATTGGTTGAATTATAAAGCTCTTTCA
Source organism: Torreya grandis (assembly GCA_037957365.1). NCBI lineage: Eukaryota > Viridiplantae > Streptophyta > Pinopsida > Cupressales > Taxaceae > Torreya > Torreya grandis. The sequence continues at coordinate 2,714,617 of JARHVA010000904.1, read as the reverse complement.
TAATCATATTGAATCTTCTAGATATTATTAAGCGGGATCATGTTCATGGTGTTGATGTTGAATCATTCATCATCGATGCTTTCAATGTTAATATGATTAATTTGATCTAGGTTCGATAAGGAATCTGCTGGATAACACACTAAATTCTCATTGGTGGTTGTAGTAAAATAGTGTATGTGGCTTCTCTCTCCCTTGTAATGTTGGCATTGAATCTCTTATTGTCTGTTGTGGTAAAAACCTCCTATGCGAGTTAAACCTTAGGATGTTGAATTTGAATCTCTTAAATGTTTGTAGTGGTAAAATTCTACTATGGGCTTTAACATTGTTTACTTTTAAAACTCAATGCAATTCCAACGACACTCTTACATAGTACTAATGTTCAATCTTTTTAGTCTTATTGCAATGGACTATAATGCTTTTATTATGGTTTTGAGAAAATGTATAAGGTTACTCTGAGGATTCCTACATGTAATTTCATCTTATAGCTCTAACTATTCGTTGATCGATAATTCTCTTAAGCAAATCACACTTGTAAGAGGACAGTGAATCTCTTGTTGTTCGTTGTAGTATAATGCACTTTTGAAGGCAATCTTATGCAATGTTGACATTAGATCCTTTTTCTTTTTTGTTGCAACATATTGCTCTCATAATTTCAACATAGAATTTCTTTCCTTTGGTGGTTGTATAATGCTCTTATGGGTAGTGTTTTTTCTTAGTGACAACATTTACTCTTATTGTTGGTTGTTTTCTGATGAACTTACAAGTTTTAACACTCACAACAATTGCATCAAAACTATTATTATTTCGAGTTTGGAAGTGATATCATGCACTTTTGGCTGTGATATCATAGGCTCTCGAAGGCTCTCCTATGTAATATTGATGTTGAATCTATTTTTATTTGTTGAAATATGATGCTTTGCAATTGTTCTACAGTCATAGTGTTGATAAAAACTATCTCTTTCCGTTCTTTTAGATATATTTGTTTTAGAAGGATTTTCAGTATGGTAATACTGAGATAGTTTGATTTTTTATATAATTTTGTGATGCTTGATCTTCCACACAATTTTCACATTGAATTCTTTACAGTTGGTTACTTATAATGTTGACAATAAATTTCTCACTGTTGCTTGCAGTATAACATTGATATAGGTATTCTCCCTCATAATGTTGATATTGAATCTCAAAATTTGTTGTGGTAAAATGCTCCCATGGGTGTTGACCCTCTTAATGTTGATCTTAAATATCTTGATGTTCGTTCAGATAAAATGCCTCTATTGGAGTTAACCCTCATAATGTTTTCATTGAATCTATTTTTTCATTGCATCTCAAAGCACTTCCAAAGATGCTATTACATAATACTAATGTTGGATTATTTGCTGCTTGCTGCAGTGACCTAGAATGCTCTGATCGTGGTGTTGGTTGTGCTCTCAAAGACTCCTACATAATACTGTTGTCGGTCTCTTCTTCATGTTTACAACACAATGCTTTTAAGTTGAATCTATACCATAGTGTTGACATGGAATCTATTTTACTTTCTTGGGGTATAAATGTTCAAACAACATTTTTTTCTTGAAATAGCCACGTTTAATCACTTATTAACAATTGTAATATAGTTCTCTTAAAATGGGTACCACTCCTAATATTAATAGAGTTTTTATATAGAATTGGTTGTGGTATGATGTGATGGGGATCTTGTTTGTAATGTTGAATTTCAGTTCCTTATTGTCGGTTGCATGTAATATTAACATTGAATTACTTACCATTGATTACACTATAAATGCATGGTATTCTTCCACTTCTGTGATTGCATTTTTTTATTGCAACATAATGCATTTTCAAAGCCTCTCTTTATTTTATATTCATCTGTAATCTCTTATTATTGGTTGAAGTATAAAGATATTTTCGTGACCAAGGTACAATCCTCTTATGAAGACTCTCCTTTATTCTTTCCCATTATATCTCTCACCATTGGTTGAATTATAAAGCTCTTTCATAATCATATTGAATCTTCTAGATATTATTAAGCGGGATCATGTTCATGTTGTTGATGTTGAATCATTCATCATCGATGCTTTCAATGTTAATATGATTAATTTGATCTAGGTTCGATAAGGAATCTGGTGGACAACACACTAAATTCTCACTGATGGTTGTAGTAAAATAGTTTATGTGGCTTCTCCCTCCCTTGTAATTTTGGCATTGAATCTCTTATTGTTTGTTGTGGTAAAAACCTCCTATGCGAGTTAAACTTTAGGATGTTGAATTTGAATCTCTTAAATGTTTGTAGTGGTAAAATGCTACTATGGTCTTTAACATTGTTTACTTTTAAAACTCAATGCAATTCCAAAGACACTCTTACATGGCACTAATGTTCAATCTTTTTAATCTTATTGCAGTGGACTATAATGCTTTTATTGTGGTCTCCAGATAATGTATAAGGTTACACTGAGGATTATTACTTGTAATTTCATCTTATAGCTCTAACTATTCGTTGATCGATAATTCTCTTAAGCAAATCACACTTGTAAGAAGACAGTGAATCTCTTGTTGTTAGTTGTAGTATAATGCACTTTTGAAGGCAATCTTATGCAATGTTGACATTAGATCCTTTTTCTTTTTGGTTACAACATATTGCTCTAATAATTTCAACATAGAATTTCCTTCCTTTGGTGGTTGTATAATGCTCTTATGGGTAGTGTTTTTTCTTAGTGATCACATTTACTCTTATTGTTGGTTGTTTTCTGATGAACTTACAAGTTTTAACACTCACAACATTGGGCATTAAAACTATTATTATTCCGTGTTTGGAAACAATATCATGCACTTTTGGCTGTGATATCATAGGCTCTTGAAGGCTCTCCTATGTAATATTGATGTTGAATCTATTTTTATTTGTTGAAATATTATGATTTACAATTGTTCTACGGTCATAGTGTTGATAAAAACTATCTCTTTCCGTTCTTTTAGATAAATTTATTTTAGAAGGATTTTCCCTATGGTTATACTGAGATAGTATTATTTTTAATATAATTTTGTGATGCTTGATCTTTCACATAATTTTCACTTTGAATTCTTTACAGTTGGTTACTGATATTGTTGACAATAAATTTCTCATTGTTGCTTGTAGTATAACATTGATATGGGTCTTTTCCCTCATAATGTTGGCATTGAATCTCACTATTTGTTGTGGTAAAATGCTCCCATGGGTGTTGACCCTCTTAATGTTGATCTTAAATCTCTTGATGTTTGTTTAGATAAAATGCCTCAATCGGAGTTAACCTGCATATTGTTTTCATTGCATCTCAATGCACTTCCAAAGATGCTATTACATAATGCTAATGTTGGATTATTTATTGCTCACTACAATGAACTAGAATGCTCTTATCGTGGTGTTTGTTGTGCTCTCAAAGACTCCTACATAATACTGTTGTTGGTCTCTTCTTCATGTTTACAACACGATGCTTTTAAGTTGAATCTATACCATAGTGTTGACATGGAATCTATTTCAGCTGCAATGAACTATAATGCTCTTATCGTGGTGTTGGTTGTGCTCTCAAAGACTCCTACATAATACTATTGTTGGTCTCTTCTTCATATGGTCTCTTCTTCATGTTTACAACACGATGCTTTTAAGTTGAATCTATACCATAGTGTTGACATGGAATCTATTTCACTTTCTTAGTGAATAAATATTCAAACAACAGTTTTTCTCGAAATAGCCACGTTTAATCACTTATTAACAATTGTAATATAGCTCTCTTACAATGGGTACCACTCCTAATGTTGGTAGGGTTTTTATATAGAATTGGTGGTGGTATGATGTGATGGGGATCTTGTTTGTCATGTTGAATTTCAGTTCCTTATTGTCGATTGCATGTAATATTAACATTGAATTACTTACCATTGTAAATGCATGGTATTCTTTCACTTCTGCGATTGCAATTTTTATATTACAACATAATGCATTTTCAAAGCCTCTCTTTATGTTATATTCATGTGTAATCCCTTATTGTTGGTTGAAGTATAAAGATATTTTCGTGACTGAGGTATAATCCTCTAATGAAGACTCACTCTCCTTTATTCTTTCCCATTATATCTCTCACCATTGGTTGAATTATAAAGCTCTTTCATAATCATATTGAATCTTCTAGATAATATTAAACGGGATCATGTTCATGTTGTTGATGTTGAATCATTCGTCATTGATGCTTTCAATGTTAATATGATTAATTTGATCTAGGTTCGATAAGGAATCTGGTGGACATCAAACTAAATTCTCACTGGTGGTTGTAGTAAAATAGTGTATGTGGCTTCTCTCTCCCTTGTAATGTTTGCATTGAATCTCTTATTGTTTGTTGTGTTAAAAACCTCCTATGCGAGTTAAACCTCATTATGTTGAATTTGAATCTCTTAAGTGTTTGTAGTGGTAAAATGCTACTATGGGCTTTAACATTGTTTACTTTTAAAATTCAATGCAATTCCAAAGACACTCTTACATAACACTAATGTTCAATCTCTTTAATCTTATTGCAGTGGACTATAATGCTTTTATTGTGGTTTCGAGATAATGTATAAGGTTACTTTGAGGATTCTTACTTGTAATTTCATCTTATAGCTCTAACTATTCGTTGATCCATAATTCTCTTAAGCAAATCACACTCGTAAGAAGATAGTGAATCTCTTGTGTTTGGTTGTAGTATAATGCACTTTTGAAGGCAATCTTATGCAATGTTGACATTAGATCCTTTTTCTTTTTTGTTGCAACATATTGCTCTCATAATTTCAACATAGAATTTCTTTCCTTTGGTAGTTCTATAAGCTCTTACAGGGAGGGTTTTTTCTTAGTGATCACATTTACTCTTATTGTTGGTTGTTTTCTGATGTACTTACAAGTTTTAACACTCACAACATTGGGCATTAAAACTATTATTATTTTGTGTTTGGAAGCAATATCATGCACTTTTGGCTGTGATATCATAGGCTCTCGAAGGCTCTCCTATGTAATATTGATGTTGAATCTATTTTTATTTGTTGAAATATTACGCTTTACAACTGTTCTACGGTCATAGTGTTGATAAAAACTATCTCTTTCCGTTCTTTTAGATATCTCTCATTTATGCTTTCCCATTATATATCTCACCATTCTTTCCCATTATATCTCTCACCATTGGTTGAACTATAAAGCTCTTTCATAATCATATTGAATCTTCTAGATATTATTAAACGGGATCATGTTCATGTTGTTGATGTTGAATCATTCGTCATCGATGCTTTCAATGTTAATATGATTAATTTGATCTAGGTTCGATAAGGAATCTGGCGGACATCAAACTAAATTCTCATTGGTGGTTGTAGTAAAATAGTGTATGTGGCTTCTCTCTCCCTTGTAATGTTTGCATTGAATCTCTTATTGTTTGTTGTGTTAAAAACCTCTTATGCAAGTTAAACCTTATTATGTTGAATTTGAATCTCTTAAATGTTTGTAGTGGTAAAATGCTACTATGGGCTTTAACATTGTTTACTTTTAAAACTCAATGCAATTCCAAAGACACTCTTACATAGCACTAATGTTCAATCTTTTTAATCTTATTGCAGTGGACTATAATGCTTTTATTGTGGTTTCGAGATAATGTATAAGGTTACTTTGAGGATTCTTACTTGTAATTTCATCTTATAGCTCTAACTATTCGTTGATCCATAATTCTCTTAAGCAAATCACACTTGTAAGAAGATAGTGAATCTCTTGTTGTTGGTTGTAGTATAATGCACTTTTGAAGGCAATCTTATGCAATGTTGACATTAGATCCTTTTTCTTTTTGGTTGCAACATATTGCTCTCATAATTTCAACATAGAATTTCTTTCCTTTGGTGGTTCTATAAGCTCTTACAGGGAGGGTTTTTTCGTAGTGATCACATTTACTCTTATTGTTGGTTGTTTTCTGATGTACTTACAAGTTTTAACACTCACAACATTGGGCATTAAAACTATTATTATTTCGTGTTTGGAAGCAATATCATGCACTTTTGGCTGTGATATCATAGGCTCTCGAAGGCTCTCCTATGTAATATTGATGTTGAATCTATTTTTATTTGTTGAAATATTACGCTTTACAACTGTTCTACGGTCATAGTGTTGATAAAAACTATCTCTTTCCGTTCTTTTAGATATCTCTCATTTATGCTTTCCCATTATATATCTCACCATTCTTTCCCATTATATCTCTCACCATTGGTTGAATTATAAAGCTCTTTCATAATCATATTGATTCTTCTAGATATTATTAAGCGGGATCATGTTCATGTTGTTGATGTTGAATCATTCATTATCGATGCTTTCAATGTTAATATGATTAATTTGATCTAGGTTCGATAAGGAATCTGGTGGACAACACACTAAATTCTCACTGGTGGTTGTAGTAAAATAGTGTATGTGGCTTCTCTCTCCCTTGTAATGTTGGCATTCAATCTCTTATTGTATGTTGTGGTAAAAACCTCCTATGCGAGTTAAACCTTAGGATGTTGAATTTGAATCTCTTAAATGTTTGTAGTGGTAAAATGCTACTATGGGCTTTAACATTGTTTACTTTTAAAATTCAATGCAATTCCAAAGACACACTTACATAACACTAATGTTCAATCTTTTTAATCTTATTGCAGTGGACTATAATGCTTTCATTATGGTTTTGAGATAATGTATAAGGTTACTCTGAGGATTCTTACTTGTAATTTCATCTTATAGCTCTAACTATTCGTTGATCGATAATTCTCTTAAACTAATCACACTTGTAAGAAGACAGTGAATCTCTTGTTGTTGGTTGTAGTATAATGCACTTTTGAAGGCAATATTATTCAATGTTGACATTAGATCCTTCTTTTTGGTTGCAACATATTGCTCTCATAATTTTAACATAGAATTTATTTCCTTTGGTGGTTGTATAATGCTCTTATGGGTAGTGTTTTTTCTTAGTGATCACATTTACTCTTATTGTTTGATTGTTTTTTGATGAACTTACAAGTTTTAACACTCACAACATTGGCATTAAAACTATTATTATTTCCTGTTTGGAAGCAATATCATGCACTTTTGGCTGTGATATCATAGGCTCTCGAAGGCTCTCCTATGTAATATTGATGTTGAATCTATTCTTATTTGATGAAATATGATGCTCTTACGATTTTCTATGGTCATAGTATTGACAACAACTATCTCTTTCCATTCTTTTAGATATAGTTGTTTTAAAAGGATTTTCCCTATGGTAATACCAAGATAGTATTCTTTTTTATATAATTTTGTGATGCTTGATCTTTCACATAATTTTCACTTTGAATTCTTTACAGTTGCTTACTTATAATGTTGACAATAAATTTCTCACTGTTGCTTGCAGTATAACATTGATATGGGTCTTCTCCCTCATAATGTTGGCATTGAATCTCACTATTTGTTGTGGTAAAATGCTCCCATGGGTGTTGACCCTCGTAATGTTGATCTTAAATCTCTTGATGTTTGTTTAGATAAAATGCCTCTATTGGAGTTAACCCTTATAATGTTTTCATTGAATCAAGCTTTTTAATGCATCTCAATGCACTTCCAAAGATGCTATTACATAATACTAATGTTGGGTTGTTGACTGATTGCTGCAGTGGACTATTATGCTATTATGGTGGTGTTGGTTGTGCTCTCAAAGACTCCTACATAATACTGTTGTTGGTCTCTTCTTCATGTTCACAACACGATGCTTTTAAGTTGAATCTATACCATAGTGTTGACATGGAATCTATTTTACTTTCTTGAGGTATAGATGTCCAAACAACGTTTTTACTTGAAATATCCACGGTTAATCTCTTATTAACAATTATAATATAGTTATCTTACAATGGGTATCACTCCTAATGTTGGTAATGATTTTATTTAGAATTGGTTGTGGTATGATCTGGTGGGGATTTTATTTGGGATCTTGACATTAGATCCTTTTTCTTTTTGGTTGCAACATATTGCTCTCATAATTTCAACAAAGAATTTCTTTCCTTTGGTTGTTGTATGATGCTCTTATGGGTAGTGTTTTTTCGTAGTGATCACATTTACTCTTATTGTTGGTTTTTCTCTGATGAACTTACAAGTTTTAACACTCACAATATTGGCATTAAAACTATTATTATTTGGTGTTTGGCAGCAATATCATGTGCTTTTGGTTGTGATATCATAGGGCGATATCATAAGGGCTCTCAAAGGTTCTCCTATGTAATATTGACATTGAATCTATTATTATATGTTGTAAAATGATGTTCTTACGATTGTTCTACGGTCATAGTGTTGACACCATCTCTTTCCGTTCTTTTAGATATAGTTGTTTTAGAAAGATTTCTACTATCGTAGTACTGATATAGAATTATTTTTTATATAATTTTGTGATGCTTGATATTTCAAGTAATTTTCACTTTGAATTGTTTACAATTTGTTACTTATAATGTTGACAATAAATTTCTCACCATTGCTTGTAATATAACATTGATATTTGGGTTCTCCCTCATAATGTTGGCATTGTATCTCTTACTATTTGTTGTGGTAAAATGCCCTCCATGGGTATTGACCCCCCTAATGTTGATCTTAAATCTCTTGTTGTTTGTTTAGATGAAGTGCCTCTATTGGAATTAACCCTCATAATGTTTTCATTGAATCTATTTTTTTATTGCATTTCAATGCACTTCTAAAGATGCTATTACATAATATATTGTTCCTATCAGGATTTTTACTTGCAATTTCATCTTACATCTATATCTATTTGTTGAAGTATAATGCTCTCAAGGAAATCACACTTGTAAACTTCCTTTGAACCCCTTGTTTTTGGTTGTAGTATAATGCACTTTTCATGGCACTCTTCTGCAATATTGACATTAGATCCTTATTTTTTTGTTGCAACTTATTGCTCTTATTTTTTCTTTTCAATGGTGAAAGAATTGTGCTCTTATGCAATCTCTCTCAAGTGTTGGAATTACCTATCATTTACTTTTAAGTGCTTTTGTTGCATTTCTTTTACTTAGTTGTTGTTCCTAAGGTCCTTTTACACTAATATTTCTATTGTAATTGGGTGTTTTCTAGAGTCCCTTTGAATTAATTTGCTTCATTCACGGACATTAATATAATTTCTATAGTTCTTTCTTTCTTTTCAATTATTTTTATAGTCAAATCCCTTAATGGTATAATGCTTTCAATTCGATTATCGATGGTAATGTATTTTCCACTAGCAATATGATAAATAATCTCTTACTATTAGTAATTGAGGTAAAATACTTTAGAAAGGTTTAAATTCAAAATGTTGATCATCTACCTCTTATTGATGGTTGCAATTTAATTCTCTCATGGGTGTTTGCACTTATATGGTTACAGTATAATGCTTCTTACAAGTTTTCACTCACAATGTTGGCATTGAAAATATTATTTGTTGGTGTTTGGTTATAATATCACGTGATTTTGGTAGTGATGTCATGCACTCTCAAAGGCACTCTTGTGTAATATTGACCTTGAATCTCTTCTTGTTTGTTGCAATATGATGAGCTTATGGTGATTCTAAGGTTATAGTGCTCACAATGAATCTCTTTTAGTTGTTTGGGGTATTGTTGTTTTAGAACGATTGTACTCAAAATTTAACATTTAATCTCTTTTCGACAATTGAAATATCTTTCTTTTACAATGAGTATCACTTCGTATGTTGGCAAGAAGGCTATAGTACTAGTTTTTGTATAATTTTATGATTGTTATCTTGCACATAATGTTGACTTTGAATTCGTCACAATTGGTGGTTTATAACATTGATAATGAATTTCTCACCGTTGGTTGTAATATAACGTTCTTATGTGGGTTCTCCTTATAATGTTCACATTGAATCTCTTATTGTTTAGTGTGGTAAAATGCTCTTATCAAATTTATTCCTCATAATGTTCACATTAAATCTCTTCCTTTTTATTGCATAAAATGTTTCTATTGGACTTAGTCGTCATAATGTTGTTATTGAGAGTATATTATTCATTGAAACTCAATACACTTTCAAAGACACTCTTATATAATACTAATGTACAATATTGTATTGGTTATTATTGCGGGGACTATAATTCTCTTAAGCTGGTTTTGGTATAATGTATAACGTTACCATGAGAATTCTTGTAAATTCAACTTATATCTTTAACCATTGGTTAAGGTATAATTCTCTTTCACAGGTTCCTACTAATAATATTGATGTTGAATCTTATAGTGTAGATAGTCTTCTAACTCTTCATCATCAATGGTGCAGGTATAATGCACTTAGAAAATATCTCTCCGATATTTTCATTACCCTAACTAACTTTCAATGCTTTTGTTTTTTAAATTTTATTCAGTAACTCATTGTTCCTAGGTCATTTTACTCTATCACATTTTATTGTATTTATGGTGTATTCTCAAGTCCAATTGACGTAATATTGGTCACTCGTGGACATTAATATAAATTCTTCTTTCTTTCTCTCTTTCCTCTCAGTTAATGTTGTAATTGAATCTCTTATTGTTGGTTGTAGTGAAATGCTCCTTGGGGTATTCTCTCTCATAATGTTGATATATATGCTCCACCAAGTTCCCTTTTTCAAGGCTATGCGACGAAATGAGGGATCTTGAAGATCAAAAATCTATAAATACCTTCAAACTCCTCCAAACAACATTTGAATAAAAAAATATAACGAGGGAGGAGTCTGGATTGGGATGAGGGATGGGGGTGTATCCTCATAGATCATAGTTTTATAGGGAATTCATCTACCACAACTTGTATAAAGCTCTAATAAGGGATCTCAATGCACTATTGATGTTGAGTCACTTTGGATGGTTGTGTTGAAAATTTGAATCTTTATGTAGTGCTTAAGGTTGAGATCCCAATGGAGAGATGTCAACCCAAACAACTTAATTCACCTCTATTGTTTGTCGTACAGGTAATCAAGGACTTGTAAGAAAACTATAATATTTTATTAATCAAGTAAGCAGAGTGCATGTAGCTTTTATGAGCTAAACCACTGGCTCAACTAGCTTAAAATGGTGTTATACAGGGTAACTTACAACTCTGTCTCTATCTGACTCTACTCAAGGTGCTTGCTCGAGCCTTATCATTCCTTAACAGTCTCTGTTGGCTAGATTTCAATGGCTAGATTTTAACAGAGTCTCAATGCTCTCTTATCCATGTTGCCTAGCTTACAATGGTGTTGTACAAGGTAACTTACAACTCTATCTCTATCTGACTCTACTCAAGGTGCTTGCTCGAGCCTTATCATTCCTTAACACTCTCTGTTGGCTAGTTTTCAACAGTCTTAATGCTCTCTTATCCATGTTGCCTTCTAAATGGTCTACTAGATCTTCTATTTATAGCTCTTGTTGGAAGGGTCTCGAAGGTCCTCACTCACCTTGGCTCTAATTACCTTATTAAATGCGATTGGTAGTCAGAATTCAAATTTGAATTGTCCACCAAAATCTTCAACCAATGGTCCTTCACATTTAATATTTCTCCTGCCTATAGGTCGAATTCAACATTTGGTGCTCCAAGATGACATGGTATCTGAGGTTGATGATTTTGTCCAATGCGTGATTCCTCTATCCACTCTAGTATGTTGGTGCCCTTGTTCTCATCTGTGCATCCTTTATGTGCTTATATTCAAAATGAAGCATAGTGTTTCTACACCCAAATGTTACTATATCAAATCTCAATGTAGAATCTCTTCCTAATAGATAAATAATAGCTATCATAATAGATAAGTCAAACCTCCTACTGTTGAGCACACACAATATAAGCTATTAATTTTATTTTAGTAGAACTCACTTTTTTGGTTCTCAATTTTAATATTTAAACTGGGTTTATTACTACTAAATGTACTATAATGCTCATACATACATTCTCATCATAATATTAATGTATAATTACTTGAAAAAAATTCAATTGGGGTTCATTAATATTGAAATAATATTAATGTTGATTATTGGATACCATATCATTTGCTCTCAAAGACTTCTGCAAAATAGTCGTTGATCTCTTCTTGTTTGTAACATTATGATCTTATGGTGGTTCTAGCACATAATGTTGACATTGAATCTATTTCAGTTGCTTGAGGTATAATTATCTAAAAAATATTTTCACTCATAATATCCACATTCAGTCTCATATTGACAATTGCATTGCAATATAGTGCTCTTACATGGGTATCACTCCTAATGTTGTTATGGATTGAATTAGTATTAGTTATGGCATGATATGATCTAGATCATGTTCGTAATTTTGAATTTTAATTCCTTATTATTGATTGACCATAATGTTGGCATTGAATTTCTTCCCATTGATTATGGTGGATCTCACTCATAATGTTAACATTGAATCTCTTACTCCCTGTTACAATAAAATGCATCATTTACCTCGTAATATTGCAATTGCATTTTTTTTACTACAACATAATGCTCTTTCAAAGAATGTCATGATGTACTAATTATGTTGAATCTCTTATTGTTGGTTGAAGTATAATGCTCTTATGGTCATTGTGGTATAATTATCTTACAAATATTTCCTCTTATTCCTTCTTAAATATCTCACTATTGGTTGAAGCATAAAACTCTTTCATAAAGATGTTGAATCTTCTAGCATAGATACACTTAACGGGAATTGGGTTCATATTGTTGATGTTGAATCATTCATTATCGATGCTTGTAATGTTAATTTGGTTATTCCGATCTAGATTCTCAGTAATTCAGTGGACAACACATTAAATTGTTATAGAATGAAGTGAATGGTTACAACACTTGTTACCATTGAGATATTGGCATAACTTTAGCTAAATGAACCATGAATTATGGAAATTAAAATATACATAAAGAACAATTCTTGAATAAAAATACATTCTACTTCGTTGATATGAGGTTTGGGAAAATATCTAGGAGAACATATGTAAGCTATTTCTCTAGTATTATTAAAATATAAATAAGGTAGCAATCTCTTAGAAGAGATGTGAAGCTACCACCATGTGATATTTGCTATGTTATGTACAATATTAAAAAAGGCTAACAATCTCTCAAAAGAGATGTTCTATTATGAAAACTATTCTCATCCTCTCTAAGTTTTATATCCAAATGACTATTCCTTTATATCTATTTTTATTTGGAAATAAAGAGACAACAAAAGGAGAATAAATAAATTCTAAATTGGAATGTGAAAATTCATCTAGACAGAATTCCCCCAAGATTTTGCGAGGACTTTTTATCGCATGAAACTCATCTAAACATAGGATTTTGGATTTTTGAAAATTTTACAATTTCCAACATTTTTCATGTAATGATACCGAAGTCATTCAAAAAGGTCTTTGGAATGTTTTTGGAAAGTTTTTTCATATAAGTGTATTTTTGAAAAAGTTCACTCAAGAAACCGTTTTGGTTGGTATAAGGCATGATCTAAGCTTTTCTGCACCATCCTCCCCCATCACTCTCCCCTACCTCTTGAGCTTAACCCTAGATCAATGATCTCCCACACATCCACTTCTATGATATTCTTAGTGTTGGCAATATGATTGTCATTGATGTTAAAAGGAAGATTGTTGGCATTATGGATGTCATTGATGTTAGACAATCAGGGAAGATTGATGGAGAGAAGAGCATATTTTACAATTGCACAATATAAATTTGAGATGACCCTGAGGTCATAAAATTTTTAAATATGTGAATTGTTGCCGTGGTTGTTTGGCAAAGTTGAATTTATGTCTCAGTTGTTCAAGACAAAGTTTCTGTATATGCATAGGGTTTTTATGAACAGTCTTTTGAGAAAGGGTTGAAGTGGTGGTTAGACCTAAAAAGTGTTGTGGACCTAAAGAAAAGTTGGCTAAGGTCTATTACAATGGTATATGATGTGTTCCTACTATGTGAGGTGTTTGAATATGCTTTAAGAAAGATCAAAGGGTAACGTGTTGTTTAGAAGACGTATTAGGTCTCCATAAAGCCTAAAATAGTAGTAAGGGCTCATTGACCTATGGCCGACCTATGTATTGATTGATTCATGATTAAGGGATGTTATTTTAATATGCAAAGGCCTATACATGGCCGACCTAAGAGATAAGTATGTATGGCTGACTAAGAAGGATATGATCAAATGAAACAAGGCAGTTTAGGCCTATTTTGGTGTGCTTAGAGAGAGAGTAGATAATAAGCGAATGTTATAAATCATTGGTGACCAAAAGACCTAATCAAACCATGAAATAGGCTAGCTGAGTGAAGAGGGATAGAAGCCAATTTGAGAGGAACAAAAGCAAAGAGTTGAAGAAGAAGATCGTCATCTGTTGTAGAAGCAACAAGGGTTTCTTAAGGTGATCAAATGTATCAGGTGCCTGAGTTGATGTTGAGCCATCTAAGGGGTGGTGCCTCCTTGCAAGTGGGTGCTTGTTAAAGCCTAGTTGAATTGGTGTTGAGTTAGTTGGGGTTGGTGCTCCATGTGAAGTAGGTGCTTCATTAAAGATTGATACTTGTCTTATATGACTGTACTCCATTTTCTTCATCAGTGGGTTTTCTTCCCTTTAAATGTTTCCCTTGCATATGTTGTGTTCATGGATTTCATGCTTTTATTTTTGGGTGTTTATGTTTGCTAAGATGAACATGTTTGCTAGAATGGTTCATATATGATTAATTGAAATTGAAGAAAAGTTTTGAAGACTGAATCACCCCCATCTCAGTCATTTAGCTTCCAAGAACCTCAATAAATGTCACTTTGAATTCCTTACTATCTTTTGCATTTAAAAGCTTTTCAAGCAGATCCTAAACGAAATGCTCAAGATCAACCTCTTTTTAATGGTCACAATTTTACATGGCCTCATGGAAGTTCACACTCATAATGTTGATATTGACAAATTTTTATTATGATAAAATTTCTTATCGTCAAACGTAGTATAATGTAGTTTAATATATCTGTATAGTTGAATATCTTCTTTTTCATTATGATATAGGATTCTTATGGGGGCTTCTCCTTCCTAATGCTGATGTAAAATCTCCCAATGTAAATAATGGCATAACACTCTGATGGAGATTCTCTCATAATGTTGACATTGACTCTCAAAGGTTGTATAATGCTCTTATAAGCGTTCTCCCTTTTAACACTTACATTTGGTATCTTATTTTTATTTCTAACATAATACTCTTATGGGTAATGTTTATTCTAGTGAACACATTTAGTCCTATTGTTGGTTGTTTTCTAGTAAACTTACAACTTTTTTCTATATTATATTTTGTAAGATTATAGTCCTCTTACCAAAATTGTCACTCTCAATATTGTTTTTAATTCTCTTACGAGTGCTCGATCTCGTGGGAGTTTTTGCTCAAAATTTGGAAACTAAATCTTTTATTGCTAATTAAATATAATGCTTAGATATGGGTTCGCCTAACAAAAGCCACCTTGAATCCCTTAATATTGATTGCAATAAGAAGCTCTTTAAGTGGTTCCTAAATGAAATATTCGAGATCAACCTCTTTTTAAAGGTTACAATATGGTGTAGACTCACAGAAGTTCACACTCATAATGTTGATATGGAAAATATTTTGTTGTGTTAGAATCTCTTGTTGTCAAATGCAATATAATGAAATATTCAACATCAACCTCTTTTTAAAGGTTACAATATGTCGTAGACTCACCGAAGTTCACACTCAATGTTTATATGGAAAATATCTTGTGTTAAAATATCTTATTGTTAATCGTAATATACATCTTCAAAGAATCCCTTCAGTAATATTATCATTGAATTTCTCCGTGTTTGTTACAAAATCTTATTCTTATGGGGGTTTTTCCCTCATAGTGTTGATGCAAAATCTCCAATGTCAATCATGGCATAATACTCCAACGGGAATCCTCTCACAATGTTGATGTTGACTCTAATTATCATTTCAAATACGATTCTCTTATGGAGGATAACGATTTTAATGTGTGTTAGGAGCTCCATCTGGGCAATATTATGTGTCCTCTGGGTACCGCGCATTGACGAAACAAATTTTTGGGGCAGTAGAGATCCTTTGGTGGAAAAAAGCTTGGAACTGCTTTTCTTGGCCAAAATGTAACTTTTTCCTCTGGACTCTGATTCACAACAAGTGTCTCACTTGGGACAACCTCTGTAAACAAGGATTCCAGGGGTCGTCCATATGTTTCTTATGTTGTAGTAATGAGGAGATGGCTTCTCACCTCTTCTTTCAATGCCCCTTTCCAAGACAGATTTGGCACATGTGGTGGAGTGTGTGGGATCGCCCATGCTGCCACGCCTCCTCTCTCTCTAAACTCTGGGACCAGTTGGGCCACCCACCTGCTAAGGCCGCATTTCTCAAGGTCACTTGGCTCATTGGGCCATCCCTTATCCTGTGGCACATGTGGCTGGAGTGGAATAGAAGGATCTTCCAAGGCATGTCTCTTGAAATCAGACTCCTATGGGGGAAAATTGTTGGCGCTATGCTTGAGACACTTCAGGTGAAATGTGATCTCGCTGCTGCTCTGGACCTAGGGGATGCAGCTATCTATTCATGACTCCTCCTTGCTTTCCCCAATGGCGCGACCCTCATTCCACTCAGGCGCACGACAAAGCGCACTAAGCAAAACCCATAGCCTGTGACTCAGGCTGGGCATTAGACGCCCCCTGCAGCTGGCATCCTCAATGTGAACACAGACGACTCATCCAGAGGAAATCTTGGGGTAGCCGGCATTGGAGGTGTTGGCCGAGACAGTTCAGGTGACATTAAGTTTGTGTTTTTGATCTACAAAGGCTTCCACACTAACAATCTCATGGAAGCTCAGGTTATTTTGATTGCTTTGCAACAGTGCTGCCAACAGGGTTGGCACAGAGTCATCTGTGAGACGGACTCGTAGGTGGTGGTCACTCTTTTGACTAAGCAAAATTTTGCTAATGCGGACTGGCAATTGTCTCTGGTTGCTCAACAAATTCTATAGCTTTGTAATTCCTTGGAGTCTGTGTCATTTAAGCATATCCCCTGAGAATGGAATGGGGTAGCAGTTTGTCTCGCCAAATGGGCTTTCGAGCAAGCACCGTCTTGAAACATCAGTAATCATACGATGCTTCCTCTGAATCTTTCTCAGCACCTGGCTCAACTCGTTGACCAAGATAAAGCTATGTAATTTTTTTCCTATTTTTTGTTCCACTTTCAATAAATTTTTACCCTTTTAGTTAAAAAAAAATGATTTTAATGTGTGTTCTCCCAAGCATTACAACATTCAATCTCATATTTCTTGTGTAAATATGCTATTATGGAAGCCCATAATCAAAATGTTGAATCTCATTCTACTAATGGAAACTCACTGCACTTCCAAAGATGCTCTACGTAAAACTAATGTTGAATCTTTTATTGCTTTCTGCAATGAGTTATAATGCTCTTATCATGGTTTTCATATGATGTATAATGTTTCTATGATTATGATTCTTACTTGTATGTTCATCTTATATCTCTAACTAGTTGTTAGGGTATAATGCTCTTAAGGATCACCCATGTTAACTTACAATGAAACTCTTGTTGCTCGTTGTAGTATAATGTACTTTTGAAGGCACTCTTCTTCAATGTTGACATTAAATCTTAACTTACATTGAAACTCTTGTTACTCATAGTATAATGCACTTTTGAAGGCATTCTTTTTCAATGTTGACATTAAATCCTTTATTTTTGGTAGCAACATATTGCTCTCATTATGTCAACATCAAATTTCTAACATTTTTTTGTTGTATAATGCTCTTCTAAGTGTTTAAAGTTGTAATAATTACATTAGATATCTTATTTTATTACTAATAATTTGGAAACTAAATCTATTATTGCCAAGTATAATGCTCAGATATGGGTTCTCTCAAAAAATATCGCTTTGAATCCCTTAACATTACTTGCAGTAAAAAGCTATTCATGCAATTCCTAAACAAAATGTTCAAGATCAACCTCTTTTTCATTGTCCCAATATAACACGGTCTCATGGATGTTCACATTGAAAATGTTCATATTGATAATATTTTATTTGGTAATATCTCTTATTGTCAATGGAAATATAATGAACATTCAAGAGCATCCTTGGGTAATGTTGTCATTGAATCTCTCCTTGCTTATTGCAATATATGATTCTTATGGGGAATTCTCTGTCATGATGTTGATGTAAAACATTCCTGTGTCAATCATGCCATAATTCTCCCATGGAAATCCTCCCATAATGTTAATGATCAATCTCTATTTTCCATTTAAAATACAATTCTATTATGGACGATAACGCTCATAATGTGTGTCACTCCTTACTTTCATGGGACTGATATAGTACTACTTTTGGTATAATTTTTTTATGGTTAATATTGCACTGAGTATTTACTTGGAATTCATTACAATTGGTTGCTTATTATGTTGACAACAAATTTCTCACCACTAATTCTATTATAACATTGTTATATGGGTTCTCCCAAATTGATAATAAATTTCTTACTATTTATTGGAATATCTTACTCTTTTAGTGGCGTTGAATCTCATGCCGTAATGGGAGTCATCCCCCATAATGTTGTAGTTGAGTATTTTTCTATTACAACTCAATGCACTTCCAAAATTGCTCTTACGTACAACGCTTTTATAAAAGCTCAAGTGTTGGCCTTACCCCTCATTCACTTTCAGTACTTTTGATCTTTTTCTTTTAATTGGTCGTTGATCCTAGGCTCCTTTTACACTAGCACTTTCTATTATAAATTCGGTGTATTATCGAACCCTTTTGACCTACATTAGGTCAGTTCAAGAAATCAATATAAATTCCTTGCTGATTTTTTTCTTATCAATTAATTTTATATTTGAATCTCTTACTATCGGTTGTAATGAAATGCTCCTTAATGTATTCCACCTCATAATGTTGATATCTATGCTCCACCACGTTCCCTTTTTTCATCTATATGGGGCAATGCAGGAATAAGAAGAGGTGACTTCTATAAGTACTTGCAAAATCCTCCAAACAATATTTGAATATGAAAATACAAGAAGATAGGAGTATGCATCGAACGTATCCTCACAGAACATAGGTATATAGTCAATCCATCTACGACAACTAAATGTATAAAGTTCTTATGGGTGATCTCATTAGATTTTTTATGTTGGGTCACTTTTCATTGGTTTAAGTAAAATGCTGAATCTCAGTGTCAAATCTCTTACTAAAAAATACATTATAGCTCTCCTAAGCGGATTCACACTTGATTTCTTACAATTGTATGTACCTTAATACTCTTACATACATTCTAATCGTAACATTAACTCATTATTGCTTACAAGAATTAAAGTTGGAATGCCTTAATACTATAATAATATTATTGTTGACCATTGGATATTATATCATGTGCTCTCCAAGACTCGTACATAATATTATTGTTGGTATCTTCTTCATGTTTACCGCATGATGCTTTTAAGTTGGTTCTATACCATAATGTTGAATATAATCGATTTTACTTTCTTGAGGTCTAAATGTCCAAACAACATTTTTACTCGAAACATCCACATTTAATCTCTTATTATCAATTGTAATATAGTTCTCTTACAATGGATGTCACAACTAATATTGGTAAGGATTGATTTAGTATTGGTTATGGTATGATGTGATGGGGATCGTATTTGTAATGTTGAATTTCAGTTCCTTATTATTGGTTGCATGTAATATTAACATTGAATTGCTTACCATCGATTGCACTATAAATGCATGGTATTCCTTAACTTTTGCAATTGCATTATTTTTTATTGTAAAGTAATACATTTTCAAAGCCTCTCTTTATGTTATATTGATGTGTAATCTCTTATTGTTGGTTGAAGTATAAATTTATTTTCATGACTGTGGTATAATCCTATTATGAAGACTCTCCTTTATTCTTTCCCATTCTATCTCTCACCATTGTTTCAAGTATAAAGCTCTTTCATATTGATACTGAATCTTCTAGATATTATTAAGCAGGATCATGTTCATGTTGTTGATGTTGAATCATCCATTATCGATGCTTTCAATGTTAACATGATTAATTTGATTAGGTTAGATAAGGAATCTATTGGACAACACATAAATTTTTCATTGGTGATTGAAACAAAATAGTGTATGTGGATTCTCTCTCCCTTGTAATGTTGGCATTGAATCTCTTATTGCTTGTGGTAAAAACCTCTTATGGGAGTTAAACCTTAGGATGTCGACATTGAATCTCTTAATGTATGTAGCGGTAAACTGCTCTTATGGGATTCAACAGCCTTTATTTTTGTAACTCAATGCAATTCCAAAGACACTCTTACATAGCACTAACGTTCAATTTTCTTAAGCTTATTACAATGGACTATAATGCTCTTATGGTAGTTTTGATATAATGTATAAGTTTACTCTGAGGTTTCATACTTGTAATTTCATCTTATAGCTCTAACTATTGGTTGATCAATAATTCTCTTAAGCAAATCACACTTGTAAGAAGACATTGAATCTCTTGTTGTTGGTTGTAGAATAATGCACTTTTCAAGGCAATCTTATGCAATGTTGACATTCGATCCTTTTTCTTTCTGATTGCAACATATTGTTCTCGTAATTTTAACATAGAATTTCTTTCCCTTGGTTATTGTATAATGCTCTTATGGGTATTGTTTATTTGTAGTGATCACATTTACTCTTATTGATGGTTGTTTTCTAATGAAATTACAAGTTTTAACACTCACAATATTGGCATTGAAACTATTATTATTTGGTGTTTGGCCTCAATATCATGCACTTTTGGTTGTGATATCATAGGCTCTCGAAGTCAATTCTATGTAATATTGACGTTAAATCTATTTTTATATGTTGAAATATGATGCTCTTACGATTATTCTATGGTCATAGTGTTGACAACAACTATCTCTTTCCCTTCGTTTAGTTATAGTTGTTTTAGAAGGATTTTGCCTATGGTAGTACTGAGATAGTATTATTTTTTATATAATTTTGTGATGTTTGATCTTTCAAGTAATTTTCACTTTGAATTGTTTACAATTGGTTACTTATAATGTTGACATTAAATTTCTCATTGTTGCTTGCAGTCTAACATTGATATGTGGGTTCTCCCTCATAATGTTGGCATTGAATCTCTTACTATTTGTTGTCGTAAAATGCTCCCATGGGTGAAGACCCTCCTAATGTTGATCTTAAATCTCTTGTTGTTTGTTTAGATAAAGTGCCTCTATTGGAGTTAACCCTCATAATGTTTTCATTGAATCTTTTTTTATTGCATTTCAATGCACTACCAAAGATGCTCTTGTGTAATGCTAATGTTGAAGCATTTATTGGTTGCTGCAGTGGACTATAATGCTCTTATCATGGTTTTAATATAATGTATAATGTGCCTATCAGGATTCTTTTGTAATTTCATCTTATATTTCTATCTATTTGTTGAAGTATAATGATCTGAAGGAAATCACACTTGTAAACTCCTCTGAAACTCTTGTTGTTGGTTGTAGTATAATGCACTTTTCATGGCACTCTTCTGCAATGTACATTAGATCCTTATTTTTTGTTGCAACTTATTGCTCTCATAATGGAAACATAAAATTTCTTACGTTTGGTTGTTGTAACATTTTTTATATCGTTTTGTTATGACTGGTATTGCACATAATGTTGACTTTGAATTATTTATAACTAGCTGCTTATATTGTTGACGATATATTTCTCACCATTGGTTGAAGTTTAACAGTGCTATACATGGTTTCCCTCATAATGTTGGCATTGAATCACTTAATGTTTTTGTGGTAAAATGATCCTTTGGGAATTAACCCTCATAATGTTGATGTTGAATCTCTTTTTGGCTCTTAAGTTAAAATATTGTTGTTTGAGTTAACCCTCATAATGTCCCTGTTGAGTCTTTATTTTTTATTTCCATCAATGTACTTCCAAAGATGCTCTTACATAACAGTAATATTGAGTCTTTTATTGCTTATTGCAGTGGACTATAATGCTCGTATGGTGGTTTTGGTATAATCTATAAAGTTGATATGAGAATTCTTACTTGTAATTTCATCTTATATCTCTAATTATTCTTTGAGCTATAATGGTCTTGCAAAAATCGCACATGTAAACGTACATTGAATCTCTTTTAACACTTACATTGGGCATCTTATTTTTATTCCTAATCTAATGCTCTTATGGATAGTGCTTGTTCTAGTGAATGCATTTGGTGCTATTGTTGGTCGTTTTCTAATAAACGTACAAGTTTTTTCTATATTATATTTTATACAAATATAGTCCTACCAAAATTGTTACTCTCAATATTGATTTTAATTCTTTTACCAGTGCTGGCTCTCATGGGATTTTTTCCTCACAATTTGCAAACTGAATCTCTTATTGCTGGATGAGTGTAATGCCCAAATATGGACAAATGCCACTTTCAACCCCTTAATATTGCCTCCAGTAAAAAGCTCTTTAAGTGGTTTCCAACTGAAATATTAGAGATCGACCTCTTTTATAAGGTCACGATATGGCATGGACTCATGGAAATTCACACTAATAATGTTGCTATTAAAAATATTTTCTTGTGTTAAAATCTCTTGTTGTCGATAGAAATATACTGGATTTCTAAGGTTCCCTTCAGTAATATTGTTGTTGAATCTCTCCTTATTTTTTGTAATGTATGATTCCTATGGGAGTTTCTCCCTCGTAATGTTAATGCAAAACCTCCCATCTCAATCATGACATAATACTCCCATGAGGATCCTCTCATAATTTTGATGTCAATTGTAATTTCCATTTCAAATACGATTCTCTTATGGAGGATAGCTCTTGTAATGTGTGTTCTCCCAAGCATTACAACATTGAATCTCATATAACATTGTAGTCTTTGTTCTCCCATATATTACAACATTGAATCTCATGTAACTTTAAAAACAAATCCTTCTTACATTTAAAAATATACTCCTTACATAACTTTCACTCACAAAATTGATTTTAATTCTCTTACTAGTCCTCACTCTCGTGGGAGTTTTCACTCATAAATCTGAAACTGAATTTCTTATTTCTAGTTAACTATAATGTTGGGCTATGGGTTCCCTCAAAAAATATCACTTTGAATTTCTTACCATCGTTTTAGGTCAAAACCTTTTCAAGCGGTCATAAATCAAATGTTCAAGATCAACCTCTTTTTGATAGTCACAATTTTACATGGCCTCATGCAAGTTCACACTCAAAATGTTGATATTGACAATCTTTTATTGTGGTAAAATTTCTTATTGTCAAACACAATATAATGCAGTTTAATATCTCCTTAGAGTGATATATCTCCTTGTTCATATCAATATAAGATTCTTATGGGCTCTTCTCCCTCCTAATGCTGATGTAAAATCTCCCAATGTAAATAATGGCATAACACTCCGATATGTTGTGTTACAAAATGTCATGGACTCACCAAAGTTCACACTCATAATGTTGATATGAAAAATATTTTATTGTGTTAAAATCTCTTGTTAATCATAATATACTGCATCTTCAAAGGATCCCTTCAGTAATATTGTTGTTGAATTTCTTCGTGTTTGTTACAATATCTGTTTCTTATGGTTGTTTTCACTCATAACATAATACTCCAATGGGAATAACCTCACAATGTTGATGTCAACTCTAATTTTTGTTTCAAATACGATTCTCTTATGGAGGATAGTGATTTTAATGTGTGTTCTCCCAAGCATTACAACATTCAATCTCATATTTCTTGTGGAAAATTGATATTATGTATGTCCACACTCAAAATGTTGAATCTCATTCTACTTGTGGAAACTCATTGCACTTCAAAATATGCTCTATGTAAAACTAATGTCGAATCTTTTATTGCTTGCCACAATGAGTTATAATGCTCTTATCATCATTTTCATTCTAAGATGATTCTTATTATTATATTCATCTTATATCTCTAGCTAGTTGTTAGGGTATAATGCTCTTAAGGAAATCACCCATGTTAACTTACATTGAAACTCTTGTTGCTCGTTGTAGTATAATGCACTTTTGAAGGCACTCTTCTTCAATGTTGACATTAAATCTTAACTTACATTGAAACTCTTGTTACTCATTATATTATAATGCACTTTTGAAGGCACTCTTCTTCAATGTTGACATTAAATCCTTTATTTTTGGTTGCAACATATTGCTCTCATAATGTCAATATAGAATTTCTAACATTTTGTCGTTGTATAATGCTCTTATAAGCGTTCAAACCTGAAATAATTACATTATATATCTTTATTTTATTCCTAATAATTTGGAAACTAAATCTCTTATTGCTAGTTAAGTATAATGCTCAAATATGGGTTCTCTCAAAAAATGTCACTTTGAATCCCTTAATATTACTTTCAGTAAAAAGCTATTCATGAAATTCCTAAATAAAATGTTCAAGATCAAACTTGTTTTGATTGTCACACTCATAATGTTGACATTAACAATATTTTATTTGGCAATATCTCTTATTATCGAAGGAATTAAAATGAACCTTCGAGAGCGTCCTTGGGTAATGTTGTCATTGAATCTCTACTTATTGCAATATATGGTTCTTATGGGGACTTCTCCCTCATGATGTTCATGTAAAATATTCCTATGTCAATCATGGTATAATGCTCTCGTGGAGATCCTCCCATAATGTTAATGCTCACTCTCTATTTTCCATTCGAAATACTATTCTGTTATGGAGGATAACACTAGTAATATGTGTCACTCCTTACTTTCATGGGACCAATATAGTACTACTTTTGGTATAATTTTTTTATGGTTAATATTACACATAGTGTTTACTTTGAATTCATTACAATTGGTTGCTTATAATGACAATAAATTTCTCACCACTAGTTCTAGTATAACGTTGTTATGTGGGTTCTCCCTCATTGATAATAAATTTCTTATTATTTATTCGAATATCTTACTCTTTTTATGGCGTTGAATCTCTTCTGTTTATTGCGGTAAAATGCCACAATGGGAGTCATCCATCATAATGATGTAGTTGAGTGTTTTTTTATTGTAACTCAATGCACTTCCAAAAATGCTCTTACATACAATGCTTTTATAAAATCTCTCTCAAGTGTTGGCTTTACCCCTCATTCACTTTCAGTACTTTTGATCTTCTTTTGTTATTTGGTCGTTGATCATAGGGTCCTTTTACACTAGCACTTTCTATTGTATATTCAGTGTATCCTCGAATCTCATTGACCTACATTAGGTCAGTGGAGGAAATTAATATAAATTCCTGGTTTATTTATTTCTTATTAATTAATTTTATATTTGAATCTCTTACTACTAGTTGTTGTGAAATGTTCCTTAATGTATTCTCTCTCACAATGTTGATATCTATGTTCTACCAAGTTCCCTTTTCGTGGCTATATGGGGGAATACGGGAATAAAAAGAGGTGACTTCTTTAAGAACCTGGAAAATCATACAAATAATATTTGAATATGAAAATACAAGAAGATAGGAGTATGCATTGGACGTGTCCTCACAGAACATAGGTATATAGTCAATCCATCTACCACATCTAAATGTATAAAGTTCTTATGGGGGATCTCATTGGATTTATGATGCTAAGTCACTTTTATTGATTGTAGTAATCTCTTAAGAACAGATACATCATAGCTCTCCTAAGTGGATTCACACTCGTAATATTATTTTAAAAGCTCATACTACCGGTGGCATTATAAGCTATTGTTTTTTATTTCAGTAGAATTCAATTTTATGTGTTCTCAATTGTATGTACCCTAATGCTCATACATAAATTCTAATCGTAGCAATAAACCATAATTGCTTGAAAGAATATCAGTTGGAATCACTTAATACTACAATAATATTATTGTTGACCATTTGATATTATATCATGTGCTCTCAAAGGCTCCTACATAATATTGTTGTTGGTCTCTTCTTCATGTTTACAACATGATGCTTTTTAGTTGGTTCTATACCATATTGTCAACATGGAATCTATTTTACTTTCTTGAGGTATAAACGTCCAAACAACATTTTTACTCGAAATATCCACGTTTAATATCTTATTAACAATTATAATATAGTTCCCTTACAATGGGTATCACTCCTAATGTTGGTAAGGATTCAATTAGTATTGGTTGTGGTATGACATGATGGGGATCATGTTTGTAATGTTGAATTTCAGAACCTTTTTATTAGTTGCATGTAATATTAACATTGAATCACCTACCATTGATTGCACTATACATGCATGGTATTCCTTCACTTTTGCAATTGCATTTTTTTTATTGTAATGTAATGCATTTTCAAATCCTCTCTTTTTGTTATATTGATGTGTAATCTCTTATTGTTGGTTGAAGTATAAAGTTATTTTCATGACTGAGGTATAATCCTCTTCTAAAGACTCTCCTTTATTCTTTCCCATTATATCTCTCAAAATTGGTTGAAGTATAAAGCTCTTCCATATTGATACTGAATTTTCGAGATATTATTAAATGGGATCATGTTCATGTTGTTAATGTTGAATCATTCATTATTGATGCTTTCAATGTTAATATGATTAATTTGATCTAGGTTGGATAAGGAATTCGGTGGACAACACACTAATTTATCACTGGGGTTGCAATGAAATAGCGTATGTTGCTTCTCTCTCCATTGTAATGTTGGCATTGAATCTCTTATTGTTTGTTGTGGTAAAAACCTCCTATGGGATTTAAACCTCAGGATGTTGACATTAAATCTCTTAATGTTTGTAGCAGAAAAATGCTGATATGGGATTTAACAGTCTTTATTTTTGTAACTCAACGCAATTCCAAAGACACTCTTACATAGCACTAATGTTCAATCTTTTTAATCCTATTGCAATGGACTATAATGCTCTTATGGTAGTTTTGATATAATGTATAAGGTTACTCTGAGGATTCTTACTTGTAATTTCATCTTATAACTCTAACTATTAGTTGAGCTGTAATTCTCTTAAGGAAATCACACTTGTAAGAAGACATTGAATCTCTTTGTTCTTGATTATAGTATAATGCACTTTTGAAGGCAAGGCAATCTTATGCAATGTGGACATTAGATCCTTTTTCTTTTTGGTTGCAACATATTTCTCTCATAATTTCAACATAGAATTTTTTTCCTTTGGTTGTTTTATAATGCTCTTATGGGTAGTGTTTGTTCATAATGATCGCATTTACTCTTATTGTTGGCTGTTTTCTAATCAACTTACAAGTTTTAACACTCACAACAATGGCATTGAAACTATTATTATTTGGTGTTTGGCAGCAATATCATGCTCTTTTGGTTGTGATATCATAGGCTCTCGAAGGCTCTCTTGTTTAATATTGACATTGAATATATTCTTATTTTTTGCAATATGATGCTCTTATGATTGTTCTACGATCATAGTGTGGACAACAACTATCTCTTTCCATTCTTTTAGATATATTTGTTTTAGAAGGATTTCACTATGGTAGTACTGAGATAGTACTATTTTTTATATAATATTGGGATGCTTGATCTTTCATGTAATGTTCACTTTGAATTCTTTACAATTGGTTACTTATAATGTTGATAACAAATTTCTCACCCTTGCAGTATAACATTGATATGTGGGTTCCCCCTCATAATGTTGGCATTGAATCTCTTACTATTTGTTGTGGTAAAATGCTCCCATGGGTGTTAACCCTTCTAATGTTGATCTTGTCTCTCTTGTTTATTTAGATAAAATGCATCTATCAGAGTTAGCCCTCATAATGTTGTCATTGAGTCTATTTTTTTATTGCATCTTAATGCTTTTCCAAAGATGGTCTTAGGTAATACTACTGTTGAATCATTTAGTGCTTGTTACAATGGATTATAATCCTCTTATAGTGGTTTTGGTCTAATGTATAATGTTCTTATCAGGATTCTTACTTGTGATTTCATCTTATATCTCTATCTATTCATTGAGATATAATGCTCTTAAGGAAATCACATTTGTAAACTGCCTTTGAACTTCTTGTTGTTGGTTGTAGTAGAATGCACTTTTCCTAGCACTCTTCTACAATGTTGACATTAGATCCTTTTTTTTGTTACAACTTATTGCTCTTGTAATGGAAATATAAAAATTCTTACATCTAGTGGTTGTACTACTTTTAATATAATTTTGTGATTATTGATATTGCACATAACATTGACTTTGAATTATTTATAATTGGCTGCTTATAATGTTGACAATAAATTTCTCAACACTAGTTGCCGTTTAACATTGTTTAACAAGTTCTATCTCAAAGTGTTAGAATCGTATCACTTAATGTTTTTTGTGGTAAAATTATCCCATGGGAATTAACCCTCATAATGTTGATGTTGAATCTCTTTCTGTTGAGGTAAAATATTGTTATTTGAGTTAACCCTCATAATGTTGCTGTTGAGTCTTTACTTTCCATTCCAACACAATGCATTTCCAAAGATGCTTTTACATAATAGTAATGTTGAGTCTTTTATTGATTATTACAAAGGACTCTAATGCACGTATTGTGGTTTTGACATAATGTATTATGTTCCTATGAGGATTTTTACTTGTAATTTCATTCTATATCTCTAACTATTCTTTAAGGTATATTGCACTTACCAAAATCAGACATGTAAATGTACATTGAATCTCTTTTTATTGGTTGCAATAAAATGCAACATTTAAGGCACTCTATTGTAATGTTGTCAATAAATCTTTTATTTTTGGTTA
This sequence comes from Torreya grandis, assembly GCA_037957365.1. Lineage (NCBI taxonomy): Eukaryota > Viridiplantae > Streptophyta > Pinopsida > Cupressales > Taxaceae > Torreya > Torreya grandis. Next base: position 2,685,927 of record JARHVA010000904.1, on the reverse strand, counting down.
TAACTATTGCTCCCATAATGTCAACATAGAATTTCATACATTTCGTTACTTTATAATGCTCTTCTCAATATCAATTTCAGTACTTTTGATTTTTTTCTTCTATTTGGTTGTTAATCCTAGGCTCCAATTCGATGTATTCTCGAATCCCATTGACCTACATTAGGTTAGTTGAAGAAATTAATATAAATTCCTTGTTTTATTTATTTCTTATCAATTAATTTTATAGTTTAATCTCTTACTGTTGGTTGTAGTGAAATGCTCCTTAGTGTATTCTCTCTCACAATGTTGATATCTATGTTCTACCAAGTTCCCTTTTTGCAACTACATGGGGGAATACAGGACTAAGAAGAGGTGACTTCTATAAGTACCTGGAAAATCCTACAAACAATACTTGAATACAATTTACAAGAATATAGGAGTATGCATCGAACATGTCCTCACAGAACATAGCTATATAGTCAATCCATCTAACACAACTAAATGTATAAAGTTCTTATGGGGGATCTCATTTGTTTTTTGATGTTGAGTCACTTTTCATTGGTTTTAGTAAAATGCTAAATCTCGATGTTGAATCTCTTACTAACAGACAATTCACACTCGTAATATTATTTTAAAAGCTCATACTATCGGTTGCATTATAAGCTCTTATTTTTTATTTCAATAGAATTAACTTTTTTGTGTTCTCAATTGTAATGTTGACATTGGATTTCTTATGATTGTATGTACCATAATGCTCTTACATACATTCTAATCGTAACATCAACTCATAATTGCTTGAAAGAATTTCAGTTGGAATCCCTTAATACTGCAATAATATTATAGTTGACCATTGGATATTATATCATGTGCTCTCAAAAACTCCTACATAATATTGTGGTTGTTCTCTTCTTCATGTTTACAACATGATGCTTTTAAGTTGGTTCTATACCATAGTGTTGACATGGAATCTATTTTACTTTCTTGAGGTATAAATGTCTAAACAAAATTTTTACTCGAAATATCCACGTTTGATCTCTTATTAACAATTGTAATATAGTTCTCTCACGATGGGTATCACTCCTAATGTTGGTAAGGATTGATTTAGTATTGGTTGTGGTATGATGTGATGGGGATCGTGTTTGTAATGTTAACTTTCAGTTCCTTATTGTTGGTTGCATGTAATATTAACATTGAATTGCTTACCATTGATTGCACTATAAATGCATTGTATTGCTTCACTTTTGCGAACGTAATGCCATTTCAAAGCCTCTCTTTATGTTATATTGATGTGTAATCTCTTATTGTTGGTTGAAGTATAAAGATATTTTCATTATTGACGTATAATCCTCTTATGAAGACTCTCCTTTATTATTTCCCATTATATCTCTCACCATTGGTTGAAGTATAAAGCTCTTTCATATTGATACTGAATATTCTAGAAGTTATTAAGTAGGATCATGTTCATGTTGTTGATGTTGAATCATTCATTATCAATGCTTTCAATGTTAATATGATTAATTTAATCTAGGTTGGATAAGGAATCTAGTGGACAACACACTAGTTTCTCATTGGTGATTGTTGTAAAATAGTGTATGTGACTTCTCTCCCCCTTGTAATGTTGGCATTGAATCTCTTATTGTTTGTTGTGGTAAAAACTTCCTATGGGTGTTAAACCTTAGGTTGTTGACACTAAATCTCTTGATGTTTGTAGAGGTAAAAATGTTGTTAAGGGATTTAATAGTCTTCATTTTTGCAACTCAATGCAATTCCAAAGACACTCTTACATAGCACTAATGTTCAATCTTTTTAATCTTATTGCAGCGGACTATAATGCTCTTATGGTGGTTTTGATATAATCTATAAGGTTACTCTGAGGATTCTTACTTGTAATTTCATCTTATAGTTCTAACTATTGGTTGGGCTATAATTCTCTTAAGCAAATCACACTTGTAAGAAGACATTGAATCTCTTGTTGTTGGTTGTAGTATAATGCACTTTTGAAGGCAATCTTACGCAATGTTGACATTAGAGAACCTTTTTATTTTTGGTTGCAACATATTGCTCTCATAATTTCAACATAGAATTTCTTTCCTTTGGTTGTTGTATAATGCTTTTATGAGTAGTGTTTGTTCGTAGTGATCACATTTACTCTTAATGTTAGTTGTTATCTAATGAACTTACAAATTTTAACACTCAAAATATTGGGCATTGAAACTATTATTGTGTGGTGTTTGGCAAAAATGTCATGCTCTTTTAGTTGTGATATCATAGGTTCTCGAAGGCTTTTCCATGTCATATATATTCTTATTTGTTTCAATGTGATGTTCTTACGATTGTTCTAAGGTCATAGTGTTGACAACAACTATCTCGTTCCCTTCTTTTAGATATAGTTTTTTTAGAAGGATTTTCACTATGGTAGTACTGAGATAGTACTATTTTTCAAATAATTTTATGATGTTTGATCTTTCATGTAATGCTCACTTTGAATTCTTTACAATCGTTTACTTATAATGTTGACAATAAATTTTTCACCATTGTTTGTTGTATAACATTGGTATGTCAGTTCTCCCTAATAATGTTGGCATTGAATCTCTTACTATTTGTTGTTGTAAAATGCTCCCATGGGTGTTAACCCTCCTAATATTGATCTTAAATCTCTTGTTTGTTTAGATAAAATTCCTCTATTGGAGTTAACCCTCATAATGTTGTCATTGAGTATATTTTTTATTGCATCTTAATGCTCTTCCAAAGATGGTCTTACGCAATACTAATATTGAATCATTTATTGCTTGTTGTAGTGGACTATAATGCTCTTACCATGGTTTTGGTCTAATGTATAATGTTCTTATCAGGATTCTTACTTGTAATTTCATCTTATATCTCTATCTAATAATGCTCTTAAGGAAATGACATTTGTAAATTGCCTTTGAATCTCGTTGTTGGTTATAGTATAATGAACTTTTCCTGGCACTCTTCTACAATGTTGACATTAGATCCTTTTTTTTGTTACAACTTATTGCTCTAGTAACGGAAACATAAAAATTCTTGCGTCTAGTGGTTGTACTAATTTTTATATAATTTTGTGATTATTGATATTACACATAACATTGACGTTAAATTATTTATAATTGGCTGCTTATAATGTTGACAATAAATTTCTCACCAGTGGTGGCAGTTTAACTTTGTTGTGCAGGTTCTCCCTCATTATGTTAACATTGTATCACTTAATGTTTTTTGTTGTAAAATTATCCTATGGGAATTAACCCTCATAATGTTGACATTGAATCTATTCTTGTCTGTTGAGGTAAAAGATTGTTATTTGAGTTAACCCTCATAATGTTATCGTTGAATCTTTATTTTCCATTCCAACACAATGCACTTCCAAAGATGTTCTTACATAACAGTAATGTTGTGTCTTTTATTGATTATTTCAAGGGAACTCTAATGCTCGTATGGTGGTTTTGACATAATGTATAATGTTCCTATGAGGATTCTTACTTGTAATTTCATCCTATATCTTTAACTATTCTTTGAGGTATAATGCACTTACTAAAATCACACATGTAAATGCACATTGAATCTCTTTTTGTTGGTTGTAATAAAATGCACCTTTGAAGGCACTCTGCCACAATGTTGACATTAAATCCTTTATATTTGGTTATAACATATTGCTCCCATAATGTCATCATAGAATTTCTTACATTTGGTTAACATATTGCTCCCATAATGTCATCATAGAATTTCTTACATTTGGTTAACATATTGCTCCCATAATGTTAACATAGTCTTCTCACATGTAATAATTACATTGGGTAACTTAATATCACCCCTGATAGAATGCTCTTATGAGTATTGTTCGTTTGTAGTGATTACATTTAATATTGTTGTTAATTAGTTTCTAATGACTTTTTTTAAAAAAGATGTTACATTTTATAGCAATATAGTCCTCTTACCTAAATTTCACTCATAATATTGATTTTAATTCTCTTACTAGGGCTCACTCTTGTGGGAGTTTTTGCTCATAATTTGGAAACTAAATGTCTTGTTGCTATTTAAGCATAATGCTCTAATATGGGTTACCTCAATAAATGTTGCTTTGAATTCCATAATATTGCTTGCAGTTAAAAACTTTTCAAGCGATTCTTAAACAAATTTTCAAGATCAACCTATTTTTTATGGTCACAATATTACATGGCCTCATGGAAGTTCACACTCATAATGTTGATATTGACACTTTTTTGTTGTGGAAAATTTTATTATTGTAAAACGTAGTATAATGTAATTTTGCAGGTTTCTTTGGGTAATGTTAGAGTTGACTATCTCCTTGTGTATTGTAATATAGGATTCTTTTGGGGGATTCCCCCTCGTGATGTTATTGTAAAATCTCCAATGTGAATAATGGCATAACACTCCAATGGAGATTCTCTGATAATGTTGATGTTGACTCTCTAATGTCTTATAATGCTCTATAAGTGTTCTCACTTTTAGCTCTTACATTGGGCATCTTAATTTTATTCCTGATATAATGCTCTTATGGTTAGTGTTTGTGTTAGAGTACATTCTCATGCTTGCTAGGTTATATAGATAGTTTTTCGTCTTTTTCCTACTTTTATCCTTTGTGGATTTATCCCACATTGATTAGTTAGGCTTGTTTCTTGTATTTCCTAGTCTTCTTATCCAGGTTCTCTCTATTGTATTAAGCATGTCTTATTCTGAATATCATATGATTTGCCTTGTCTTTGCATTTCATCATTGCACTGTCTTATGATGTTTTTTTGTCAATGCTTCAAATTCTTGAGTTCTTAGAATGGATCTTGTTTTCATTCCTTATATGGTATCAGAGCCTTGAAGTATTGTAGCCATCCTTTTATAAGCTTGCTACAAGATCTTTTCAGATAATTCTATTGACCCCAACACTATTCCATCTACAGTTGCACCATTCAATCTTGTGCACTAGTTTATCAACCTTGGCGCTATCTACTTTGGCATCCATTTTGGCATGTCTGAGCTCGGAGGATCCAATTTGAGTTATTTTGCTTGGCATTTTCCAGCAAGTCATTGGCATTCTCCAGTAGGTTTTGTACAAGCCAAATAATACTTTTTTTCGCTCAGGGCACCTTGAGGATTGGAGTTGCCTTAAAAGATTACCCTGTTGCATTGGAGAAATGGTGGAAGATGAGCCTGCTGAATTGGAGCTGTGTTGGAGGATCAACCTAAATTGTAGCTATGTAGGAAGAGCTAGGCGGATTTGGAATGTGCAAGTTTGCATTGGAAGGAGATTTCCAAGAGATTTGCTTAGAGAGGACTGTGCTTTGGAAGGAGTGCAAGTTTTTTTTGCTTTGTGTTTAGCAGAGAAGATTAGAGGTGGTGTGATCTTGCATTCACTCTAAGCATTAACCTTCAATAGTGGCACTGGGTTAAATCTCCTGTGGCTTCTTTCAGATCTAAAGATCCCTTTGGCAGATTTGGAGAGAGGTCTGCATTATTTTCCTTTGCAAGGTCTGCGTTGGAATTGGTGAGGAGATTCTTTTATTTAGGCCTCCAACGGTTAGCTCATCATTTGTATCACGTCTTAGTTCCAACACATTGGCAACGTTCTCCCTCTTGGTGGCATCCCATTTTTTTGATCAGACACTTGCTAGGTGAAAGACAACTATAATCTAATTATGTAGCCTCTTAAACCAGTTCTATTCATTATTTGATTTTAATAGCTATATTTTTTACTTTAAGAGGAAGTATCCTTCACTTGCAAATGCATAGGGATCACTGACAGATTATTTTTTTCACTTTTATTGAATTGAGGATGTCCGTGGTGAAATTTTGGTTCTAACGAGTGGTTGGAAAGCTAGGTTCACTACCAATTTGGTCAAAGAATTCAGCATGTAATGCAATTGTTATTAATTTTAACTTATTTACAAAAATTCGGAACCTATAACTTTTGAACCGTCACTCGAAATCAAGATCAGTCTTTTTCAAAAGTGTATGGTTTTCAATTCTCTATCCATTGATCTCATTTATTTGTAAAAACATGCTACTTTTATGAAGTGTCAAATTTGAAGGGTGCGGGGGGCTTTATACAAATCTTTTGGAAGGTTTTCTCGATGCTGATTTGTGCACCCTTTTGTATTTTTTTGCTCTTTGATGATTTACTAGCATGGCTTCTTATTTTAGTTTAGATCAATGTGAGCCTTTAGTTACACATAAGTACCACATATGGAGACCCAGAATGGAAACAATCATTAAACGCATGTGATTATGGTCCTTATTGAATGAAGTTCAACCACAGTTCACTAGAGAATAGGAAAAAATTCAGCACCAATTTTGAAGAGTATATGGATTTGATAGGGGCTTATGTGAGTGATGGTCTTTTGTTTTATTTAGATGGGATGTGATTCTTCATTTAAAATATGGACTAAACTAAAGGTTTATTTGGGAAAGTGAATCACATGACAGCAATGCACCTTAACATAAATATTACTTTTCTCAATCCTGAAGATTTTCCTTCTATTACAAACTACCTCACTAAGTTTAAAAACTTGATGACATAATTGAAGGAGAGTTGAAGAGATAAGAAAGATAAAGAGTGTGTGTATCTAATTCTATCTAAGTTAAAAGGTCCATTCCAGATATTTGCTTCTACCTTTTTCTCTAGCATAGATGTCGCATTCCAAATTTTTGATTTAAAGTTGTTTTGAGAAAGACTTACTCTAAGGAAGAATCTAAGTTGTCTCACCTTGAGTCTTCCACCTCTGAAAAAGCCTTAGTAGCATCTAATCCTAAGAGCAAGGAAAATTCAAATAGTAAATTTAAGACCACTCCTCCATCTCAAAGTACACATAAACCCAATAAGTCTAAATGCAAATCATCTTCCAAATCCAAGAATAAGTCTAGCCTTTCATGTTTTTTTTGTGGAAGGACTGGTCATGAAGAATCTACGTGTTTTAAGAGAATGCAAGCCTTGGAGGATGCAATCAAAAAACACAAGATTCTATCTCCACTCCATTCAATGAACATGGAAAAGCACTTAATGTTATTGGGAGACCTCAGTCACCTATTTTAGATAGTTGGGTCATAGATTCCAATGCTTCTCACCACATGACTTCTTCCAAGAAGTCTTTTGTATCTCTTCGTTTGAATTCTACTTCCAACATTGAAGTTCAAGATTTTTCCTTTATTTTTGTTAAGGGAAAGTTTGGCATACGGCTTGATGGTGTCCGCATCAATGATGCACTATATGTCCATGACATCACTACAAATTTGTCTTTTGTTTATCAAATTTGACATTCTATTTAGTGTAAAACAGTGACTCACACCACATCAAGCTAAAATTCAAGAATTGATAGAGCCCCATACACTTATTGCACAATGTGTTGTTGATCATAGTTCTTGACTCTATTACTTTGAGTATTTTGATGATATTCCTATAGGAACATGTTTGGTCTCTCATGCATATTCGAAGAGTAAGCTTTGGCATGAAAGACTCCGACATCTTAATTATAGATGTTTGAAGGAGTTAAACACTCATGGTATGGTTGATGGTCTTTCTACAATTTCATGTCTTGATAGAGTTTGCCCTAGTTGTACATTAGGGAAACAACACCAAGATCTATTACCTAAGAGTATGTCCAAAAAAGTTTCTTCACCACTCGAACTCGTGCACAATGACTTGGTCTTTCCTACTCCTTTCAACGGAGCTAAATATGCACTTATTTTTATTGATAATTTATCGAAGCGTACTTGGGTTTATTTTGTCAAGTACAAGAGATGTTTTTTCAGACTTCAAAAATTTTAAGACTTTGGTCGAGAAACTGTCTTCTAATTGCATCAAAAAGCTTTGTACTGATAATTGGGGAGTACTTTAGTAAAAACTTCTTTGATTTTTTGGTAGCTCATGGTATTATTCATCAGCATTCTATTCCACATACTCCACAACATAATGGCTTGGCAGAAAAGAAGAACCAAACTTTGAAGGAGATAGCTAACTGCATGATGCTTTCACTGAATTTACCTCCTATCTATTGGACAAAAACAGTTAATTATGCAAAATACATTAAGAATCCCACACCAAATAGAGCACTTCAACATTTAACTCCAAAGGAGGCGTGGTCTAGAACCAACTCTAATGTCTCATTTTTCAAAGTCTTTGAGAGCCATGCTTAGGCTTTTGTACTAAAAAAGAAAAGGAAAGCATTGGATAAGAGCAAACCCTTGATCTTTGTGGGGTATTATAAAGACATGAGAGCTTATCGCCTTTTTGATCTTGATACTCATTATGTTCTTTTTAGAACACATGTTTAGTTTGATAAGCGCTTCACTTCTCATAATTCTTCTTCCATGCCTTTTTCTTCTTTTATTGATTCCTCACCTCTTTTTGATGATTCTTTGAGAACCCAATTCAGGAGGCCCGTGAGGAGGTTATGAATGCTGAGGATCCTATTCCCACTGATAGTATCACTATGCCTATGTGGGCTCGTACTACAATTTCTGAGGCAAAATCTTTTATACAGGATCTTCCATCCACTAGACATCATCATGCACATTTTACAAGTACTAAACTTTTGTGTCAAGGATTTTCTGGGGATCCATGATCTTTTTTACAAGCTCATGGGATAGAGGAGTGATGCAAGGTCACTCTATTGTACTATGCATGTCTTATTCTGAATATCATATGATTTATCTAGTCTTTGCATTTCATCCCTGCAACCTCTTGTGATGTTTTTTTGTCAATGCTTCAGATTCTTAGGTTCTTGGAATGATCTTGTTCTCATATTCCTTATAGTTTATTCTAGTAAACTCATTTAGTCCTATTGTTGGTTGTTTTCTAATTAACTTACAAGGCTTTTTTATATTATATTTTGTACGAATATAATCCTCTTACCAAAATTATCACTCTCAATATTGATTTTAATTCTCTTACTCGTGCTCGTTCTCCTGGGATTTTTTCCTCATAATGTAGAAACTAAATCTCTTATTGCTAGTTAAGTATAATGCTCAAATATGGACAATTGTTGCTTTGAACCCCTTAATATGGCATGCAGTAAAAAGCTCTTTAAGTGGCATAATTTGGAAACTAAATCTCTTATTGCTAGTTAAGTATAATGCTCAAATATGGACGATTGCTGCTTTGAACCCCTTAATATGGCCTGCAGTAAAAAGCTCTTTAAGTGGTTCTTAATTGAAATATTTGAGATCAACGTCTTTTATAAGGTCATAATAAGGAAAGGACTCTCAAAAATTCACACTCATAATGTTGCTATTGAAAAAAATATATATTTTAAAATCCCCTGTTGTCAATCGAAATACACTGCATCTTCAAAGGCTCCCTTCGGTAATATTATCATTGAATCTCTCCTTGTTTATTGCAATATATGATTCCGTTGGGGGTTTGCCCCTTGTAATGTTGATGCAAAATCTCCCATGTTAATCATGGAATAATACTCCCATAGGGATCCTCTCATAATGTTGATGTCCACTCTAATTTCCATTTCAAATATGATTCTCTTATGGAGGATAGCTATTGTAATGTATGTTCTCCTAAGCATTAGAACATTGAATCTCATATAACATTGTAGTGTTTGTTCATAATCATCACATTTAATCTTATTGTTCATTGTTTTCTAAAGAACATCCATAGTAGATTTTATAGGAATATAGTCCTCTTACATAAATTTTACTTGTAATATTGAGTTTTATTCCTAATATGATACTCTTGTGGGTACCAGTTGTTCAAGTTAACACATTTAGTCCTATTGTTGTTGGTTGTTTTCTAGTGAACTTAAAAGTTTTTTCTATATTATATTTTTTACAAATATAGTCCTCTTACAAAAATTGTCACTCTCAATATTCATTTTGATTCTCTTACTAGTGCTCACTTGGCATGTCCCCTCTTTAGCTTGGTCTAGCAGAGACATGTGAGTCAGCTTATTATGGGGTCTTGTAGGTTGACATTGTTGGATAGAGACCCAGTATGGCTTTACAGTGTTGGGGACTTGGTCTTCTGGCCGTTGCTGATCAATTTGGAGACGTTCCAATTTTTTAGGAGGTAGTTCCTAAAATAATGGGGGTTACCCCTACTTTTTAGGAGGATATGATCATACCCAGGGGTGGGTCTCCATGAGATCATTCCTTGAGTTCAGTTTCAAAAGATTTGGGTTTGTTTCCTAGTTTCTGGGAGCATCCCTAGATTTTAGGGATGAGACTGCCAGTGAATCCTTGATTTTCGACTTCAGTCACAGACAAGTGGCAGGGTGACTTTCTGGTTTCTGGAGTCATTGGTATATTTTGTTGCTACTTGGGTTATATTTTTAATATTACCTAAGTTTTCATCTTTTAATTAAATAAGGCTAAGTTTATAGCCATTTTGAAGCAATAAGGGGTTTTTAGCCTCATCTGGATGTGCATCCCATGGTGTAATAGCTCGTTGGAAAGGTCTTGGACTTTTCTAAATATTTCTCTCTTGACTCAGATCCTTTCGGTGGATGGATCTCTCTTTATGTGAAAAAAGGGTCAATTTCTGTGTACTTGACCACTTAAAAAGAGAAATATAACATGTTATGACTTAACGCCTTATGGGTTTATTTTAGGATTCGAACTTATTGGAAGGAGTTATAAGGAGGTCAAAAGAAGATTATGATTCATTCTTGACATCTTTTATCTTGGGATTTGCACTTTGGCTCTGGAAGAGCTTCTAGCATTTGGGACGCCAAACCCCAATGCTTGCATGTTTGGGACGTAGCCCCCAATTCAGTGGTTGTTGATTGTTCAATATCATCTGGAGATTGCTCAGTGTTTCTTCTGGTAGGCGCAGAGATTGTGACAGGGTTCAACAGACATTCAAGGATTTATTTCAAATTGTGAGGGTTTTGCAGTAGTACGACTGTCCCTGGCAACCCTTGCAGTTGTACGGCTGTACCTGGCAGCTAGCTTCCTTTCCATGACAGCACATTAATAGGGTTGGAATCTTATCACGGCCTTCTTCTGGTGTGTAATTCCCCTTCAACATTTCAAGTTGGGTCTATTTGTAATTGTAATCTCCCTGAATTATTGAAAATCTGTATCTGATTCCCTATTTGATTTAATATCCAGAATTCTGCCCATAAGCAATTTGTTTTGGCTATATTTGGTTTTTAATTTCATATGTTATTTATGTTCTTGTACTTCATTATTTACTTGCTGAAAAATCATCAAAACACAAAAACAATCAAACCCTTTTGCAACTTCTGTCTATTTCGGAAAGAAAACAATCATAAACAGGAAAGCCCAATTTAAAAATACAAAATTACAGCAAATCAGCCGAAGGGATCCATCAGGGATCTTTCAGCACTCTCATGGGAGTTTATGTTCGTAATTTGGTAACTAAATCTGTTATTGCTAGGTAGATATAATGCTCAAATATGGGTTCCCTTAACAATTTCAGCTTTCAATACCTTAATATTTCTTGTAGTAAAAAGCTCTTTAAGTGGTTTCTAAATGAAATATTTGAGATTAACCTCTTTTTAAAGGTCACAAAATGACATGGACTCCCGGAAGTTCACACTCATAATTTTGTTATGGAAAATATTTTGTAGTGTTAAAATCTCATATTGTCAATCACAATATACTGCATCTTCAAAGGCTCCCTTCGATAATATTGTCGCTAAATTTCTCCGTGTCTGTTGCAATATATTATTCTGATGGGGGTTTCTCCCTCATAATGTTGATGTAAAATCTCCCATGCCAATCATGGCATAATAATCCCATGGGAATCCTCTCACAATGTTGATGTCGACTCTAATTTCCATTTCAAATATGATTCTCTTATGGAGGATAGTGCTTGTAATGTATGTTCTCCTAAGCATTGCAACATTCAATCTCATATTACTTGTAAATATATACTATTATGGAGGTCCACACTGAAAATGTTGAATCTCATTCTACTTGTGGCAACCCATTGCATTACCCAATATGCTATTACATCAGACTATTGGTGAATCTTTTATTGCTTGATGCAATGAGTTATAATGCTCTTATCGTAGTTTTCGTATTGATGTATAATGTTTCTAAGAGGTCTCTTGTAAATTCATCTTATATCTCTCACTAGTTATTGAGGTATAATGCTCTTAAGGAAATCACCCATGTTAACTTACATTGAAACTCTTGTTGCTCGTTGTAGTATAATGCACTTTTTAAGGCACTCTTCTTCAATGTTGACATTAAATCATTTATTTTTGGTTGCAACATATCGCTCCCAAATTGTCACCATAGAATTTCTAACATTTTGTTATTGTATAATAATTACATTAGATATCTTTATTTTATTCCTAATAATTTGGAAATTGAATCTCTTATTGCTAGTCAAGTATAATGCTCAAATATGGGTTCTCTCAAAAAATGTCACTTTGAATCCCTTAATATTGCTTCCCGTAAAAAGCTATTTAAGTAGCTCCAAAACAAAATGTTCAAGATCAACTGCTTTTTGATGGTCCCAATATAACACGGTCTCACGGATGTTCACACTCATAATGTTAATATTGACAATATTTTATTGTGGTAAAATCTCTTGTTGTCGAACTATAATTAACCTTCAAGAGCGCCCTTGGGTAATGTTGTCATTGAATCTCTCCTTGTTTATTACAATATAAGATTCTTATGGGGGCTTCTCCATCATAATGTTGATGTAAAATACTCCTATGTCAATCATGGCATAATACTCCCATGGAGATCTTCCCATAAGGTTAATGTTCACTCTCTATTTTCCATTTGAAATATGATTTTGTTATGAAGGATAACGCTTGTAATGTGTGTCACTCCTCATTTTAACTGACAGATATAGTACTACGTTTGGTATAATTTTGTTATGGTTAATCTTGTACTTAATGTTTACTTTGAATCCATTACAATTGGTTGCTTATAATGTTGACAATAAATTTCTCACAACTAGTTCTAATATAATGTCGTTATGTGGGTTCTCCCTCATTGATATTAAATTTCTTGTTATTTCTTGGAATCTCTTATTGTTTGGTGTGGTAATGGATCTCTTACTACTTATTGCGGTAAAAAGCCGCAATGGGAGTCATCCCTCATAATGTTCTAGTTGAGTGTTTATTTTTTTATTGCAACTTAATGCACTTCCAAACAAGCTCTTAAGTAACATGAATGTTGAATCTTTTATTGATTGTTGCAAAGGACTTTAACGCTCTTATGATGGTTTACGTATAATGTATAATTTTACTATGAAAATCATTACTTGTAATTACATCTTGAATCCTCTAACTATTGGTTGAGGTATAATGCTCTTTCATGGCTTCCTACTACTAATATTGTTGTCAAATATTGTAGTGTACATATTATTATAGGTATTCATAATCGATGGTGTAGGCATAATGCTTTTACACAAGCTCTCTTGGATGTTCATAGGGTTCTTTTACCTTAACATATTATAAACTCCTTGTTTATTTATTTCTTATCAATTAATTTTATATTTGAATCTCTTACTATTGGTTGTAGGGTAATGCTCCTTAACGTATTCTCTATCACAATGTTGATATCTATGTTCCACCAAGTTTCCTTTCCATAGCTACATGGAGCAATACGTGAATAAGAAGAGGTGACCTCTATAAGTACCCGGAAAATCTTACAAATAATATTTGAATAGGAAAATAAAACAAGATGGGAGTATGCATTGGACATGTCCTCATGGAACATAGGTTTATAGTCAATCCATCTACCACAACTAAATGTATAAAGTTCTTCTGGGGGATCTCATTGGATTTTAATGTTGAGTCACTTCTGTTATTTACGGTAAAATGTTGAATTTCGATGTTGAATCTATTGCTAATAGATACATTATAGCTCTCCTAAAGCGGATTCACACTCAATAGTATTGTTTTAAAAGCTCGTACTATCAATTATATTATAATATACTATTTTTTATTTCATTAGAATTCACTTTTAGGTGTTCTCAATTGTAATGTTGATATTGGATTTCTTACGATTGTATGTACCATAGCGCTCTTACATACACATTCCCATCATAACATTAATATATATTTGCTTGCAAAAAATTCAATTGGAATCCCTTAATACTGAAATAATATCATTGTTGACCATTGGATATTATATCAAGTGCTCTCAAAGATACATAATATTATCGTTGATTTCTTCTTCATGTTTACAACATGATACATTTATTTTGGTTCTATCTCAATTTCTTGAGGTATAAATGTCTAAACAACATTTTTACTCAAAATATCCGCATTTAATCTCTTATTAACAATTGCAATATGTTCTCTTACAATGGGTCTCACTCCCTATGTTGGTAAGGATTGATTTAGTATTGGTTGTGGTATGATGTGATGGGGATCATGTTTGTAAAGTTGAATTTCAATTCCTTATTGTTGTGTGTAATGTCAACATTGATTTGCTTACCATTGGTTGCACTATAAATGCATGGTTTTCCCTCATACTTTTGTTATTGCAATTTTTTTTATTGTAGCTTAATGCACTTTCAAAGCCTCTCTTTATGTTATATTGATGTGTAATCTCTTATTGTTGGTTGAATTATAATGTTCTTTTCATGACCAAGGTATAATCCTCTTATGAAGACTCCCCTTTATTCTTTCCCGTTATATATCTCACCATTAGTTGAAGTATAAAGCTCTTTCATATTGATATTGAATCTTCTAGATATTATTACGCAAGATCAAGTTCATGTTGTTGATGTTGAATCATTCATTATCGATGCTTGAAATGTTAATATGACTAATTTGATAAAGGTTGGATAAGGAATCTAGTGGACAACATACTAAATTGTTAAAACTTACATGTGTTATAGAATGAAAGGATTGGTCACAATAATTTTAGCACAGAGATAATTACAAAATATTTGCAAAATGAATAATGAATTTTACTAAAAGGAATATACGAAAAGAAAAATAGTGTATTTTCTTACCGATGGTAGCAATATAATGTTGTTATGTGGCTTCTCTCTCTCCCTTGTAATGTTAGTGTTGAATCTCTTATTGTTTGTTGTGGTAAAAACCTCCTATGGGAGTTAAACCTTAAGATGTTGACATTGAATCTCTTATTGTTTGTAGTGGTAAAATGTTACTATGGGATTTAACCCTCATAATGTTGTCATTGACTCTTTGTTTTTTCCACTCAATGTAATTTCAAAGACACTCTTAAGTAGCACTAATGTTCAATCTTTTTTATCTTATTGCAATGGACTATAATGTTATTATGGTGGTTTTGATATAATTTATAAGGTTACTCTAAGGATTCTTACTTATAATTTCATCTTATAGCTCTAACTATTGGTTGAGCTATAATTCTCCTAAACAAATCACACTTGTAAGCAAATATTAAATCTCTTGTTGTTGGTCGTAGTATAGTGCACTTTTGAAGGCACTCTTATGCAATGTTGACATTAGATCCTTTTTCTTCTTGGTTGCAACATATTACTCCCGTAATTTCAACATAGAATTTCTTTCCTTTGGTTGTTTTATAATGATCTTATAACTGTTTTCCCTTTTAATACTTACGTTGGGTATGTTATTTTTATACCCAATATAATGCTCTTATGGGTATTGTTTGTTTGTAGGGATCGCATTTACTCTTATTATTGGTTGTTTTCTAATGAACTTACAAGTTGTCTATATTATATTTTTTTGGAATATAGTCCTCTTACCAAAATTGTCACTCAAACTAATGATTTCAATTCTCTTACTAGTTTGTGCTCTCATCAGATTTTTCAATCATAATTTGGAAACTGAATCTCTTATTGCTAGTTAAGTATAATGCTTAGATATGAGTTATATCAATAAATGTTGTTTTGAATCCCATAATATTGCCTACAATCAAATCTTCTTCAAGCAGTTCCTAAACGAAATGTTTGAGATCCTCTTTTTGATGGTCACAATATAGCATGGTCTCATGGGAGTTCACACACATAATGTTAATATGGACAATTCTTTGTTGTGGTAAAATATCTTATTCTCGGTGGCAATATAATGCAATTTCGAAGCCTCTATTGGGTAATGTTAGAGTGTACACCACGAGTTGATCTTTGGCCACTCTTGCCCTGTCTCGGTTGTATTCTCATAATGCTTCCCCATCCTCCTCATGCTAAATCTTTCTCACATGTTGCTTTGTTGTTTGCACAATAACTTCTACTCCACCTTCAACGCAAACTAATAGGCTTCTTCTACTATTAGGATTTGTGTCATACTAAGCTCTTCTTGAATGACGAATCTCAACCCATTCAAGTATCTTGCGATTTTCTCTTGATCAACTTTGTTATGACCAAACCTAATGTTGTTTTTGTATAACTCTTCTGTGTACCCTTTGATATGTAGCTCTTTTTGCCGAAGGATTTGTAGCCTCTTGATCAACTCCATCTAGTAATTTCCAAATAGAAACTTATCATTCATCCTTTCCACCATCCGATCTCATCCAAATATCTTCTCCTCGCCTCTTCTTCGTCTGTCATTATGTACCTCCTTCTACCATAACATTGTGTCACCCTTCAATTTGGTATGGGAAACCTTCACGGACTGCATGTCACTAATATTATCAAACTCAAAATGTTATTCTATGTCTGTGAGGCTATCAATGAGCCCTTCCTTGTTCACTAATCTTGAGAAACATGGCACGTCCAACATGTGCCTCGTCCAGTACACGAGAGAGTTCTCAACATTCTACCTTCACCTACATCCATATGGGCTTATCATCGTCGTCCTCCCTATGGCTTTTGTGTAATTTCATTCTCAACATCGATCAAATCATCTCTTTGTGCAAATCCCCACAGTCTATCCTTTTAAACATCATCTAAGCGAGTTTGCACAACATGCAAAATGTCAAAATGTCCAAAACCTCGTCTAGACTTCTTGAGTTCTAGCCATGTTGGTTGATACCACTCCTCTACCAACAGCTCTTCTTAGCAACATTTTTTCCTCCTTTCAAGTATGAATTATGTTGTTGCAAGTCCTCTGCTTGCAATCATACATAGATGCATTTTATCCACACTCACCATGGTTCAAAACCTTGCTTTGATACTATTTGATACAATAGTAGTTAAGAGTCCCAATGAAAAGATGCCTTATACCATGCAGTTTAAGTGACCACACTCCCACCAACTCTCAATACACAACATGAGGTAAAAGGCTATGTTTGGTTTTATACTTGCAAGAAAAATGAGATTACATCAATATTTCCCGAGGTATGAGCTACATGTTATGTTTGGTTCGAGCTGTAACATTAAAGCATCCTATTACAAAAATGAAGTCTCTCGGATCTCCAAGCTGATCTCTTACGGCTACGGACCTTGCTCCTTTCTCTTTCTCTCACTCTACAATCCGATAGTCTCACCTAAGACCTTTTTTGGTGATCTTTTTTTAAGCCGATCATCCCTCCTTATATAGCCATCGAGTTCGTTGGCTGCATAGCCCCTAAGAAGATTTTACGCAGCTTAATTGCACTCGAAGGTCTTTCGTAGCTGCGCATTGTAAGAATGCTGGCACAAAACTTAAAGGTCTAACTGCACAATCAGTCCTTGCTTTTACTTCCAAAAATGATCGCTTGTTGTTGGTGGCAGCATAATGCAATTTCAAAGGTTCCCTTGAGTAATGTTAAAGTTATTGCAATATTGTTTTCTCGTGGGGTCATCTCCCTCGTAATGTTTATTTAAAATCTCCCAATGTCCATAACGGAATAACACTCTCCTGGACATTCTCTCATAATGTTTATGTAGACTCTAATTTTTGTTTGAAATATAATTCTCTTACGGAAGATGACACTCAAAATGTATGTTCTACGCATTGCAGTATTGAATCTCAAATTGCTTGCAGAAATATGTTGTTATGGACGTCCACACTCAAAATGCAGATTCTTATAAATGTTTCTTTTCATTTATTAACTCAGGGATCACAAGATATTCTAAGCTTCTCGGCTATTACAATAAAGCTCTTGGCTCTACTCTCAATCCAGTCCAAATCTAGATCTATCTCTCTCTCTACAATGATAATGGAGTCTCTCAAATCTCTATGAAATCCCTCAAGGCTAAATAAAGGCCTTCTATCAAGCTCGTTCAAACTCACTTATGTTTGCAATGCGGCAAAATCTTCCCAAAGGAGTGAACCTCCAAAAAACTAGCCTGCATCTCCTTATATAGCAGTCAAGCCCTGGTCACCTCTAACTTGTCCAACCTCATAATGATGGCTATGACTTAAAAAATTTATGATGGGTCACATAAAAATTAATATTGTTTATTCTATTATTTCCATTCATGATATATTGTTGTCATCTAGGATCTCGATGGTATTGTATCCTTTCATAAGTAATATGAGAAATAATCTTACTGTTAGCACTTGAGATAAAATATTTTACAAAGATTTACATTCAAAATGTTGAAGATGAACCTCTTATTCAAGTGCATAATTTAGTTCTCTTATGGAGATTCACATATATATGGTTACATTATAATGTATCTTACAAGTTTTACACTCACAATGATCGCATTGAAACTATTATTCGTTAGTGTTTCGTTATAATATCACATGCTTTTAGTTGTGATATTGTGTGCTCTCGAAAACTCTTCTATGTAATATGGTTATAAATTAAAGCTTTTAAGAGGATCTCGATGGTATTGTATCCTTTCATATTGAGAAATAATTTTACTGTTAGCACTTGAGATAAAATATTTTACAAAGATTTACATTCAAAATGTTGAAGATGAACCTCTTATTCAAGTGTATAATTTAGTTCTTTTATGGAGATTCACATATATATGGTTGCATTATAATGTATCTTACAAGTTTAACATTCACAGTGATCGCATTGAAACTATTATTCTTTAGTGTTTCGTTATAATATCACATGCTTTTAGTTGTGATATTGTGTGCTCTCGAAAACTCTTCTATGTAATATGGTTATAAATTAAAGCTTTTAAGAGGTTTTACTGAAACAATAATAAATTTTATTCTATTACTCGCATTCATGGTATAACGCTTTCATCAAGGTTCTCAATGCTAATATATCTTTTCACAAGCAATGTGAGGAAAAATCTCTTACTCTTGGTTCTTGAGATCAGATAATTTTCAATTTTGATGATAAACCTCTTATTTATGGTTTCAATTTAACTCTCCTACGGCAGTTCGCACTTATAGGGTTAAGATATAATGCTTCTTACAAGATTTCACACTCACAATGTTGGCATCGAAACTATTATTCTTTGGTGTTTGGTTGCTGTTTCTCGTTGTAGTATCATTTGCTCTTGAAGGTACTCATGCATAATATTGACATTGAATCTCTTTTTGTTTGTTGCAATATCATGCTATGATGGTGGTTCCCAGTTCATAGTGTTGACAACAAATATCTTTTAGTTGCTTGAGGTATAGTTGTTTTAGAATTATTGTCACTCGTGATTTAATGTTTAAGCTCTTAGTGACAATTGAAATATAATGCTCAAGCAATGGGTGTCACTCCTCATGTTCACAAGACTAACATGATACTATTTTCGTATGATTTTGTTATGCTTGATCTTGCAAGCAATGTTTACTTTCAATTCTTTACAATTCGTTGATTATAATGTTGACAAAAAAATTCTCAATGCTGGTTGCAGTAAAACATTGTTATATGGATTCTCCCTCATAATGTTGTCATTGAATCTATTATTGTTTGTTGTGGTAAAATGGACCTATCAGAGTTAATCCTCATAATGTTGATGTTGATTCTCTTAATTTTTGTTGCAGGAAAATGTTGATATTATAATTAGCCCTCATAATGTTGTCATTGAATCTTATTTTTTATTACAACTCCATGCACTTCCAAAGGTGCTCCCACGTAATACTAATGTTGAATATTTTAATGCTTGTTGTAGTGAATTATAATGCTCTTATGCTGATTTTCGTATAAATTATAATGTTCCTATGAGGATTCTTTCTAATTTCATATTATATTCTTAATTATGGGTTAGGGTATTATAATGCTCTTAAGGAAATCCAACTTGTAAGCTGACATTGAATCTCTTGTTGTTGGCTATAGTATAAAGTTATTTTGAAGGATCTCTGCTCCAATGTTGACATTAGATCTTTTATTTTTTACTGTAACATTTTTCTCTGATAAATTTAACATACAATTTCTTACGTCTAGTTGTTGTATTATGCTCTTATAAGTGTTCTCACTTGTAATACTTAAATTCGGTATCTTATCTTTACTCCTATAATGCTATTTTGGGTGTTGTTTGTTCAAAGTGGTCATATTTAGTCTTACCATTTGTCATATTCTAATGAACTTACAAGTTTTGTCACTATTGTATTTTATCAGAATGTAGTCCTCTTACTGATATTGTCAATTTTAATATTGATTTTAAATCTCTTACTACCGCTTGCTCTCGTAGCAGTTTTCGCTCATGATTTGGAAACTGGATCTCTTATTGTTAATTAAGTATAATGTTCATATATGGGTTTTCTCAATAAATGTCACTTTAAATCCCTTAATATTGATTACACTCAAATGCTCTTAGAGCGGTGCCTATACAAAGTCTTTGAGTCCAAACTCTTTTTTATGGTCACAATATAACATGGTCTCATGGAAGCTCAGTCATAATGTGGATTTTGACAATTTTGTATTGTGGTAAAATCTGTTTTTGTCAGTGGTAGTATAATGTGCCTTTGAAGGCTCCCTTGGGTAATGTTGTCATTGAATCTCTATTTGTTTGTTGCAATATAGGATCCTTATGGTGGCTTCTCCCTTGTAATGTTGATGTAAAATCTCTGAATGTCAATTGTGGCATAATATTTCAATGGGGATTCTCTCAAAATGTTGATGTTGACTCTCTTAATTCTATTTGAAATACGATTCTCTTATGGGAAATAGCCCTCGTAACACTTTTTCCTCCAAGCATTGCAACATTGAATCTCATACTACTTGCAGCAATGTGCTTTTATGAAGGTCCACACTCAAAATGTTGATGATGAACCTCTTAATAATGGTTGTGATTTAAATATTTTATCAAGGTTTACCAAAAAAAAAACTTATTCTATTATTTCCATTCATGGTATAATGCTTTTGTTTGGGTTCTCTATGGTATTGTATCTTTTCATCAGCTATGTGAGAAATAATCTCTTACTATTGCTCCTTGACGTAAAATACTTTACAAAGGTTTGCATTCAAAATGTTGATGATAAACCTCTTATTGATGGTTTCCATTTAATTTTTTTTTGGGGTTTCACAGTTATATGCTTAAGATATAATGATTCTTACAAGTTTTCACAGTCATAATGTTGGCATTGCAACTATTATTATTTTGTGTTTGGTTGCAATATCATGCACTTTTTGTTATGATATCACATCCTCTCGAAGTCTTTCTTGTTTACAATTCACATTGAATCTCTTCTTGTTTGTTGCAATGTGATGCTCTTGTGATGGTTCTAAGGCAATAGTGTTGACAACAAATATCTTTTAGTTGTTTAAGGTATAAATGTTTAAGAAGTATTGTCACTCGTAATTCCACGTGTAAGCTCTTACTGACAATTTTAATATACTACTCATATAATGGGTAACACTCCTCATGTTGGTAGGACTGAGATAATACTATTTTTGGTATATTTTTGTGATGGTTGATGTTGAACGTAATGTTGACTTTGAATTCTTTACAATTGGTAGCTTATAATGTTGACAATAAATTTCTCACTATTGGTTGGAGTATAACATTGTTATGTGGGTTCTCACTCATGTTGGTGTTTTATCTCTTGCTGCTTGTTGTGGTAAAATGTTGATGTGGGAATTAACCAACATATAGTTGATGTTGAATCTCTTACTGCTTGTTATGGTAAAATTCTGTTGTGGGAGTTAACCCTCATAATGTTGTCATTAAGTCTTTATTTTTTATTACACTTCCAATGACACTCTTACATGATATTAATGTTGATTCTTTTATGGCTTGTTGTAGTGACTATAATGCTCCTATGATGGTTGTAGTAAATGTGGAATATTCCAATGAGAATTCTTACTAAATTTCAGCTTATATATCTAAATATCAGCTGATGTATAATGTTATTTTATGTGTTCCTACCATTAATGTTGATGTTAAATCTTGTAGGTTAAATACTCTTATAAGTGCTCATGATCAATGGTATAGGTATAGTGCTCTTACAAAAACTCTCTCAGGTGTTGCGCTTTTATTCTTTTTATTTTATTTAGTTAATCATTATTCGTAACATCCTTTTACCCTAGCACTTTCTATTGTAATTGAGGTATTATAGATTCCCATTAACCTACTTTTGGTCATTTATGGACACTAATATAAAACAATTCTCTTTTTCTTTCTTCTCAATTAATGTTATAGTTGAATCTCTTACTGTTGGTTGTAATAAAGGTTGCTTTGGGCATTGTCTTTCACAATTTTTATATATATACTCCACCAAGTTCCCTTTTTACAGTTATATGAGGGAATGGGAGAACACAAAAAGGGGACTTCTATAAGTACCTCCAAAATCTTAGAAATTATTTGAATATAAAAAATACAAGACACAAGTCCATGGGGACTGAGGGGTGGCGACTTGTCCTTATGGAACATAGGTTTATAGTGAATCCATCTACCACATTGGAGAGGGAACTTCTAAAGCTCTTAAAGGAGATCTCATTGGATTTTTTTTAATTTTAGTCAATTTTTGTTCATTGCGGTAAAATGTTGAATTTCAATGTCGAATTTCTTACTAATAGATACATTATAGCTCTCATGAACCTCTTACTGATGACTAAGGTATAATCCACTTATGGAACTTCACCGATAATTAGTTGCCATTGGAAGTATCCATAGTTGTAAAACTCAATGATTCCTCACGAGTATGTGGTGCTCATTTGCAAAATGAGTAATCGTCTAAATAGTCGCAAGCTGAGTATCTTCTAGATAATGATGAGTTTTAGCAAGTAATTTTTGGTAATTACTTGGCAAAACTTGCAAGTCTATGAGGAAAATTTTGTGATTGCTTCAAAATAACAACCCATGAGAAAAATTGTTGTTTTTTATCAAAAACATTACATTAAAGTTTGTACTTTGTACTCGTGTAGTTTGTAATTTGTACTCGGAAAAAACTCTTACACAAAGAAGAATTCGAAGGACATGGATGAAGGAAATTATGTTTAGCTTCGAAGGTTCCACCCCTCACCCCACCCTGTACCTGAATAGGGAGCACGCCTAGGTCGTTGCGCCGAGACCCAACAAGGGGCACTTCCCCTTGATTTGCTTAAAGTTGTTGCCACCAGATCCCAGTTTTCGAGTTCAAGAAAATAAAAAAAACTAGGGGGTGAAACTATGCAAATCAAAGGTGTTTTGTTTATTACTCCTACACCCAATGGATTTCACTTAACAATGTTTTACATATTATTTTTGTTTTATAAATTTATATATTTTTAAGTGACAATAAAGTTGTCGATATCTACCAAGTAATTGCCAAGCCCAAAGTCTGAATCAAAATTGTGTTGCAGAAAGCTTACCGAGCACAAGTTTTCAAACTATGATTGGAACTATTATTGTTGGTTGGTTTTAAGTATCACATGTTTTCCAAGGCTCTCGTATAAGTAATTGATATTAAATATCTTCTTCTTTGTTACAATCTGATGCTCTTATGGTGGTTCAAGCTCATCACGTCAACATTGAATCTCTTTCAAGTTTTTCAAATATTATTTCCAAAGAGTATCATTCATGATGCTAACATTCAATTTATTATTGCTAATTGAAATATAATGTTCTTATGATGGGTATCACTCCTAATGTTGGCACATATCAATTTAGTATTTGTTGTGGTATAAAGCTCTATAAGGAGATCTTGCTCATATGTTGACTTTGAATTCTTATTATTGGTTTTTCATTATGTTAACACTGTATCTCTTAGTTTTGATACCTCATCTTATTGATGGATTGAAAAGGCTTAATTTAACATAAGCTCAGCCAAAGTGTCAAAACCTACATTAGTAAAAATTTGAAAATTATACATAGCAAACATAAAAATAATCCATTGGTGGGCTTCTAAGAAGAGGGTCTTATATAACAAATTGGTGTCTTGCTTGGCAGTGATGTAAAAAGCTACCTTTACCTTTATATAAGGTTATTATGGAGGTTTTCTCCCATAATATTAAATTATAATGATAAATCTCTTATGGATTTATTGCGTTAAAATGGACAAACAAGATTCCTCCCTCAAAATATTTGGGTTAAATTTATTATTGTTGGTTTTCTATGATTTTGACTTTAAATTTCTTACTGATGTTAAAATGGAGGTTGTTGCTTGAAATGTTGACTTTGAATCTCTTATTGCTTCTTGTTGTAAAAAGATCCTAAGGGACTAATCACTAATAATGTTGGCACTAAATCTCTTAATGTTGATTGTAGTGCAATACAATTTCAACGGCTCTCAAAAGTAATATTGATGATCATGAATCTCTTAGTGCTAGTTTTAGTATAATGGTCTTATGGTGGTTGGGTTATAATACTATTATAGGGAATCTCACTCATAATAAGGCATTCAATCTTTGAGTATAATATTCATGTCTAAGATTATCTTTCCTAAAGTTAACATTAAATGTTGCAATGTTGGTTGTGATTTAATACACATATTGGGGTTATTACTTGTAATGTCAAAGTTGAATTTCTAATTTTTCATTTTTGGTAAGGTGATGATAAAACCACTTATTAATGGTTGTAAAATGTTGCTAAAATTATTCTTGCTTGTAATTGGGGACAAATATTTTACTCTTGGTTGTGGTATAATGTTCTTATTGACAATAATGACAATGAATTTCTTATTTCTAGTTGCAATATAATGGTTTTACATTAACTAATATTGGTAATGTTGCCATTGAACTCTTTACATTGACTATGATATAATGCCTCTAATGATGGTTCATAACTCTAACATCGATATTGAATATTTTATTATTGGTTCACAACTCTCTTAATAGTGTCCTCACTCGTATAGTCTGCAATGAACCTCTAACTAACAAATGAGGTATAATGCTCTTATGAGTTCTTTTCACTCATAATATTGACGTTGAATCTGTACTTGACTATAGTATAATCATCTTTCACCAACTTGCTCATAATATTGCATTAAATCTCAAGTTCTATTGGTTATTGTATAATACTCTTATAATTCTTAGTTGCATGAATTGTTCTCTCAAAGGCCCCTCTCCTAAACTTTCACATCCAAACTCTTGCTTTTGACTGGAATATAATGCTCTTATGTTGGCTCTTGCTCAAAATGTTAACATTGAATCTCTAACTGTTGGTTGAGTTATAATGGTCTTAGGCATATTTTTGCATGTAATGTTAATGTTCAATATCTTACTACAAGTCGTTGTATTATACTCCCATAAGGGTTTTCAATCTTAATTTTAACATTGAATGTTTTAGTGTTGGTTTTAGTATAGTTCTCTTACGGAGGATATTACTCAAAATATTTACAATGCATCTCTTACTACTAGTTGGTAATAATGATGACCATGAATCTCAATCTCCTTTGTAGTATAGTAATCTCACAAGGGTTCTCAATGCTTTCTTTATACGTCAATCTCTTACTATTCACAAGAGTGAAATGTTTTTATAGAGATTTCCACTCTTTATGAAAATTAATCTCTCATTGTTGGTTACAATTTGAACAACATTTAAGGTAAATAAAGCATTCCTCTAGTGGGCTTGCAAAAGATTGGATCTCATACACCAAATATCCTTTACTAATGCTCATGCAAGAGTTTATACTTGGGACAACCCTTGTAAGAGCATCATACTGAAATAATCTATGGGAAATTTTATGTCTTACTATTGGTTGCAACATAATTCTCTCTTTGTGGATGGTTATACTCAAAAGGTTAATGCTGAATCTATTAATTCTAGTTTTGGAATAATGCTTTAATGAGGGTTCCCACTCCTAACACTTTGGTATAATACTCTTACAAGCCCTCTCTCTCATGATGTTGCTTTTGTATGTTATTTCAATAAATCATCCTCATAATGTTAGAATTGAAACTCATGTTGTTTGTTTTGGTATTAGTTTCATGCATGGATTCTCTCTCACAATGTTGACATTGAATATAATAATGTTAGTCGCAATATAACTATCCTTCAAAGTTTCTGAATTGTATTGTTCACAACTGGATATCTTGATGTTGGTTAAAAAACAATGCTCTTATAAAGGCTCGCTCTAGGCCTTGGAACCAATTAGAAGTGACTCAATAAACTTAAGTTTCAAAAACTATTAAATTGCTTGATAGAAATTTGGTGGAAATGAGAAAAAAAATTAGGTTGAATTCTTTTATGAAAGTTTTCAATCATAATGTTGACTTTGAAACACACTACAATGCTTTTAACAAAGTTTTCACTAATAATGTTGACTTTAAAATGCTAATAATGGTTGTCTTTCCTTATACAATGGCATTGAATGCCTTCTTGTTGGTTGTGCATAATGTTCTTGCATTAATCTTTATAGTTGCAATATAATGCTCTTAAATTGTTATCACTCAAATCTCTTATTGTCAAATTTACTATAATGCGCTTACATGTACTCTTGCTAGTAATGTTAAGTTGCATCTCTTATGTTAGTTGCAAAGAAATGCTCTTACGGAAGATCAATGCTCTTCTTATTACCCATATTGTTAACACAAAATCTCTTCCTATAAGTTGTAGTATGATGCTCTTTGTGGTGCTTTTGCACCTTATGGTATCCTTAAGCGGCTCCCTGCCCAAATTTCAGCATTGTATCTTTTAGTCTTGGTTGAAAAATCATGCTCTTACAAATGCTTTTGATTGCAATGTAAGGTTATCAAAAGGTTCCTTTATTATAATGTTGATGTTAAATCTCTTATTTTGGTTGTCGTATAATGATGGATAACCACTTTTATAGGGATCTTCTGCTTGTAATTGTTCGGGGGTTGAAACTCTTACTTCTGATTTTGGTGTGTTTATACATGGCAACTTGCTCATAATGTTATCATTGATTCTATTACAGTTGATTGTATTATAATTCTCTTAAGAGACTACAATTTACTCATCATGTTCATATTGAATGTCCAATTCATACTTACGGTAAAATGCTTTCCTATTGGTTCTCAATCTTAATGTTGATATTGAAATACTTGTTGTTGTTGTAGTAATATTATTTCACAAGCATTCACACTCAAAAATTTGAAGAATAGCCTCTTATTAGGATTAATGATCGCATAATATGTTAAACCTTAGCCATTGACAAAAACTTCTATATCTTTGTTCAATGGATATTTCATGAGAATACCACTTCTGAGCCACGAAGAAGCATGCAAGGGCATCTGACAGCTCTCCTTAGACCAAGAATGTTGTTTGGATATCAGATAATGATTTGGGTGGAGGTAATTATACCAAAGAAAAGTGATGGGATGATTTCAAAAACCAATCTCCATCCTTATTTATAAAATTTCAAGTTTAACCTATGGGTACCTAGTGAAAGGATTATTGGATGGTGACTTTTGCTCCCAAGTTCGTGTTTCTCTCATGCATGCATCAGATTATTGTGTTGTGGTCTTTTTGTTGAATATTACTTACAAGAGATTCTTTGGGGATGTTCTCAGTAGGTCAATCATCTATGTCTTATTTTCCTGCACTATGAGAAATGTTTTTGAGAAATGTAAAGAGAGGTCACCTAGGGGTTTATAAGTATTTAATTATGTGCTTTGCTAACATGTTCCTTCATTATGCTCTCTTCAAGCACATCTTGTGTATCCAGAACCAACTGATCATCTCCTTTGAAAACAAGGCAAAAGGATTTTATGAATCCCTGCATAAGGGCCATAAAAGAGAAAATCCAACTAGTAAAGTCTCTCAAACAGACGGTATAACATATCGATCACTGGAGAAACCTTGCAAACTACCGCCATTTCTGTTTTTGATAATAAACTAACAAAGAAAGTAACGCTTGTTGATATACTTTAAAAATACCAAGAGAGCACCTCCTAAGGAAAGTACTCCTAATGAAGATGAAAAATCAAGAATGCAACTAGTCCTGAGCCACCAAATAGAGATCCCCAAATGTACCACGTAAGCCTTGATTGTTATTTTTTTAAAATCCAATCATCATGCATTGATAATATGCCGGATTTCAGCATGCAGTTCCTAGTTTGCGTTTGATTACAATCATGATGTTGAGGTATCTGACAATTGTCTTGTTAATGCCCGGCTGAAACTTTGGCAGCCTAGTTCTCGAAATGGCTTCCATTTGGTGAAAATATTTGGACCAAAGATAAAAGATGAGGTGTTTGTTGTTGCCTTTAAACTGTGACTGGGCAGGAGAATTGGTTGAACCTATCCCACAGCTAAAGCAAGAAGATCTAAGGAATATCTCACTTAGCTGTTGTTTCCTTTGTAAATTATTTTTTCACTAAAATATCCATATAAGGCATATCTTTCACAGCCAAATTATAGTGGTAGGTGAGATACAAATGAATGCATATATTAAGGGCATAAATTTGGACGCTTAATGGCTGCAACTGAGATGCCTACAGGTTGTGAATTTTGGTCTTTGAAGATGCAGATTTTGTTGTGGAGGAGATATACAGAAATGACATAGTTCAATGAGAAGGAAAATTATGCAAAGAATCTGAACACTGTTTACTATTTATAAATATTTATAGACACAGGAATACCTACGTGGCTTAGACACCATTAGAATGATGATAATTCGCATGTTGATTATGGAGAAACATACCTAAGTGGACCTGACTGTTTAAAGATTCATTACTTCTGCTGATCAAATTTACTTAGAATATTGGAGTTCATCTTAAAGATTATTTTTGCATTAAAAATAGATAATGTAGGTCCGCAAGAGATCCCTATTCTAACGAGCAAGCAGTAAAATTATAAGGTCCATAGTTCATTCAATCTACTTTCACTTATACGGAATATTGCTATAGTAATTCTTTTTCTAGTCCTTGATTTAGCAAGCAGCGACACGCTTCATATAATGTCCCTTTCTATCTTTTGGTAAGAGATGCAATGAAGAATTCAGTTGGCAGGGTTTTCTAAAATGATTATTCAACTTAATTTTACTAGAAGGTATATCAATGACCTGATCAAGCAATTTATGATACAAGGGACTCTACTAGAAGAAATAAAGAAGTCTACAAATCCGAGGACCATGTGTCTCTCTTTTACACTTTTACTTTTAGAAGAGACCAAAACACATGCTTAAGAAAGAGATTCAACATTTAACAATGGTACCACATTTCTTACAATGTTTGATATAAATAGCTTCTAAAGTATATAATAAAATTGAAAGATCATATAAACAGCCGTAATTCATCTTATAATTTACAATGATACATATAGTTCAAATTTATTCAAAAACATTAACCTATTTAAAGATATGAGACTAAAAATTGGGACATAAGATTATGAGCTTGATCTAAACAAACAGTTACTTACAGAATGTTTTGAACCCTATACCAGTCAAAATTTGATACATCTTTCATCGAAGCCCTGTTTCATTCAAAATAGTGAACATGTAAAGCTAAATTATCATTTTAACTCATCTTTTTGCACCATAATTGCATAAACTTTAAAAGAGATTGCAGGTAAAATTCCTAGCTACACTAAAATACATCCGCAAACCCATATTCCAAATAAATAAATAAATTAAACTTTAGGTGTATAGGAGATTCAAAATTTAACAATGGTTCCAATAAAAACAGAAAATAAATACTTAGAAACTAGTTCAAAATAGAAGAAAAGCTATTTTCAGGCGAAAGTTTGCTACAAAAACATTCAATAAAAATAAAGAACTACAAAAACAACTAAGAATCACCAAACATTTTAAAAATGTAAATCGTTCTCATACAGATTTATTAGAAAATATCAAACTATTTAAATCATTCATACCAAAATCAGGGAATAGAATTGCAAGGCTTGGTCTATATAAATAATTTCTTATAATATGTTTTGAATCCTGACATATTTGTAGTCATTTCCACCAAAGAGTTACATCCATCACCTGAGTAGCATTGTT
The DNA here is from genome assembly GCA_037957365.1 of Torreya grandis. Taxonomy (NCBI): domain Eukaryota; kingdom Viridiplantae; phylum Streptophyta; class Pinopsida; order Cupressales; family Taxaceae; genus Torreya; species Torreya grandis. The sequence goes on along the minus strand of JARHVA010000904.1, from coordinate 2,655,943 downwards.
TCATTCAAAATATTAATCTCCAAAAGCTATTTTATCATCCATATCAAAAAAACATTGCACCACAAATAAATGACTATTAATCGAAAATAGTTATTTAAATGAAGATAAATATAGAAGACACTCAATATTTAATAATGGTACCATGTTTTTCCCATCAACATAATTGCCAAGAAGAAAACTAAGATTGTGAGTTGGACATCTCCTACTCAACCCTATGCCAAATTAAAGACTGACAAAGCCTCTAGCGAAATTCCAAGTAGGCTAGGGATGGGGGATTATCTTAGAATGTTCAAGGTAATATGATCTTTTGTTTTAGTTGGGGCCTTGGACCACTTGTTTACTAATAACTTAGCAGAAGTATTAGTACTTTAGCATGGATTAACTTGGGCTATTCATCATGTGGCGAAGTTGGTGGTGGAAATCGACTATCAAATCTTGGCTACAAATGTGAACTCACAAGGTCAAATGAGTAATTGGCAACTCAAGCAAGTGATATGAAACATTTGGCATTTGTTGGTTTAGTTCAAAGCCTTTTAAATCCATTATTCCCCCACAAAAGTAACAAAGCCATATATATATATATATATATATATATATATATATATATATATATATATCCTTACTAACTGACCTCATCTCTAGAGTTGGATATCTAGTGGTAAAGATGCTTGGAAGATATAACTTGTCTGAGGGTTAGAACAAGCCTTTGTGCAATCCTTGATGTAGACAAAAGGGTTGTTTAATTGGATCTCGACTGATTATTGGGTTAGTAATTCCTATCATCTCTGCTATTTTACATGCCACCCTCTACCCTCATGGCGACTAGCTCTGCCACCCAATTTTCCTTTTGCCATGCTTTGATTTTACTTGTAGGAGCCATCTTCACTCTTCAACAATTATTTTGTTTGGTCATTCTCCTGCTCCATTTTGTGATTATCATTTTACATCCTTCGAAACATTTGTTGTTGTTCTTCGACGTAAGCATTGGTTTTGATTGAATCCTCTTCCTTCTAGGAGTGCTCAAAAGACAAATTTCAAACAAAAAGCCATTGACAAGGATGTGATTTCAAAAGGTGACAGTATCATGTGTTGAACGGGCCTGCTTTCCTCCCCTTTTTTTTATTTTAAGACTTCCCCTGAAGAGAGGTGGCCTAGAGGTTTATAACTAATCAATTATGTGCTTCCCTAGCACATTCCTTCAGTATGCTCTCTTAGAGCCCATCTTGTGTTTCCATAAACTCCTACTCAACTCCTCTAAAAATGAGGCGGGAGGTTTTGATGAATAAATACATATGGGCCATAACGGGGAAAATTCAACTAGTAAAGTCTCTAAAACAGAGTAAAAAATATCAATATCCTGGAGAAACCTTGCAAATTACTATCATTTTTGTATTTGAATACAAACTAACAAAGAATGTGGCGCTTGTTGATATACTTGACAAATACCAAGAGAACATTTTTGAAGGAAAGTTCTACTTGAGAAGATGAAAAATCAACAATGCCACTAGTCATGAGGCGCTAAGTGGAGATCTCCAAATGCACCACGTAAGCCTTGATTGTTTGTTTGATTACAACCATCATGCATTGAAAATATGCACGCTTTTAGCATGTAGTTATTTTTTGGGGTTTGAATACAATCACGGTGTTGAGGTATCTTAACATTGTTTTGTTGCCCTACTAAAACATTGACAAACTAGTTTTGGAAATGGCCTCCACTTGGTGAAAATATTTGGACAAAAGATAAAAGTTAAGAGGGGTTTATTGTTTTCTTTAAACTGTGTGGCTAGGAATGAGAATTGGTTGAACGGATTTTTAGGTTAATAATTCCTATCATTTCTTCCATTTTACATGCCACCCTCTATCGTCATGGCGACTAGATCTACCACTCACTCTTTCTTTTTTTCTTTGTGATTACAATTTTGCATCCTTCAAAAAAAAAAATTGTTGCTTTTGGGCATGACCATAGCTTGTTTAATTCCTCTTCTTTCTAAGGATGCTCAAAATTTAAATTTCAAATAAAAATCCATTAACAAGGATGTGATTCAGCATCTGTTAAACAGCCCTACCATCCTCCCCTTTTTTTGATTTTAAGACTTCCCCTGACTTCCTACATTTGTTTGTTTCTCTCTATCATTCGTGGTTTTTCATTATGCAAAAGTGGAGTTGAGAACTTCATTAGTTTCTTCATTTACCTAATGTTTTTGGGTTTCGGCCTCTCTATTTGTTTCATCCCTAAGATGGACCTTAAAACTCTAGGAAAGGGTAAAATTACCTGACAGCCAAAAAGACAATGAAGTGATAGGTTGCCAATGGCAAGCTATTCAATGAAAGGCACACTAATAGGTTCTCCTCACTTACTACTACTAGTAATCATAATTTTTAAAATATGGAGAAGTTGGGATGCTCTGACAAAGTGAAAACCATGGTTATATCCAAGATTTGTCCATTGGATATCCTTACACTCGATGACCCAAAAGAAACTTAACCAAAAAACTTTTTTTTTAAAACAATATTTTGGTTGAGTGAATTGTTGTTTGTGGGCTAACCCCCTGAATGCAGGTTAGACTATAAGGGAGGAATTGAAACTAATTGCTAAAGAAACTAAGTATTAAAGTCCATCTCACTTCTTTAATGATGCAACCTAAAAATCATGGACTGTCCACATAACTCATCCTACCACCAATGAGCTTGGTCCATTCAATCCCTAGATAGTGTTTGTGCCTCGTAGAGAGTTTGAAAAAAATGCAAAAGGACCTCAATGATTTGAGGGAGGTCATGAAAATCTAGCAAAACCAGCTTAATGATCTTTCCTCTAAATTATCTAGTCATGACAATGCCTCCATTCAAAATTTTCCTAATACTGGGAGGCTTGGTGGTTTGAGTGATCTATAAGAGCATATAACAGTTGCAATTATGCATTTGTTCAAGTGTGTATATGATATTTGCAACAAGTGTTCTCATCAAAACTTTACAAAACCTGAAGCTTCACCTTTTTATTAATTTTTTTATGGTAAGGCAGATGCGTGAGAAGGGAGTTGGTGGGAGCCAAGTACTGAAGGCAAGGCAATGATTGAGATCAAGATGGACGGTGGAGGGGTATTTGATCCTATAAGGCCTCCTATCCCCTTAAATTGTTAATTTTTTCTTGTTTTCATGGTTTTTGTTATAAACTTCAAAAAGATGAAGGGTTATGCCTCTAATGATCTTTGCTATGATTTGATAGTTGATGATACTTGTAGTAGTCACACAGTAGTTCCTAAATATGTTGTTGTTGATACTGCACATTTGGATGGTAGTAACCATGTTTACTATGACATTCAGAGATAGACAAACTTTACTACCCCACTCCCTATTCATATGCTATATTTTTTTAGTATCTTTTTATGATTTTCTCTATATAGTATGTTTTCTCTCTTTTCAAAAAAAAAAAAAAATTGTTTCTATTACAGCATTAAACATGAATATTTAGTTAAAAAATATTTTAAAATAGTGTAATCAGTAATGGCAACAAACATGAGTTCAAAGTTTAAATTAAAGTACTTCTGCTACTATGACATCCTTAGGTTAGCTGGAAATTTAACACTATAAGAAAAATCTATGTAGGCATACCTGGGCCATATAACATTTATTTGGATATTATTTTGTTTAACTCTTGTTTTAACAAGCCATATCTAATGTCGCACTTCATATATTTTTTTTTTTTTTAAAATTTGTGGTAAGAAATGAATTCAATTGGGTGGGTCTTTTAAAAGTGTTGTCGAACTTCATGTTATCAAAATGGATAAAGATGACCAAGTTTCTTGAACTAATCAAGTTAATTAGTATACAAAAGTTTTTAGCAGAAGTCCAAAAATCTAAGAACCTATATGTAACCAAGGAGGGTATCATGTGTCTCTAGCTTTTATAATTTTCCTTGTGGAAGACACTGAAATACAAGCTTTAGTAAGATTCAATCTTTAACGATAGATATGTTTTTGTTATAATAATTGATGCAAGCAGCTTCTAAATATACAATAAAATTAAAATCATATAAGCAGCCAAGATTCATCTAATATTTTTAGAATCTTATAATAAATTTGTATTCAATCAAAACATTAACCTGTTTATACTAAAATCAATAGATTTGGAAACTCAATCTAAAAAAACAATTGTGTAGATGGTGTTTCTAACACTACACCTGAACCCTGTTTCATTTAAAAAAATATTTAAAGCTACATTAAAGGAGTTTGTAGTTAAAATTCAAAGGTATATTCAAATACATCAACAAATAAAAAATAAGTGTCAAAGAGATTTGACATGAAACAATGGTTAACATATTAGAAAAAATATATAATAAATTTAAAAAACTGCAAACTAAGAATTACTATGTATTTAAAAATTAGTGTATTCTCATATATCGCTATTATTAACTAAGAATTACTATGTATTTAAAAATTAGAGTGTTCTCATATACCACTATTATTAAAAAATAAAGTACTTAAAAAATATAAAATAAATTTAAAAAAAAACAGCTAAGAATTATTATGTATTTAAAAATTAGTTTATTCTCATATACCACTATTATAAAAATAAAACATTTAACTATTTAATATTAAAGATTTTAAGTTAAAACCATCGACAGAATTAAAAGGCTGGATCTGAAATGCTTGCAAAATGCTTCAAATCAGTAAATAACCCTTAATTTTCCATCAATTCCTAAAAAATTATATCCTAAACTTCAAAGAATCACTGAAATACATCTACATATCCATATTCTAAATAAATAAATATTAGCTCCCAAAATAATGTGAAAATTATACCCTAAACATCAAAGATGCACTACAATACATCCATAAAACCTTACAGAAATAAATAAATAATGACACCCAAAACATTATAAAAAATATAACCTAAAACCTTAAAGATACACTGAAATACATCCACAAAACTTTATTCTGAAAAAATAATCAATACTTTCCCAAAAAAAAGTGAAAATAATAATTTAAATATCAAAGATACACTAAAATATAAATAAATAATAATTCTTCAAAAAAAAAAAAAAAAAAAAACTAAATATCAAAGATGCATATTAAAATACATTTTTAAATAAATAATAATTCTTCAAAATAGAAATGAAAATATACCCTTAAAACTCAGTACACTGAAATACATCCACCATTATATAAATAAATACACACAAAATTGAGAAAAACGTATTCAAAACATGATCTAACATAGAAAAGAAGAAGTTATTTAGGGCCACACTTGGCATTACAGAAGAGAACATAAAAAATTCGTGCAGATAACCAGAAATCACTATATCCTCCAAAATTATTAAAATATAGTAAATTATATAAACTTTTTAAATGCTAATTCATTCCCGTACAGATTTCATAGAAACCAGCAAACTATTTATATTTTTCATTCATACTAAAACCAGAGGCACAGAAATAACAGAGTTTCAATTTAAATTAAAATTGCTTACAAGATGATCCCCCACTCGCTTGCTTTTTGCGTTTTTTATTTTTTTTAAATGTAAGTGTTGTTCCTTATGTTCAAAGTTTCGTGTTTTTTTATAGTTATTTCAATTTTTAAGTACACTATTAATTCAGTGTAATGAATGTAAACCGACCCTTTTTTTATTATAAAGTATTTTATATTTTTATTTTTATTTTTATGATAAAATGTTTTTTATTTAAAATAAAATTAATTATTTTATAATATTTTTTCTTTTCATTTTTTTGAATGAAATAATATTATGTTATTTTAAAAGTTTATTTATCCAATTAAAAAAGAAAAAAATAAAAGTGCCGTTGATAAATATTAATAATAGTTTTACATTTTTATTAGTTAAAATTATTAAATATTATAAAAAGGTTTATAACAATAAATGATAACGTTAGTTCTTAGTATAATTGTTCAAAACTATTTTATAGAGAGTATGTAATTGTAATGAGATGAAAACTACATACCTTGAAAGGATTGTTGCCATCACATTTAATCTTAGTGCAAATTATTTTAATAGCAAACAATGCCTAAAACATATACAATTATAATTATTTTAAATATATGCTAAAAGCAATTTGTTGAAGAGACATACAAATACAAAAAGCATTAATGTGAGTACATCCCACCGCTAATTGGAATAAAAATGCAACAAGATATTCTAGATATCCTAATCGATACCATTTTTACCCATAACTACTAGTAATACTCTAATTATAAAGTTAAAATGTCCATAGTTCGGAGTGAATGTGAGTTGTATTTATCTCAAAAAAGATCATGTCAAAACTACTTGTGAGTTCTAAACAATTACAATACACATTTACTATACATTCACTGGTTAGTAACCATAGTCTAATTTTAATGACGCAACCTGAAAATCATGGACTGTCCACATAACTCATCCTACCACCAATGAGCTTGGTCTATTCAATCCCTAGATGGTGTTTGTGCCCTGTAGAGAGTTTGAAAAAATGCAAAAGGACCTCAATGATTTGAGGGATGTCATGGAAATCTAGCAGAACAAGCTTAATGGTCTTTCCTCTAAATTCTCTAGTCATGACAATCAATGCCTCCATTCAAAATTTTCCTAATGCTGGGAGGCTTGGTGGTTTGGTTGATCTGTACGAGCATATAACAGGTTCAGTTATGCATTTGTTCATGTGTGTGTATGATATTTGCAGCCAGTGTCCTCATCAAATCTTTACAAAACCTGAAGCTTCATCTTTTTACTAATTTGTTTATGGTAGGGCAGATGCGTGAGGAGGGACTTGGTGGGAGCCAAATACTAAAATTAAGACAATGATTAAGATCAAGACGAACAGTGGAGAGGGATTTTATCCTGTAAGGCCTCCTATCCCCTTAAATTGTTAATTTTTTCTTGTTTTCATGGTTTTTGTTATAAACTTTGAAAAGACGAAGGGTTATGCCTCTGATGATCTTTGTTATGATTTGATAGTTGATAATACTTGTAGTAGTCACACAGTTGTTCTTAAATATGTTGTTGATACTGCACATTTGGATGGTAGTAACCATGTTTACTATGACATTCATAGACATAGAAACTTTACTGCTCCACTTCCTATTCATATGCAACAAGACTATTATATTTTGCTAATATCCTTTTATGATTTTCTCTATATAGTATGTTTTCTCTCTTTTCAAAAAAAAATGACTATGTTTCTATTACAGCATTCAACATGAATATTTAGTTAAGAAATATTTTAAAATAGTGTAATCAGTCATGGTAACAAACATGAGTCCAAAGTTAAATTAAAGTACTTATGCTACTATGACATCCTTAGGTTAGTTGAAAACTTACAACTTAAAAAAAAAAAAACTATGTAGGCATACCTAGGCCATACAATGTTTATTTGAATATTCTTTTTTTTAACTCTTGATTTAATAAGCCATATCTGATGTTGCATTTCATATATTATCTTTTTTTTAATTTGTGGTAAAAGATGAATTCAATTGTATGGATTTTTAAAATTGTTGCCCAACTTCATGTTATCAAAATAGATAAAGATAACCAGGGTTCCAAAAATCTACGAGCCTATATGTAACCAAGAAGAGTATCATGTGTCTCTAGCTTTTATAATTTTCCTTGTGGAAGACACTGAAATACAAGCTTTAATAAGAAATTCAATAGTTAATGATGGATTTGTTTTTGTTATAATATTTGATGCAAGCAGCTTTTAAATATACAATAAAAGTAAAATCATACAAGTAGCCAAGATTCATTTAATATTTTAGAATCTTACAATAAATTTGTATTCAATTAAAACATTAACTTATTTATATATTCAATACCAAAATCATTAGATTTGAGAGCTCGATCTAAAAAACAATTGTTTAGATGGTGTTTCAAACACTACAACAGTCAAAGTTTCGCTACATCCTTTATTTGAGCCCTATTTCATTTAAAATAATAACATCTAGAGCTACATTAAAGGAGTTTGTAGCTAAAATTTAAAAGTATATTCAAATACATCAACAAATAAAAATTAAGTATCAAAGAGATTTGACATGAAACAATCGTTTGAAAAAAAATTTGCCCCTATTAACATATTAGAGAAATTATTTTTCAAGGTCATACTTAGAAAATATATAATAAATTAATAAAAATAACAAACAACTAAGAATTAATGTATTTAAAAATTATTGTATTCTCATATACCACTATTATAAAAAATTGAAGTACTTAAAAAATATACAATATATTAAAAAATAAACAAACAGCTAAGAATTACTATATATTTAAAAATTAGTATATTCTCTTATACCATTATTATAAAACATTAAATTATTTAAGATTTCAAAATTTAAAATGCTTACAAAATATTTCAAATCATTAAATAGTCCTTGATTTTCCATCAATTCCTAAAAAAAAATTATACCCTATCTTCAAAGAATCATTGAAATACATCTACATATTAATTCCCAAAATATAAATTAATATTAATTCCCAAAATATAAATTAATATTAATTCCCAAAATATAATGAAAATTACACCCTAAACATCAAAGATGTATTGAAATATATCTATAAAACCCTAATCTAAATAAATAAATAATAATACTTAAAAATTTATAAAAAATATAACCTATACACTGAAATGCACCCACAGAACTTTATTCTGAATAAATAATTAATAATTTTCAATAAAATTTGAAAAATATAACTTAAATCTTAAAAATGTACTGAAATATATCCACATAGCTATATTCTGAATAAATAAACAATAATTCTAAAAAAAAAATCCCTAATTCTCAAAAATACACATTAAAATATATTCATAAATCCATATTCTAATTAAATAAATAATAATTCTTCACAATAAAATGAAAATATACTCTAAAATTCAATACTATGAAATACATCCACCATTATCTAAATAAACAATAGTTCCCCATAAAATTGAGAAAAATGTACTCAAAACATGATCAACATAGAAGAGTAGTAGTTATTTAGGGCCACATTTGGCTTTACAGGAGAGAAAATAAAAAAATCGTGCAAATAACTAGAAATCACCCGATATTAAAAAATATTACCATATATCCTCCAAAATTATTAAAATACAGTAAATTATATAAACTTTTCAAAAACTAATTCTCGTTCAGATTTCAGAGAAACCAGCAAGCTATTTAAATTTTTCATTCATACTAAAACCAGAGGCACAGAAATAACAGGGTTTCAATTTAAATTAAACTTACTTACGTGATGTTTCAGATCCTAAAGCGGAAAGGCCAAATAAAATGTGACAGCACGCCTCTGAATTGAGAGAATTCTAAACCTGAATGACCTATTTCTGTGAAAGTACTTCGAATTGCCAGCTATCTGTCTCGCGGAATTATGCAAGATCTGAAGGTACAAGTCCCTTTTAAAGTATTTGTCCGAGTTTTAAATGCGCCGATTCAGTTACGCGCTCCCCACTCAAGTGGCGGTATGGTCCCCATCATGTGTCTGGAGCCTTCTTAAGCCTTCTCATCTTCCAAAGATGATCCCCCAAATCGCTTTGCTTTTTGCGTTTTTTTTAATAAGTCAAGTGTTGCTTATGTTCGAAGTTTCATACTTTATTATATGTTTTAATTCTATTTATATGTTTTTCATAGTTATTTTAATTTTTAAGTAGACTATTGATTGAGTGTAATGAATGTCAACAGACCCTTTTTTTTTATTATAAATTGTTTTATATTTTAATTTATATGATAAAGTGTTTTTCATTAATAATAATAATATAGTTTTTAAGGTCCACGATGTCAATTAATGTCTTGGTTATAATCTACAAGGCATGTCCAACATATGGGACCACTTCACATTTCTATTGTGGGGAGGCACCTTACTATGCTACGAATATGAGGCGTGCAATCCCTACCCCCTACAGGGTTTGACCCTGTGACCTCCCTTCCAAAAGCACATATTATTTAAAATAAAAATAATTATTTTATAATATTTTTTTTTTAATGAAATATTATTATATTATTTCAAAAGTCTATTTATCTAATCAAAAATAGGAAAAAGAAATAAAAATGGTACCAATAAATTAAAGTATCAAATAATGATGCTAGTTTTTATTGTAACTGTTGAAAAATATTTTGTATTGATCAATAGAGAGTAGGTAATTGTAATGATGTGAAAACTACATACCTTGAAAAGATAGTTGTCGCCGCACTTATTCTTAGTGTAAATTATTTCAATAGCAAACAATGCCTAAAACATATATAATTATGATTGGTTTAAATATACTAAAAGTAGTGTGTTGAAGATACACACAAATGCGAAAAGTACTAATGTGAGTGCATCTTATTAATTAGAATAAAAATGCAGACGAATGTTTTGAGTGTCCTAACTGATGCCCTCTTTTTACCATAACTACTAGTAGTACTCTAATTGTGAGGTTATGTTGTTAATAGTTCAGAGTGAATGCAAATTGTAAATATCTCAAAAAGTATTATGTCATAAGTACTTGTGGGTTCTAAATAGTTGCACTACACTTTTACTATACATTTACTAGTTATTGACCATAGCATAATTTTTATATTTAACAATATGGATATCCATTCTAGGCAAAATTCACCTCATTCAATTTCACCTTGTTTGAATGGCATCCCCAAGTTCATAATGTAAGCTTGTCAATTTATAATTGTATTTATGTTTTGTATTAAATTGTCTCCTAAGTGTATTTGTAGGTAAGAGAGTGCCTTTTTATTTTCACATAGTATTGCATTGAAAAATGGTTTTATAAGATAGTGACGTAGACATTGTATGTCAAACCTTGAATTTATTAATTGATAAGTGGAATTGAATAAGCTTTCACCACAATAAGATGTATGTGTGTTGAGCCTACACAAGCCGTACATTTTGATTTCATGTGAAATGTTTCCCCAATAGGATTCAAGATCTATGTAGGTACTTGATAGTTGAATACATGTCGATGGAATGGTGTACTTACTATTTTTTGTGGTCACATAGGGGTTTGTAAAGGCCACAAATATGATTTGTGTTATAAAACAAGATCAAGTATGGAAGTTATTGGCATTCTTTATTGAACTAAAGGTAGTTATTTTTCCTTGTGAAGGACCAAATGCATACTTGCATGTTTAGCCATCTAGTTAGCCAATGTATGCAGAAGTTGTCACCCCACATTCCACTTTCATTCTCATGTGAGATATGTGAGGTACAAAGTCACATTTTATGGAGCTCTGTTTCAGTGTCATGTAGTCTTTGTAACTTTTACAACTTGCCAAAAAATAATTTTAAATCATGTGATTTAAGTGCATTTGGATCGCTTGTATTTAGATAGTTTAATAAATAGTGAATAATATCATTTCTTAGTTCTAAAGGTGTGTCTTGAAAATGTATAATCACATGAAATATGTCAAAAATGAATTCTCTGACATTGTATTTAGATGATTATTCTCAAGAAAGATGGTGTTATGGCAGAGCATCATGAATGTCATTATACTATGGTTGTGTTCTTTGTTCATATTCATCTCTTATTATGTGTTTGTTGGATGTTTTAGTGTCTCTTGTTTTGCATTTTTTGATATTTTAATGCATTGATATTGTGAACCAAAAACTCATATGATATATCATGTACATATCTTTGCCTTGGGGATGTAATAGTTTGATTTCCAATATAATGCAACCTTCTAAAGACATGCAATAAAGAAAACACAAGGTTATTTTAGTAACAAAGAGATAAGAAAAAGTGTCCATATAAATTTTAACTCCTAAATTCAATATTGCATCCCATGTGAGGAACATATGGCAATGAAAAATTAAAATTGTAAGACCACTACATAATTATTCTATGAAAAGCATAAAAATAATTTTTTCCTTTACTGGCACTTAGCCAACTCATGCATAGCCTATGTGAACAATGTGATCTTCAAGAATTACATGTAGATGGCTGCAATGCCTCACTTTATAAAAAAGCCTTCCAATGTTCACATATAAACATCCATAATTGGGTCATTCATTATCATAGTGGGTGTTGCATTCAATGTGAATAGAGTAGTGGGTCTACCATTCCCATGCAACCACAAAGTTACCCCATAACAAGTTTTTGTGTTTTATGCAAGTGGGACTTTGTTACCCTATGGGTCTATTTAGATTGTCACATATCTTCTATTATAACGTAAAAATTAAAGTATGTTTTGAAAGATAATAAATACTTTGTGGCCTCCATAACCTCATGTGTTATGTGACGTTGTAGTCACTCTCAGACTGTCTCATGATTTCTTTTTATACCATGAATTCTAACTAGCCTGTATAAAATGTTGTGAACGTAAAACTAATATAAAACAAAGGTGAAAGTTCATGTATCCATGGAAATCATCAAAATTCACGTCAAATAGAGTAGGTTCTCAAAGTCAAGTCAAGGTTCACCCTATTTTAATACGTTTTAAATATAATTGTGGCCTCTTTATTTATTGTGTAGGGAAAAGATGTGGACACATGAAAATGTAAAGAATATTTGTAAGTTTAATGAATCCATGGACAACTGATGAAGTTATTTGGAAGCTCAGAGGCACCTAGTGACTCCATGACTATGAGGTGATGAAAAGTTGCCACATGATTCAATTTTAGAAGACACAGTTAATGTGTAATTTTATGAATGACTTAAGTCATAGTGGCAGTATTATCTTTTATTAAAGCAAAGTGACATCTACATTATAAAGACACATATTTAAGAGTATTGCGATCATTTGGCCACGTGGCTAATACTTAGGGTAGGGAAGAATTAAGCTTCATAATTATTGTTATTATTAAATTAAATAGGCAAATAGTATTTGGCCTTAGTCACAATGTCATTCTAGTATTTATGGTATGAAGTCGTGTGGAAAACATTTGAGGTTTGAAAGTATTGAGTAACTCGATTATTATTATTATTATTATTATTATTATTATTATTATTATTATTATTATTATTATCGAAAGATATTTAAAGTATAAAGTATTCTAAACTAATACCTTATTATAAAGTGTGATTGTCATGGGATTCTTTCTCATGATCATGTCGATTGGTAGCGATCCCGCCACACATTATTCAACCATGTGACCATGACATACAAGCATGAAATTATTGTGTACTTGACTAAATATAAGCGTGAAGATGAATTTAACAAGTTCATGGGGTCCATAGAAAGAAATAAACATTTGAGATAAACATTGTAGCTCTAAGACCCCAACAGTGCGTGATGAAGACATATTGATGCAGGAACATTTGTGTTCACATGAAACATTGCATTAACAAAAAAAAAGTGATAGTTCAAGAAATTTGTCTAAGTATTGTTTTTCACAAGTTTTTTTATTGCACACATGTTTGTAGCATTTTATGCACTTATTTTAACCCGTATTTATAATTATTGTTTATCTAAATAAGCTCAAAATGTTTATGCAATAAGTAGTGTTAGAATTTATATGCAAGCATTGTATTATTGTGATTTATGAAGCAATTTCAGATGTCTATCTTCATTTGCTTCCCTGCAGAGTTTGATTTTTTGGCAAAAGAAACATAGTTGATGAGATTCCTTGGAGGAGATTGTTCTTCACTACACAAATCATGCACTTATTTTTTAGTCATTTTATCCATGTGTGATAATATGCAATAATGTTCTCAATCGGACATGAGGATAAAAATGCAAGGGTTTTCAACATAATTTTTAGTTGTAAGTTTTGGTGACTTTGTGCAACTTTCTTTGTGCACATTTAATTTGGGTGCATAACTTTTTGATGTGTCATAAAATAATCCATCCATTAGTGATTGTTTGGTATTTAATTTTGTAAGTCATGGGAAGCTTATAAGGATATATTTGGTATTTCCATGATGCAGTATGTTGTGATGCATTACACTTTAACATGTTCATGCCTTAGAATTATGAGATACATTTAATAGTAGTGTTGCACTAAGGTGTGTTAAATATTGTTAGTGGGTGTAAAGCACTTAATGTAAGTATGTGGGTCTCGTACCTATATAATCATGCCCTACACCTGCATAGAAGCGAGAGAGATAATGAAAAAGAGACGAGGTTGGAATAATATTGATATCCATTCTAGGCAAAATTTGCCTCCTTCAATTTCACCTTATTTGAATGACAACCCCAAGTTTACTATATAAGCTTGTCTATTTGTAATTGTACTTGTGTTTTGTATTAGATTATCTCCTAAGTGTATTTTTAGGTAAGAGAGTGATTTTTTATTTTCACATAGCATTGCATTAAAAAATGATTGTGTGAGATAGTATCATAAACACTATATGTCAAACCTTGAATTTATTAATCGATAATTGTAATTGAATAAGTTTTCACCATAATAAGATGTATGTGTGTTGACCCTACATAAGATGTAAATTTTGATTTCATGTGAAATGTTTCCCTAATAGGATTCAAGATCTATGTAGGTACTTTATAGTAGAGTACATGTTGATGAAATAGTGTACTTATTATTTTTGGTAGTAACATAGGGGTTCATAAAGGCCACAAATAGGTTTTATGCCATAAAACAAGATTGAGTATGGAGGTTGTTGGCATTCTTTATTGAACTAAGGTAGTAATTATCCTTAAGAAGGACCAAATGCATACTTGTATGTTTAACCATCTAGCTAGCTAATATATGCAAAAGTTGTCACCCCACATTTCTATTTCATTCTCAGATGAGATATGTGACGTATAAAGTCACATTCTATCAAGATATGTTCTGGTGTCATGTATTCTTTATAACTTTTACAACTTGCCAAAATATAATTTAAAATCATATCATTTAAGTGCATTTGAATCACACGTATTTAGATAGTTTATTAAATAGCCAGTAATATCATCTCTTAGTTTTAAAGGTGTGTATTAAAAATGTGATATCACATGAAATGTGTAAAAAATGAATTCCATGACATTGTATTTGAATGATTGTCCTAAAGGATATGATGTTATGCCATATCATCATGAATGTCATTATACTATGGTTGTGTTTTCTATTCATATTCATATGTAATTATGTGTTTGTTGGATGTTTTAGTGTCTCTTGTTTTGCATTTTTTAATATTCTAATGCATTGTTATTGTGAATCACTAATTCAAAAGATATATCTTCATGTACATACCTTTGCCTTGGTGATGTACCAATTTGGTTTCCAGTATAATGCAACCTTGTAAATATATGTAATGAAGAAAACATGAGGTTATTTTAGTCATGAAAAGATAAGTAAAAAGTGTCCATATAAATTTTAACTCCTAACTTCAATATTGCATCCCATGTGAGGAATCTACAGTAATGAAAAACTAAAACTACAAGACCACTACATAATTATTCTATAAGAAGCATAAAAATACTCTTTCCTTTACTCACACTCAACCTACTCATCCATAGCCTATGTGAACAATGTGATCATGAATTACAAGTACATGGCCACAAGATCACACTTTATAAAAAAACCTTATAGTGTTCACATATAAACATCCACATTTGGGTCATTCTTTGTAATAGTGGGTGTTGCATTCAATGTGAATAGAGTAGTGGATCTACCATTCTCATGAGACATAAAGTTACCCTATAACAAGTTTGTGTATTTTATGCAAGTGGGACTTTTTTAACCTTATAGGTCTATTTATATTGCCATGTACCTTATTTTATACTGTAAAAACTAAAGTATGTTTTGAAATATAATAGATAATTTATGTCCTCCATTACATCATGCCTTACATGATGTTGTGGTCATTCTCAGACTGACACATGTTTTCTCGTTATACCATGAATTCTAAATAGTTTGTAAAAGATGTTACGAGCATAAAAGTAATATTGAACAAAGGTGAAAGTTCATGGATCCATGGAAAGCACCAAAATTCAAGTCAAATAGAGCAAGTTCTTGAAGTTAAGTCAAGGTTCACCCTATTTTAATATGTTTTAAATATAATTGTGACCTTTTTATTTGCTCTATAGGGACAAGATGTGGACAAATGAAATGTAAAGCATGTTTGTATTTTTAACAAATCCATGGACAACTAACAAAGTTATTTGGAAGCTCAAAGTCACTACATGACTCCATGGCTATGAGGCAATGAAAAGTTTTCATGTGTTTCAATTCCAAAGTACATAGTTAATGTGTAATTTTTTGAATGGATTAAGTCATAATGGTAGTATTATCTCTTATTAAACTACTCAATCACATGGATAATACTTAAGATAGGGAAGAATTAAGTTTCCTAATTGTCATTTTTTAAAAATTAAACATGCAAATAGTCTTTGGCCTTTACCATAATGTCATTGTAGTATTTATGGTGTGGGGTCACATGGAATACATAAGGTGTGAAAGGATAGAGTAGCTCGATTACTATTATTATTATTATTATTATTATTGTTGTTGTTGTTGTTGTTGTTGTTGTTGTTGTTCTTGTTGTTGTTCTTGTTCTTGTTCTTGTTCTTGTTCTTGTTCTTGTTCTTGTTCTTGTTGGAAGATATTTAAAGTATAAAGTATTATAAAGAGTGATTGTCATGGGAGCCTTTCTTGTGATCACATCGATTGGTAATGATACCACCACACATTATTCGACCATGTGGCCACAACATACAAGCATGAAATTTTTTTAGATTTGAATGAATATAATCACAATTATGAGTTTAACAAGTTCATGGGGTCTATAGATACAAGCTAACATTTGAGGTGACCATTGTAGCTTTAAGACCTTGAAAATACATGATGAAGGCATATCGATGTAGGAGCATTTGTATTCACATGAAATATTGCATTAACCCAAAAAATATGATGGTTTAGGAAATTTGTTTAAGTGTTGTTTTGCACAAGTTTCTTATTGCACATATGTTTGTAACATTGTGCACTTATTTTAACACATAGCTATAAATGTTATTTATCTAAATAAGCTTGGAATATTTGTGCAATAAGTAGTGTTAGAATTTAATGTTAGCATTGTATTATGATGATTTACAAATCAATTTCAGAAGTCTATCTTCACTTGCTTCCTTGCAAAGTTTTATTTTTTATAAAGAGAAGCATAGTTGATGATATTCCTTGCAGGAGATTCTTCTTCACTACATAAGTCATGCACTTATTTGTTAGTAATTTGTTCCACTTGCAATAAAATTAAGTAATGTTATTGACCAGACATGAGGATAACAATGCAAGTGATTTCAATGCAATTCTTAGTTGTAAGGTCTTATGACTTCATGCAACTTTCTTTGTGCATATTTGATTTAGACACATAGCCTTATGATGTGTTATAAAAGGATCCATGAATGATTGTTTGGTATTTAATTTTGTATGTCATGGGAATCTAGTACAAATATATTTGGTATTTCCTTAATGTAGTATGTTGTAATGCATTACACTTTAACATGCTCATGCCTTAGAATTATGAGAGACATTTAATATTTTTGGCACACCAAGGTGTGTTAAATATTGTTAGTGGATGTAAAGCATTTAATGTGAGTATGTGGGTCTCACACCTATATAAGCATACCCCTACACCTGTGCAAATGGGGGAGAGATAAAAAAAAAAAAGAGTAGGTTGGAATGGTTAAGGTTCACCATAATATTAGAGCTTAAGGAATAATTTTGAGTTATTGTTCTAAGAATTAGGCTACACCTTCAAATTCAAGACTATGAGTTATAAAGCATAAATCTATGGATCTTATATTATAACACATCTTATTGTGAGATTGAGGTGTTGTTATTATTATTATACCTATTGTATTTCCTTGTTTTTAAAATTTAATAAATATATGAGCGTGTTATATACATTTTATTGCATATTTTGTTGTGTAGTCTATGGCTTGTGTGGTCTAAGGCATCTCTTCATTAAGACCCCAAATAGTCATCACATCATTTTCTATCAGAGCTAGGTTTGTAATCCTTAATTGTTATTATTGCTTTCCACATTTTTTAGTATGGGTAGAGACTAGCTGCAAACATCTTCTAGAGAGAGTGTTAGGGAGAAGGTATAAGTGAAGTTGTTAATCTGAATATTTAAGATCATCATTTGGTATCTAGATCTATATTTCTAAGTAAATTACACATATATGAGGTTTAGGTGGTAGAATGTCAAGAGTGGTTGGAATGCCAATACATGCAAATCTGGTTGGATTGATGAGAGATATGTAAGTTTGAATGGAGGTTATGGAGATAATGCAACACTAACTTGTTATGGTTGTAATTGATGAGAGTGATATTTAAGTCATGGTAGAAGAGCCTAAAGAACAAGACACAAAAGAAGGGGTTGATGAACTAGAAGATCAATTCCTATGATTTATTGTGTGAATGACAAGTAAACCAGAGTTGGACCCCAAAATTTATTCTAGAAGTTTGAATCCCAAAAATCTCATTGGCTAGATCACTAAGTTATATAAATACTTTGAGTATGAAAGTATGGAATATCCCAAGTGAGATAATTCTGTCGACACAAATTTTAAAGCTTATGGATATTTATGATGGGAGAATGCTCAAGTTGAAATATTGTGCACAAATGAGGATAATATTCAGACTTGGAATAGATTTGTTATGAAGCTGAAGGTTAAATTTATTCTTGTGGATTATAACATGAGTTTGTTCAATAAGATTAAAACCTTGTAAAAAAGAGAGATGAGTGTGAAATATTACACTGAGGAATAATATACACTTAACATTAGAGTGGTTAATATTGAAGATGAGGTTGAGAAGATCTCAAGGTATGTGAATCGATTTCATATTGAAATTTAATATGAGTTTGGGATGATTATATTATGAAAAGTTAAATAGGCATATATGTGTGCATTGAAGGAGGAGGAAAAAATATCATGCAAACAACAAATATTGACATAGGGGAAAACGAATTTTAGTATGTGGACGTGGATAAATGGAGGTGGTAAAGGATATTTTATGCAAATAGAAGAAGGTGAGGAAATTAATTTGTTGACCAATGATGTTAATACCCATAGAGGTAGAGTAAATTTCAAAGGTATGGGGTCTTATGGGCAAGGTATAGGTCATGGATTTAATGGTACAAATTATTAGAAACAATTTCATCACATTTGTTTCTAATAATCCACTAAATGGTTTTAGATGTGGTGAGATTTGTCACAGATCATTTGTATAGTAGTAGAAGAGAAACTTCCATACAAAATAAAAGAGATATTGAGTGAGTTTGATGAAATTGTTTATAATAATCTACTAGATGGATTACCACCGATGAGAAGTATAATATATCATATGGATTTGATTCATTATTTGATTTTACCGAATAAAGAAACACATAGATTGACTCCAAAAAATAATGCAAAGGTGCAAAGACAAGTTCAGGAACTATTGAATAAAGGGTAAATCCAATAAAGTTTGAGCCCATGTGTGGTAAATCAAATATTTTAAGGTGAATTGGGTGGTGAAGGTGAGATGAGGGACAAATGATAGTAAATATCAAGTGATGGAATCTTTAAATCCTATCTAGATACACTTACAAATTTTAGTGACATGTCAAATTTGTCAATGCAATTTGTAGTTTCTACCAAACTATTTCAATTACATATTAAATGATTGAAACATGTGTTGTCTTAATGATAACAAGTGTCAAATATGTAACGGCTCCTTAAAAAATGTAGAGAATGCACTACATGTAATTTAGATGAGTCTAAAACTATTAGACAAAAATTATAACTGCTTTAACTATTTAAAACCAAATTAGATGACTCTAAAACCAATTAGATGAAAAATGGAAAAGGCTTCTTTAATGAAAGACACCTCCTATATAATCTAATCAATTGATGCAAGATTCCAAATGAAAATAGATATAGATACATATATTTCCAATATTTTTCTAGTCTCAATCTCAATAACACTAATAACACCATTGTATCTTTAATAGTAGTGTTCACTTCTATTTATTCAGTGAATAGAGGAAAGGTAAAACCAATGACATGACCACAAACATTTCCAATTTTGGATAGTCTGTTGGACTTGGGTTTGAATCCCAACTAATGCATGCATACTTTCTTTAAACATTATGATGGTCTTATGTATCTCAAATTAGGCTCCACCTAAGTTGTTATAATTTTATTTTTGGAGTTTACAACTATCATGCTAAAGAATTTAAGTCATAGATGATTTATGAATAAACTTTAAAACCAGGATAATTAGTAAAATCCTTTAAATAGTGGTATTTTCCACAGTTTAATTAAGTCATAAGACCATAGTGCTTGCCTATACCACCTCTTCTTCTATACCTAAGGTTACTCCACCATTATTAGAACTTCTAGCTTGATTGAATACACTACCCTACTTATAACTTCCATCTTGGTTTTGGATGTTTCCTCCATCTTAAATTAGGTAGAAACCCACCTCAATTTTTGTTCAACATGCCACCTTTAGGTTGATTACAACCTCCCTAATTTTGATAACCACCTTCATGTCTAACCCTATCAAACCCTAATGCAATGATTCTTCACAAGAAATTTTGAATTTGCAACCCAAATAATTAAAACATGTAAAGGAAAAATAATATAAAATTCTTTCATTCATTCATACATACTTACATATTTGCATACATACACACACGTGTGTGTGTGTGTGTGTTGGTGTGTGTGCGTGCATGTACATACACACATATGTGTACACACACACATATGTGTACACACACACACATATGTGTACACACACACACACATATATATCTATGTGTGTATATGCATGCACGCGCGTGCACACACACACACACACACACGTGTGTGTGTACACAATTAAAACTAATGATTCTAAATAACTAATACATCTCTCTTATAAATTTAGGGTGAATCAAACCCACACATGTATATTAATTATGGTGAAATTATGTTCTAAAAAAATAACTTTATAGGGTGATTAGAAGCCCAAATATAGGAAATTGTATAAAATTTAGGTTAATCGACCGATGTATATTTTCACATAATTACCCATTT
This sequence comes from Torreya grandis, assembly GCA_037957365.1. NCBI lineage: Eukaryota > Viridiplantae > Streptophyta > Pinopsida > Cupressales > Taxaceae > Torreya > Torreya grandis. The sequence continues at coordinate 2,635,045 of JARHVA010000904.1, read as the reverse complement.
ATAAAATGTCCAAAATCTACTTATAACCAAATGGATATAAATATCCATTAAAATTACCCTTGTTTGGTGGGGGCATGTTTTGGAAACATGTTCTGCACACTTACTCAATATTCAACATTTCCATAATACAGTGGGGGAATGTTTTGGAAACATGTCCTCCACATTAGCACTTATATCAATTTTCATATTTCTCCATATATAGTGGGTTTATGTTATGGTAACATGTCACCCACACTTTTTCAAATTTTTGAATTGGTCAAAGCACACAATTACATGATTTAAATACACATTTGTGGCAGAATTCTATACATTGGTACCATTCTTATAAATAGCTTCAGCATGAGACATATCTAAGGTGTATATTATATGCAATGTGTGCCTAATATTTCAAAATCAAATTAGTTTTAAATTTATAATACTTTTAGAGAATATCACCACCCACAAGGTTAGAATTTTACTTACTATATTAAGTCAATATATTGTAGTAGTTGGTTCACTTTTTAGTATGATTGAGGTGATTAAATCACACAATATTGACAAGTTTGTAGGTTCAAATTGATTGTATAATCCAACCTCACATGTTTTATATTGTGAGTTGACTTGGTTAACTCATACTTACTAGGTTATAAGTATGATTTGGTTGCATAGTTGAGTTAGTCTCAAATGCTAGGTGGTAATACACCTTTTTTCCAAGGTTGGGGGAATTGCCACCACCCCCACCCCTCCCTTGCCCCTCTCTCTCTCCCTTTAGATATGCACTTCCCATATCTACATTTGTTTTAATCTCAATTTTAATGATTCATAATTATACATATTTCAAATGAAATTGCCAAAAGGCAAAATGGTTATTTCGAACATGAATGTACTCCTAAACCTTCCTCTTTTTCAATTTTAATCATTACAATGCTTTCAATTTCAGATTATATGCACTGATTATATGATGTAACATGCTCTTAGTTTCAAGTTAGTCACCAACAAATCACTCAAGTTAGACTCAAGTAAAGGTAAGGTATATATACATGCCTAGGTACATATTCCTTTCCTTTAAACTATCAATTTCATTACTGTATTAAAGGGGAAGAAATGTAGATAATATTTATGTACCATATATCACCTCAATCTTGTACACTTGGCAAACTTAAACTTTGATTGTTTCTCTTAGTTATATACCTTTCCTACTTCTCCAAGTCTCACATCTACTCTCTCTTGTGCACTTTGGCCTATCTCTCAGTCTGACCAGTTTTATTTTGATGACTCATGCCTTTTATCTTACTTTGAAGTCTTAAAATTTTCCTTTTTTATGTCTATGAAAGTTTTGAACATGTAGTTATTTTTCCGTGCCCTAGAAACTTGCATCTTGATCAGACACCAATGTTGATGTAGGGGTCTTTTTCTGACATTAGTGTCTAGTGCCCTAAATTCATATAATTTAAAAATGAAATGTATCCTAATGTTTATCCTAAGAGTTATTATGCAAAATATCCTCAAAAAGGATTTGTATAAATATAAGATCAACCCTCATTCGTTCCAAACCTAACATAGACCAAAAATTACTCAATCAGGAACTCAAGTGAGCAAAGCTTCCCTATTTTCTCTTATTTTCACATTAATCATAGGGATAACATATCTACAAGGTTGAAGTACTGAAGGAGCATCCCAAGATCTTGATTTTCCAAGTTATATGCTAGGTCACTATTATACTTTCTTATCACACATTACATGATTCATGCACAAGCCAACTTGTAGGGGAGAACTACATAAGCCTAAGGACCTCTTTAAAATATTGGATATATAGGTAATGGTCATTGACAAATGGGTATTTAGGTAACCTCGACATGGTGTACCCATTAACCCATTTTTCCACAACCACTATGAAGGTGAAGAACTAAGGTTTTGATCATTTGACAAGGAGCAACAGTCTATGACCCATATTTAAATACCCCAAAACAAAGGTAATAATGAGGTCACAAGCATCCAAATTTTTACATATTATTTTAGTAATTATTTTATACTAGATTCTTGTGTCTAATCCAAACACTAGTATTGATGCAATTACCTATTTGCGACTACAAAGGCACTTAATCTAGAATATAATGATTATTCTATAATATTCTTCCAATCTGCTTCCTACCTATTCTAGATCCAAATTGATATTAGCATTAGAACCAACTAAGTATATTATTTCATTATCATTGTAATATCTAACATTCCTATACTTTTCGTTTTTTACATATCTCAGCATAATAAATTCAGTATATGTTATGAGTTTTTCAATTAATTATCCTTCTGTAGATTTATTTATCACCCTTGTGCTTATTAATTTATATAATCTTAACCCTGTCTATCTTAATAGGATCCACATCCAATTTAGGGTTAAACAACCACACCCTCTTATAAATTTAAATAGTATTTATATATTTTTCTTTAAAATATAGTTAATTATTTTGGTAGAATTTTTACCAAGCCTTGTGCTAAATTTGGTAGTTGTATCATTGTATTTTCACATTTTGGATTTAAAACAAAAGCAATGTTTTTTGGAAGAATGTATCAAATATAAGGCAAAATTTTTAAAAATAAAAAATCTTCCTTTAAAATTGTATTCAAAATATAAAAATGGATGATTCATTACCACCAATTACCAGAATACCCACATATGTTTCAATGGTTATAATTTTGAAAATTGGATGAGATACATGATTATGACTCCTTCCATAAGATCGTACAAGGTATCTATTATATAGTTGCTCATGAAATCCTTAAAGATGGTTTGTCTATAAATGCATGAGGCTTTTGAACTGACTCTGAAGATTCTAAATACACATTTTTATAATAAATATCCTTCAATTAATTTTGTTAGATACAAATGTCCTCTCTATAACTACATTTGAAATCAATAGCAAAATAAAATTAACAAAATATTTTAAATGAATTTTGATTCTATTCTAACCCAATAGGGACTTGGTATATGGCGCCGTTATTTTTTAAGAAATCACTTTCTAATATTATTGCAAAAATAATGAACGATTACTAAAAGAATCTAAAAAGGGCCACAAAGTCTAATGATATTCATAAAAACCCTAAATTTCACTTATAATCCTCTTAATAAGTCAATCCTAGGTTGGAGGGTGATCACATTATTATTTCCCTCAGGCTCCACAAATTAAGGGAGCTAATTATATGACTTATGCCTAAAATTATAGGAGATCGGATCACAACATCTCCATAGAAATTTAAATAACAAATAATCCTTTGCTCAAACACACTCAAAATTAGGAATAAATTACATTTTTATTTGTTTATATAACCACATATGCATGATTTTTCCAATATATTTCCAACATGATTGCCAATAATTCTTCTCAAACTCCATAGACCATGTGATAAGTTTCCTTAAAACACTTATCATTATCACAAACAATGAGCTACATATAACCAACTATTTTATAGAAAATCCACATCCTTACCATCCTTAATGTTATAAACCCTAATGGTAGGAAGCTCAAAACACTCTCTTCTTTAGCTAGGTAGAAAAATAAACACTTGCAAAAAAAATATTTGTTTAAAAAAATTACTAGAAATTCTCTCACAATATTCCATGAGTTCTATAAATAATCATATATTTCTATAATTCAAAAATAATTAATCCTATTTGACCTTGCCACAAGATACACTAGATTATATGCACATATTTTCAATTTATCATTTATTGATGCTTTCTCTCACAATAACTTGTTGAGCATCAATCTCCCTATGTGCAATCCTTAAAGGGTGCACTGAGAAAAGGGTGGGCATGCTCATGGTGCTTTACGAGAGATGTTTCTATTTATATCATGATCATAACTACCAATTTAACTTATTTAGATTTTCTTGCCACTTACCTATTTCCATCTTATCTTACTTAGTTGTGTCAATTTCCCTATATCTTATGACATCATCTAGGTTGATACCATATGTTTCGTGCCTTTTCTCTTCTTGTATTATATGGACTAGCCTGATATAGTTTTGAACCTATCTTTTGACATGTGTACTGTATAATCTTGGATAATAGTGTCAGTTTAGTGTTTCAATCTGGTTTTGGGTATTAGACAATTATATATAAGGGTCATATTTCCTGCCTACATAATCATATACACTATATTTGCTCTACTTTTGCTCAAATTTCTAACCTAAGTCATATTTGGAGGAGTTTGGTCTAAAACCTTGTCTTGAATAAGCTTTGTCTTGTGGTAGTCTTTAGAGATTCAATAGGAGGAGTCATTGAGATTTCTTAAGTCTTTTACCAACCATTTGAAGTCTTCAACCCATGACATGTCTTACAAATCTCAATTGGAGCCAAGGAGGAGATTGATGTTGGACGGTCCACTCCAAGGCAAGTATTTCTAGCCTTATACTCTTTCCTTTATATACTTTGTAGTTAGATATTATTTATTTCTTAGTGAATGAATGTGTGTATCCTTGTCTAGGTTTTCTCTACACTTAATACTAGTGCGGCTATAGGATTGCTTAGACTCACCATATTCCATTTTAGGTTACCTATACCTTCATTTATTGACCATTACACCTTACCAATTACAACCATTCTAACCCTTCCATTTTACTCTACTTGCACACTTACAACTATTTACCTTACTTTCATTGCTTACTAAAAATCAGTTACTTTTATAGAGGTTTAATTAGAGCTATTTTATTTTGACACAATCTTAGGATTTGGATCCTTTCCTCTTGGCATTTATGATATAGTAAATCCTCTTCTAGATCTGTGGATACATTGGTCATTACCTAAACACAATAAGTATCATTGGCTCTATTTGATCAACTTTATTCAAGTTCGAGTATATTGAGGTCAGATAATTGTAGGCTAATCCTATCACATGCATACATAGACCATACATGTATCCATATGCCAATAAGAGTGAAATTGAAAAGATGGTACATGAAATGTTGGAGACAAGTATTATCAAACATAGCCAAAGTGAATATTCATCCTCAATGGTTATTGTGCATAAACAAGATGACACTTGGAGGATGTGCCTAGACTATAGAGAACTCAACAAGTACACCATCAAAGATAAGTTCCCTATTCCAATATTGAAGAGTTGCTAAATCAGTTACATTTTATTATTTATTTTATCTAGATCTTCATTTTAGATACCATCAAATTATGATTAGAGATGAGAATATCCCTAAAATAACTTTTAGAACCCATGAAGAACATTATAAGTTTTTAGTCATGCCTTTTGGTCTTACAAATGCATCATATACATTTTAGAGTTTGATGGACACTATTTGTATGCCTTTTTTTAGGAATTTTGTGTTTTTTTTAAACATCCTAATATACAAGAAAATTTGGGAACAACCTTTGTAGCATGTGAAACAGGTACTATTAGATATGGAATGACATTAGATTTATGTAAAACCTTTAAAATTTGTTTTTATAATCCAAAAAGTGGAGTATTTGGGTCATATTGTTTCACATGGAGTCAAATTAGACCCTACAAAAATCAAATTTGTGATGGAGTGGCAGGTGCTAAAAAATCTCAAGAATCTCTAAGGCTTTTAGGGCTAACATGTTAGTATCATAGATTTGTGAAAAATTATGGTGGCATAACATCACCATTGACAACTTTATTGAAGGATGAATCCTTTTATTGAAATCAAACAACTACCAATGCCTTTAAGAAGCTGAAGGAGGCTATGTGCATTGCTCCAATTTTGGCTACCCTTAATTTTTCCAAAACTTTTATCGTTAAATGTGATGCATTAGGGTATGGCATGGGATTAGTTTCATGCTGGAAGACCCATTACATTTGAGAGTCATCAACTCAAGGGTAAAAATAGTTTGAATCTAATCTACGAAAATCATTGTTGATTATTCTTCATGCAGTCAAGCAATAGAGACCTTATTTGATGGGTAGATACTTTAAGGTAAAGACTGATCATGATAGTCTTAAATATTTTTTAGAACAATGATTGTCATTAGAAGAATGATAATAATGGGTCACTAAAATGTTGGGATATGACTTTGAAACTATCCACAAGAAAGGAAAAAATAATGTTATAGCATATGCACTAGCTAGGAAAGATGAATCCACTGAGGAATTTTTATGTGCAATGACCATTTAGAAGATGAAAGATCAAAATGGGAGAATGACAAGGATACACAAGTTCTAATTTAGAATATTCAACATAGTTCTGGTGATTTTGACAAATTTGAGTATAAAAGGAACACATTATGGTATAATGATTGATTATACTAATGTAAGAATTTTATCCTCATGCACAAGATCCTTAAGGAGCTTAATGCATCTCCAATAGGGGCACTCAAGATTTTTGAAAACCTCTCATAGAATTAAGTATGATTTATTTTAGGAAGGTATAATGGGGATATACAAAATTTTGTGGTTGAATGCATGGTGTGTTAATAAAAAAGTGTGAAATAATTAAGACATCATGTCTTCTAAAACCTTTATCCATTGCTTGTAAGAAGTGGGAGGAGGTTTCCATGAATTTCATTACAGGGTTGTTGAGGTCTGAAAGTAAAAATTTCATCATGGTAATTATGGATAGCTCACAAAATATGCTTATTTTTTCTCCTTATCACAACCATTTGTACTTAGTATAATAATTGTTGTCTTTTTGGATATAATTCAAAAGTTTTATGGTACTTCCAAGATCATTGTAAAAGATTACGACCTCATCTTTGCTAATAATTTTTAAACTTATTTATTCTCATGTTCAGGTACTTAGTTGGTTCATAACTCATCATATCATCCTCAATATGATGGGAAAACATAGGTGGTCAACAAATGCCTATAAGGTTATCTCCATTATTTTGTAATAAATAAATATGAACGATGGGTTCATGGGCTACCACTAGTAGAATGATGGAATAACACTTCATTCCATACCTCATCCAAAATGTCTCAATTTGTGGCACTTTATGGTTATCAACCCTCATCTATCACTTCATCCTTGAGGTATAACCCAAGGTTCAAGCCATTCAAGAACACATTCAACATCAACAGGAGATATTAGCTAGTCTAAGTGAGAATTTGGTAATGACATAAAATAGAATAAAGTAATAATAAAATCAGTAGTGAGTGATATTTTGGCATGGGAAATTGGGTCTTTGTGTGATTACAATCATATAAGGAGATGTATTTTAACTAGTATAAAAATGATAACAAACTTTCTCCTAAGTATTGTTTCCCTTATAAGATCATGCAAAAAATTAACAGTGTACATATAAGGTGGAACTACCCCAGTCCACTCACATACATCATATATTTCATTTATCTTACTTGATTGGACAAATATTTTCATCCTGGAATGAGTTACTAGAATTGGATGAAGAAGGTCGAGTCATTATAGAACCTGAAAATATCCTTTACACATGCACTAAAAGGCTGAGAACAAGAGATATTAAAGAAAATTTAACCAAGTGGAAGAATATGAATTATGAAGATGCAACATGTAAGGATGAAGATTTCTTATAACAACATCCAAATTTGGTTCAATATTGAGGGAAACATTATTTTGAAGGGGAGGGGCATGCTACATCCTTAACCTATAACGTGTTTAGGGATGTGTAGTTAACTTGTGGCTTACATAACCTTTCTTATTATCTTATCACATTTCTCTATGTTCCTATATTGTTAGTAAGGTCCACCTATGGAATAACCATGAATTAAGTAGAGTAAATACAAGATGTAGTGGTTAGTCTTTGAGTATCATATTAAAAAAAATTCTTGCCCCCTCGAAGTGGCTCAGTCATATTTATCAAGTATTTTACTCTTTCATCAAATATCATTGTGGATATACTTATTATGTGCATATTTTTAGAATATATTATTATATTGGTGTGAATTATCTAAGTAATTTCATTACCCACCATCGCATCCAAGTAATAATTGTAGTATTTACAAAAAACCAAAAACTAATTAAACATCTCATATGCTTTAGCTCAAGCTTATAATGGATGAGATCATATTGGAGCAAATACAATATGATCAAACAATAATGTATTCCAACATTATTATTCACACTTTTTAGCTTTAATAAGTACGTACATACCTAATGTTTTAAATATATTTCATTTCCACATATATGATTAGAAAAATAAAATATTTGCTCATATTTGTGGATTCATATGGCTCGTGAATGTAACTAACATCAAAACCTTGGATTGTCATACTTGGCATAGATACACACCATAAAGGCCTTATTTGATGCATATTTAATAACTTAGAATGAAAAAAAACCCATCAAATAAACATTAGAATCCATCATTTCATTCTTAAAGAGGGATGCTGATTATAAGGTGCAAAAATGTTTACACCTAACCCACATAAGGACTATAAGGAACTACTAAGCCATGTTCAATGCCACACCAATATATTGAAGATACTTATTTGTGAAATAAATGTTCCACCATTAGATGTCATTACAAAGAAACTTATGAGTTATGTATCTCATTTTCCTTATTCATAAATGAAAATAAACACTAAATATATAAACTTGCTTATAATGACAACATGTTAAACATACAAAAGTCTCAAACATCCTCTCAAATTGGCATGCCAATATGGATTTCTACCCTATACTCTCACAATTCAATGTGGCAAAGTATATTTCTAATATGTTACAAAATACATTATAAAATCAAAGACAACCACTATTGAAAATGGGGAATGTAGATTAACAATTCATACCACATATTTAATGTCAATTGAGCACCTGAAGACATTAAGACTATTGACAATGAAAAACTAAGTATCGATGGAGTAAGTTAGCAATGACTCAACCAAGAGAATGGAGTCTTTGAAATATGTTAGGCAATATAAAAGGTTCCTGCCATGATCCACTCTATTTGCGAGGAAAGCAATAAGAGATTTGACTATGTTGATGTGAAAAAGACCCAATAAAATATAATCTGATAATGAATTGAGTGAAGCCCATGGATTTTTAAAAATGGTTGATGACATGTTCATTGTGGTGGTTTCCTTTTGTATTGCCAATTTCATCCCTTATCTTCACTACACAAGTTTTTCAATCATCCATAGTTGCATGCAAAAAACTATTCATAAAATATATGATGTGTTTTGTTAAAAATAAATGACAAACAAAATAATCATAAAATGTGTAAATACTAAAATCTAGTATTAGACACCTTACAATGTTCACCTTCAACAATCATTACCTTACATTACTTGTGCATAAACACATAGGTCTTGCATAACCTTCTCTTCCATTTGTTTGCCTTTTATGGGCCTAGCCTTCTTATTTTACTGTCAATCACATATAGGAATTCCCTAGTTTGTGCATAACATGCTTATTAACTTTATCAAATTATTTATTGATCATCAAATCATTATTTTGGTCTTTTTGGATACCTCAGGCCATACTTAGATGACTCTAGATTTATAAAAATCATCCACCTCTACCAAAATTGTCCATGTGCTAAGCAATGGTCATTTTCTAAATTTAAATTATCTTTGTGGGTCAATTTGTGTATTTTACATGTCGATGGTGTGAGAAGTTTCCATATAGTCACCTATTTATACACAATATGTCTAAGCCTATTATTTATCTAACATTTATCAGGTAAGTACCAAGCACACCTATTATAACACTTATAAATTGAGAAGACTACCATAAATCTCCCAAATTAGAAATCAGTCACAAAGAAGAGGCCCTAGTTAAGTACGAAACACCTATGTTGAGTTAAGTACCTATTATTGAGTGTTGAAAGCTAGATCATAGGTTGGATCCATACTAAAGTATCCCCATTGCACACATGCACCTAATTAGGATAATGACATGCATTTTGAGCCCTCTTCAGAGTATTGGAGATGTAAACAGTGCTCAATCACTTAGTGGGGGGTAGTTTGGGGTAGTTCAACCCATTTTTTTCTCCTTTTGTTGTCCCAAATGTAGTGTCAAAATTTGAGATATGGTTCAAAGTGAAGGAGATAGGTTTTATGGAATTAGACACAGAACAAGCTGTTGATATCACATAGGATAATAATTTACAAGTAGGTGGAGTGATCTATGCCAAGATAGTGGAGTAGGGGTTTCTAGGACACATCTATTAGGAATCAAATTCCTTCATCTAATGTAGGTGTCTATTTTATGATTTAATTATCCAAGTAAGGCAAAATAGGTAGTTTTTAGAGTTGAGTGACTCCATATCCATTTCCAATCCTTTCTGCCACCTACACAAAGTCTTAGCAACAAACTGAGTACTCTAGTCCTCTTAGTTATTTTCATAAATAACAAAGTGTAATTGAACATATGCTTGTAGCATTCATATTTACTTGATTTAGATGTATCTTAGATAATATAAATTTCCCAAGTTTTATCTTGTTTAAATTCACTAATAAGAAAACAAGGTAAAACATAATGAAGAACTAGAAAAATAACATTGTCTTGAAGACGTGGTAAACATAATGTTTGATATTGTTTTTGAACTCCTTTTATACCCACCCAAAACCCATGGTCTCTCTCAAAACCTTTGTCTCCATGGAAAGCAATGTATTGACATGTACTTCACCACTTAAAAAAAGTAACACTCCCATCCTTACCGATGCACTTTGCACATAGATGTAAGCTCACACCGAAACACTAAAATGGGGTGCCATGAAAGGTACTGATAGGGCCTGAGTAAAAGAGAGGAAGGTGGTTTTGAGGAAAAGAGATGAGGTCAAATGATAAGGTTTTTCTTGGCTTTATTTTTGGGGAAAAAGTTCACAAAGGGATAAAGTTTGTGAGAAGAAGTGGAACATGGGTGGGGGGAAGTGGCAGTTGCCTTGCCTTAAAGGAAGACAGTCACAGGGTTGAGCATTATCAAGTAAGTGATAAACTTAAACTTTGTTAATGTTGTGCTAGGTTTAAATAAGCTTTATTTATGCATTTATTTTGGTTCTACCAATGTCTTGCTAGGTTTTGTTAAGCTTTCTTTGGGTTTATAAAGTGTTCATTGTCGTATGCAAAAAATCATTCAAAAAATTTATGATGTGTTTTCCAAAAAATAATCAACAAACATAAAATTTTAGGATTTGTAAACACTAAAATTTAGTATTAGACACTTGACAATGCCAATCTTGATGCATCCTTAGCTTACATGACTTTTACATAAACACTTAGCTATTGCACACCCTTTTCTCCTATCGACTTTCCTTTTATGGGCATGGCCTTCTCAATTTATTTTTAATCACCTATAGGAGTTCCATAGTTTGTGCCTAATATGCTTATTATCTTAATCAAATTATATGTTGATCATCAGATCATTATTATTGTCTTTCTAGATACCTCAAGCCATACTCAAACAACTTTGAATTTCTAAAACTATCCACCTCTATCAAACTTATTTGTGTGCTAAGTAATGGTCATTTTATAAATTTAAATTATGTTTATAGGTTAGTTTGTAAGTTTTGCATGTTGGTGGTGTGAGAAGCTATCCAAAGAGTCACCTATTCCTTATGTAACATCTATCAAGTAAGTACTAAGCAATCCTATTTTATCACTTGCATATTGAGAATGTCTAACATAAATTTCCCAAATTATAAATCAGTTATAAGGAGTAGGCCCTGGCTATGTCCAAAGCACCTAGATTGAGTTAAGTACCCATTGTCAAGTTTTACAAACTAGATTATATATTTCATCCATACTAAAGGAACACCATTTCACACATGCACCTAACTAGGATAATGACATGCATTTTGAGCCATCTTCAGAGTATTGGAGATGTAAATAATGTTCATCCATTTAACGAGACGGTGGGGGCGGGGGGTGGGAGGGGGCATGTTCAACCCATTTTTATTGGGGCTAGGGGGTTCAACCCATTTTTCTTGGGGGAGGGTAGGGGGGTTCAACCCATTTTTCTTGGGGGAGAGGGGGGTCAACCCATTTTTCTTCCCCTATTGTAGACCCAAACCTAGTGTCAAAAGTGGAGATATGGTTTCAAAGTGAATGAGAGGTTTTTTGGTCTTCGATACACAACTAGCTACTAATATCACACATAAAAATAATTTATAAGTAGACATAATGATTTGTGCCAGACTAGTGGAGCAGAGGTTTCCAGGGCACACTCATAAGGATTCAGATGCCTTCATATGATGCAAGTGTCTAGTTTTTGATGGACTTGTCTAAGTATTGGCAGATAATCAATTTCTAGAGCTAAGTGACTCCAAATCTATTTCTAATATTTTCTGCCACCTGCACATAATTTTAGACCAAAAGAATTCAATAACAAACAAGTATTTTAGTCCTCTTAATTCTTTTTATAAATAAAAAAATGCAATCAAACATCTACTTATAGCATTCAAATTTAATTGATTTAAACATATATTACACAATCTAAATATCTCAAATTTTATTTTGTTTAAATTTATTAATAAAATAAAACATAATAAAACAAGTGTTGCATAACAACTAGTTCTTGCATTTATATTGAAAATTGTTTATGGTTAAGTAATTATTCGTATTAGTAAATGTTTTATATTGAATCATGTCACATAGCATCTAATCATTGCCTTTGTATTAAAAATTGTTTAAAGTTTAATTTGCATGTAAATTTACAATGTAAGCTCAATACAATAGTAAATAACATGTTAAAACTAATAATAATAAATATAAGAAAACATTAATAATGGGAGTCGGGAATATTATTTTTGTATAATATATGCCATAGAAGTAATGATGTGTGTGTGTGTGTGTGTGTGTGTGTGTGTGTGTGTGTGTGTGTGTAATGAAGATGTTAATAGTAAGTGCTATGAACTATTTAAAATATAATTTGATAATTTGACATGTTTTATAATACTTGTGGCGGAGCCTGAGGCACATTATACATATATGATCTATAATTTGAGTAACAAAAAAAATTTAATTCTTCATTAAAAAATTCATGAGGAAGCATCCATTTATAAGATCATTGTTAAATAATGTAAATACTTAACTAAATATTAGTTAATGTCTAACTGATAACTTCTTGCAACTGATGTAACCATAACTATTGTAACCATTTTTGGATTACATAAATAAGATCAATGCACAGATGAAGACATCATGTGCTTCTCATAAATATCTCTTCTTTCATTTGTTAATAGTGGTATCAGTGCAACCAATCAAGGAAGTCGGTACAGTACGAGTGTTTTTTATTTGAGGAAACCCTAGTTCTAGGGTACAAATAAGAGGAAGAGAAAGGCTCATGGAAGAGTTGAGGGTCATGGAAGAGTTCAACATTTGATACATAGTCCCGTTGAATGGTGAGTAAGGGTAGGAAACATCCATTACAGTCATTTATATTCAATTAAGGGCATGAGGAAATGTGACAAGAAGTATCAAGGTCACATATCATGGCAAAGGACATAGACAAAATCATGAAGGGCACACTAAATTTCCTATAGAGTATTGTCGATGACATAGTCATGGAAAAATGATGGGGAAGGGCTCACATCAAGGGTTCCAAGAAAGATGAAGAAGGAAGGATAAAATAAGAATCATAGTTGAGTATCCTATAAGGCACACAAGAATTAGATACAAATCTAGCAAGGTTAGAAACGATGAACACAATGACTAGAATCATAATCCACGACATCATTTTTTTTTCAAAGTTGTGAAAGGGCAAAATGCCAACATTAAATGATGAGGAAGGCCACAATCCCCAATAAAATTCCAGTGGGTTCACATTAATTCATTTGACAAATTTTTGTATTTTTGTAATTTTTATGAGTGGTTAAAAATTGAATGAAATTAGGAAGATAAATTATATATATATATATATATATATATATATATATATATATATATATATAGTTTAATTTTTCAAAATTTTATTTCATTTGTTAAAAATTATTTTTCAAAGTGAAAAATGGTCAATATCCAGAACCCCATCCTTCCTAAGGCTCAAAAATTAATTGGGCATAATTATAATGTGTGGAATCACAAAATCTTGACAATTGAGGAATTCCATGATTGTGACAAGATTATACTTGACACATAATAATGACTGACAACAAATTTTGTTGATTATGACAAATGTCATAAAGAATCCCTTCTATTATTGAAACTTTCTGTGTCAGATGATATGATTCTTGAGGTCCATAAAGTTGCACAAGCACGTGCACTATGGACCATTCTCAAGAACAAGTACTAAAATTCATAAAAGAGTTGAGTACTTTATTTGAAAAATTTATTATTTTTCATAAAAATGATAGAAGGTGGGTCTCCATCAGAGCATTTATTATGGATGAAATATCTTTATGACCAATTGTTAACTATCAATAAAAAGGTAGATGACGATGATATGGTGGCTCTTGTTCAGAATAGCCTAACACCTTCTTATGAATCATTCATGGAAGCTTCGTACTTGATGATAGAGAGTAACACTCTTAATTTTGATTAGGTGGGTTCATATTTGCTGCAAAAATAATGCAAGTAGACACACTTCAGTGAGCCCAGTTCTAGCTAATTAGAAAGTGCATTTGCTGCCGAATCCAAAGGGAAATGAAAAAGACATTTAGATACATCTTCATCTCTCCCAAAATTCAAGATAATTTTTGTTAATTGTGAAAAATTTGGTCATATTAAAAAATAATGCAGAAAAAGACAATATGATCTAACACAACAAAAACGCAAAAGGGCATGCAAATATGATAGTAGTTGAAGCTGAATCTGAGGAAGAATATGCTCTCATAACATCATGCTTTGATGAGAGGTCTATCAGTGATTGGTTCTTAGATTCTGGTGTATCAAGGCATTTTACATGTCAAAAAGACTAGTATGTTAATTTCAATTAATAAAATAAAGTTTTTTCTATTTAGTTTCCTTAGGTGATGGTAGATCACATGTTGTACAAGGGATAGGAGATATACTTATTGTATTGAATAATGCTGCAAAGTTCATAGTCAATAATGTTAGGTATGTACCTAATATGACCAAAAATATTCTATCAATCTGTTAGTTAACTAAAAACCCTCACATTACACTCAATTTCTTAGGAAAAAAAAACATTGTGTCTAATATAAAAATGATAAAGTCATAGCCCTAAGGATTGGGAAAAATGGCTTGTACAGACTTGTTGATCCTATCACTATCAATTTGAATGCATTAATTATGGAGGATAATACTAGTGTTGTATGGCATAAAAGATCTAGACATCTCAATCTTCAGTATTTGGCCAAACTCCAAAAATTGAATATAATTCTTGGATTGCTTACTACCTAGGTCAAGCAGGATATATGTGCATGTTGTTTGGCTGGCAAACAAAAATGGAAACCTTTTCCCACTAAAGGTTCCTGAAGAGCAAAGGGGATCTTTGTTCTTATTCATGCAGATCTATGGGAAACATCTTGGAAGTCATCTACTATTCTTAGTGAAAGGTATTTTTTGTTGTTCATAGATGATTTTTCTAAAAAAATGTGGTTCTACTTCTTGAACAAGAAGTCTGACTATTTTTCTGAGTTTGTAAAATCTAAAGCACTGGTAGAAAATCAAACAAATCAACAGATCAAAACCTTATAATCCAATAATAGGGGAGAATTCACTTCAAAGCAATTTTAGAACTATTGTGACAAGGAAGGAATTCATTGAAAACTAACAACCCCATACATTCCTCAGTAGAATGGAGTGGTTCAAAGGCAAAAGCACACAATATTTCTTTACTGGTTATAGTACTCAATCCAAAGTATATAAACTAATAGATGTGTCTACTAACAAGATCATCATTAGTCAGGATGTTGATGTAAAAGAAATAGAATCATTTTTGGTCTATAATCAACAAGTTGCCTCTGATAATCCAAAGGTTTCTAGTATTGTACTTCCTTTGAAAGATGAAGAACCACATGTTTTGAAGACATCCTCATAGTCTTTAGTACAACAATCTATGGTTAACACTTCATTAGTCTATCAATGTCATCGACTTGAGTCTACCACTTTTCCATCTATTAATCAACATGAATATGAATCTTTGGTACAGAAGAGACCCAAGTGGTATTACACCACTCTACAAGATTTATGAGAGTGTGATCTTCTTCAATCTCATACACGATCTCAATAACCAAGAAATTTAGTTGTAGATTCAACTAATTATGAAGAGATTATTTATTCTACTTTTGCTTTTTGTCTTTTCACTATTTCAAATCCCCAATAATATTATGATGCACAGGGCAAACCTGAGTGAGAAAAAGTGATGCAATCAAAATATGATGCCTTGATGAGAAACAATATCTAGACATTGGTGGATTTACCTCCAAGTAAGCAACCCATTGGCTGAAAATGGGTGTCCAAAGTCAAGTGCAAGGCTAATGGTACTTTGGACAAGTATAAATCTTGTCTTGTTATGAAAATATTTTTACAACATAAGGGAATAGACTATGAGGAGACTTTTGCTCTTACTACAAAAATGTTCACATTTCAGTTAATTCTTTCTATCACATCTTAGTTTGGTTTGAAAGTATTTCAAATGGATGTCAAAAGTGCTTTCCTTAATGAAGATTTGGATGAATAAGTATACATGGTGCAGCCTGAAGGCTCTCTATAACCTGGTCGTGATCATTTGGTTTATAAATTGGTGAAGTCTCTTTATGGACTTAAGCAATCTCTTCGAGCCTAGTACATCAAAATTGATCAGCATCTATGAGATTCTAGATCAAACAGAGTCCATTTGATCTGAATCTCCATATCAAAATCAATAATGATGACATTATGATACTCATTGTGTATGTTGATGATCTTACCATCATAAGTAGTGGAGACAAAAAATTTAAAAAGTCAAATTAGAGTTGTGTATTACATTTGATATGATTGATTTAGGCCTCCTACACTATTTTTTGGGTGTAGAATTCTGGTAATATGACTACTCCATTTTCATTATGTTACATCCTGATTCCTCGTTAGACAAATTATCTACAATATATATGGATATACATAGTTGACAAATTTAGATTTAGCTATTTTTAAGTAAGTTGTGAGATATATTTTGTTATGGGGTAGTGAGATATTATTTAGGGTACATGATCACCCTACTATGAGTCAGATGTAAGTAAATATTTAATTTATGATCATGTTAATTTGTCATTTCAAGCTATATTTTATGATGAATTTATATTATGATTATTATGACCTAACTCCCTACTTTGTTGTGAGGTGGATGTAGGAGAACTCATCTCTTAGAGCGGACTGGAAGGAGAGCATCATCAAATAGGCTGATGTAGATCATGATGTTAGAGGATGATAGAGAAATCAACTAATACCCTACACACACCATAGATCACTAGCATATGTTAGATGCAATGCGAGTGGTTAGCATAATGTGTTTAATGTTGGTAGCATTAGATAGATGTTTGTTTATAGTTTGATAGCATATTTTAATGGTTTTGTGGATTTCATCTAATGCGACTTGCATGAGGCCATGAATGTTTTGAAATTTAATTAATTACACTAATTTGGGCATTAGTCTATAATTTAATCATTAAATTGTCATGACAATTTGAAATGATAATTAATAAGTATACTAATTATTATAAATTAGAGTAAAAAGAAATAAAATGTTGCAAATCTAGAAATTTCCATTGAGAAGAAAAGGGGCAAATCAAAAAGAAAAGAGGGAATAAAAAAGAAAATCCATAAAAATAAAAATAGAGGAAAAAATATGAAATAAGGAATAAAATGAAGGAAAACAAAAATAAAGAGAAAAAAAAAATCTACGCCCTTCCTTTTTTCTCCAGGAAAGGAAAAGAGATAAAGGGGAGATCCAAGCAAAAGAGAGGGGGTAGTAGAGTGAAAAATGATTAGAAAAGAAGTAGAAGAATAGGGACGTAAGGAGAAAATAAGCAAGGGAATTAGGTAGAAGAAAATAAAAGAGTTTACAAGTAGGTAATTCATTCACTTCTATGTATTTTTGAATTATATAAAAATTATACATGCTTCTATGTTTGTCTAACTACATACTTGTATGTCAAATGTATATAATATATCAGTAACCAGAGATTCATTAATACCTAAATTAGTATATATTTCTATAATCATTAAATACATCTCTTGGGAGGTAGCAATTTGCTTTAGACAACACACTTGTGGAACTAGGCAATCTGTATACATACTTGCTACATGCTTAAAGTATTTGTTTAAGGTGTTGACAATATTGAAAATTGATGTGTAGATAACCCAACCGTATTAAGACTATTCGATTAGACTATGTCATATCATTAATGTATATAAACTATTTTAGTGTATTTTCATGCTCTGGAAATGGTTCATGTAATTATAACTCTGTTGGCATCGATCTAGTTGTAAAGGCGTAGAGCAATGGAAAAAAACAAAACATAATTTTATAGTTATATAAATCTATTGACCATTTAGATCAAAATGGATGCTTGTGGGCATAATGGGGAGATTTATATGATCTTGTATATTATTAAATACATGTAATCTATATTATAGTGGGATAGTTGTTTATTTCCCCTACAAGTTGTTATGCTTTAGGTCACTATAATTTTAGCATAGTGAATATTATTTATATGGGGCATTACAATCTAACATGTCTAGCTTGCTGACTCTCTTCGATTTGCTTTAGATTTGTTTTGGGGACTTCACCAAAATATGATATTCAATTACGTATTTATAAATGACTTCACGTATTTATAAATGTTTGGTTAATACCACATATACTTGTTAATACCAAATAGTTTAAGTATATATTCCTAATCATTTATTTCTACCCAATATATTAAAAAATGGTTGCTATCATAGTTTTTAGAATTGCCTATGTATATACGTATACTTACTAGTGTGGTATATATGTATTGAAGTATATGTGGTATACTTGTTATATTTGATAGCAATAATTTAAAAACTAATTATTAAGCTAATAAGGCATGATTGTATATTAAAAAATATATAGAGCACCGTAGATATGATATAGAGATTCAATCTGCTATTCTATTATCAAACATATTCTATAAATGAATATAAATATCAAATTATATGTTTTGTAACATATTCTATTCCTGAAATCTCAGTATAGTACATTCTAGGTTTGAGTTGTTGTAAGTAGAATGTTAGCCTAATAAATATGTATCAACGTCAAAAAATTAGCCTAATACATATTCTTACATATGAATTTGTGTTTGAGAATACATATTATAATGTATTTAGTTCTAACAAGTATGGAATAAATATATATATATATATATATTGTGAGACTAAGTATACATATTATGGTAAAAAAATACTTATAATCTATATCGGGTAAAACTACAAAGACTTATAATATATTCTGTGATTGTATATTAGGTAATGAAATGGTATTTTGAGAGGTTAGTATAATTAAATATACCATTTGACATTGAGCATTTTATGTATACACCTCAAATACATCATAAATATGCTATGTACTCAATGAAGAGATTATGATGTATATATGGGTGTATAGTGAGAAAAGAAATGAAGATATACTGTGAAGGTCATATAACTTATTTGAAGACTTAGCCATGTATTCATCCCTCTCCCTATGGCCTCAATATTTTAATGGAATTTATAATGGTGGTGGTCATAAAATGTTTATCCGATTTTAATATATATTATGCGATAGTAATTATGGGAGTTACTTCTATACTATGATGATACTTTGGGTAGTATTTTATTATAGTGTATGTGATAGCTTAGAAATATGATAAATGGACTATATATTATTTGGCCTCACTAACAATTAGCTGTTATATTTATGATCATAGTATTATTTCCAAAAATATGTTCTATGTGTGGTATCTGAGTGTTTTGCATGTAAATTATCATACATAAATTGACTCATAATAAGCATGGTATCTGGGTGTTTTGCATGATAATTGCATGTAAAATTATATCATGGACTTATTTCTCCATGCAACAATGGTTGTTGAAAAATTGACCTATTTTGAATAGGCTCTCTTTGGTAAAAATCATCGATGATTATAATATCAATGTTTGTGACTTTGTTGGTGTATGCATTATCTATCAAAGTCTTTTATCAATATTGCAAAGCATTCAACTTCTTAGTAAAGATATTTCATCAACAAATAATACACACAATTGTTGATAGCATTTTCTCAATGTATCCAAAGTGTTTGAATCCAATGGCATCATCTGTATAGATGTATATGGAAGTTGAAAAATAAAATGTACAGTTAGACCATTTGCATTGTATGCCACTTTGCAAGTGTATGCAATAATCAAACCTTTTTTTTTAAAGGATCACTTTCAATTTCTTTATTGTAGATGCACATCAAAGTTTTATATATCAGTTTTATAGTAAACATTTTTTCTATACTTGATCCTCCTGTTAAGAACAAATAGATATGTTTGTCCAGCTCTAACGCTTTTCTGATTATAATGTCTTTGACAATAGCTTCTTATTATTTATTCAGCTACTTTCACAAGTTTAAGTATTCTTCTCTGCTTATTAAAAAAGGATGTTTGGTTGTTTTAAATATTTTTGAATGTTGATCATTGACTAGTTTGTGATTTCATATGCAATGCAAATCACAACCTATGTCATATACATCAATATTGTTCTCAATTTGATAGTTTTTTTGTCATCAACAATAGTAAATAATGAACTAGAAGCAATGTCTAGATTCTCTGTAGTAGTGTCAATGTTTCCACACTTTGTTATCACCTTTGAAATAAACATGCTTTTAATCTTTGTCATTCTTCTCCTATGAGCATGATATGCATCGTACCACATGTTGAAGTTTTTTACTGTCTCTTAGTTATCATAATAAAGTATAAACAACATCATATTTTCTCTATAATAGTTTTCTATATATGTGTGCATATTTTATCTAACATGTCAAATGATGTATGCTTTTATTTCATTTTTTGTTATTTGCACATTTACCTAAGTAATATGCAACAAATTCAATGAAGCATATATGTTATAACTGTGTTAGCATTGCAACATATTTATATATAGGAGAAGCACATATTATGTCCTCTAAAGTGTCTAGGTCTTGTGCTAATAGTTTTAGACTTTCAAAATATATTTTCTTTTTACCTCTAACGACATTTTTATGAAAATTGTTTTCCTTGAACTATGATGTAAAGACAATGCCAATACAATGTGAATAACTTGCCGACTAGACATTTGTTGATGTTATAGATGCATATTTCTAATTTTATTATGGCTTGCAATTTATTATCATTGCTATGAATAGTTTTAGAATGTACTTTTTGAAATACATTCATCAGTGTACAATTGAATTTTGTCATATAAGAGGAAAAATATGTTGCAACAATATATGCAACAAGAATGAAATGTGTATATGTGTTAGCATACCATAATGTTGGGATACATTTTATAAATGCATTTACCCAAGTATTTGATGGGTGTCTTTTTAGCATTATAATGGGCCAAGAAATACAAGATCACAATGAGAGTATTATTCTATTTTAGACAAGTTTACTTCTTGTAAAAACATGTATAATGTTGGGCCTTTACTATACTTTTTTGGCTCAAGTTGATAAAATATTCTTGTGGCATTCTCTTTATATAGCTCATTGGTTTCGTGTAATGGCTCTAATATTCTAGTTTTTTGCATTGCAGGCAATGGGAAATTGAATTTGTAATGAGAAAATTTTATGCTTTTTGCTTGTGCTTTTATGATGATGCATTTGCATTTTATCTAAATCGCTATCAAGAAATATCGAATCATTATATGTGTGTGTGTGTGTGTGTGTGTGTGTGTGTATCTACCAAATCTTTGATTTTAGTATTAGAATAATCCCCATATACAAGTGCATCTTGTACCTAGAGCATGAAATACAAATGCTCATTTCCCTTATTTTTAAATTTGGTCACCAAAAAATAATTTAAAACCTTTCAAAATAATTATTCATTTTGTAACAACATTTTTTGAATGCATTGAATCTATGGTTAAAGTACTGACTACAAAGAACATGGTTTCTTCTTATCATTGTATCAATGTTGTATTCTTCAATTATTTTTTTGTGTTTATTATTTGTTATTGGAGTTAATTTTTACAATGCATTGCACAACGGCTTCCAACAATGTTCAACACTTGTTATAGTAGTAAAAAATATTGATTATCTCAATTGCCTAAACAATGTAAAAATATTTTTTCTTGAGTTTTCAAAATAGTTGGGTGATGTTCGAATACTTTTGAAATCTCTATAAACTATCGATGACTTTAGGATTTTTGCTATTCTAGCTTTGTTTTGAACATCTTTAGCATAGTGTTTTTTGTCTTCTAATCACCTTTACATATGCATATCCAAGCACAAGATGATACCTAATGTATAATTATTTTAATAGCTTTGAAAAATATGTTAGTTATGTGAGTGACAATGTCATTTTCCTTATGTAAAATCTCCCACTTTACTAATTTTTGGTATGACATTTTATCTTTCATATCTTGAGGATGACTAAAATCATAGAATAAAGTTGGGAAGCTCATCTCCTTGAAAATTTATCTTAATATGTACCTAATGGGTTGAATCCTTCTGATGGGGTAATTTTAATAATATGATCTTAAAGATCATGTACAAATTATTGTTTAACAAAATCATGCACCAAAGATTTAGTAATATATTCTAATTTATTTTAATGTGTTAGATGCATCATCCTCAATAGGGATATCATCGGCAACAGTTTTTTATTTTTTTCTCAAAGTTAGTTTCCCAAATTCCATCAACAGTAATGTTTTTTTTGCCTATAAAACAATGCTTGACAAAGTTGTGACAATGTTTCAATGACATATATAGGCCTTATATTTCCTATTAAATATGTATTTTTGTATTCTAGCTTGTGTTTTATCTTTATTATAATTGTTTCTATGTCGTTCATTTCTCTAAGCAATGTTTTTTAGATCAGATCAAAGTCGATTAGAATATTTATAATTGTTCCTATGAGACCATATTATGAATGTTTATAGCCAAGTTGTCATATCTACGCAAATGGCATTCTCAAAGTAACCAATCTTTCTTCAAAAAAATATTAATTTATTTATAATAGCAATTTTTCATTTCTTCTAATGTTGAAAGGAACAACAAATGTCAGCACTTTTCCATTTTCAAGAGATCTTTTGCACTGTTTGCATATTTTTTCACTTGATGCATGTTTTTTTAATGTTATATCTGTAAATGTACAAATAAATGATTTGATAATGTCAATGTCAACTAACCCAATATACTTTTTGAAATGTAGTTATTCACAAACTACACAAGCATGAATGGGCACGTCTTTGACTGATTTTAGATAGTTGTTTATTATTTTGATACTTCACCTATTATATTAAATGCATGTCAAGTATTGATTTTTTTGGCAGCATATCATTGCTTTCATTGACCATAATTATTTTTGGCATTTGTGTGTACTATTATTTTTCTGAGTGTTTCTATTATATGTTTTTGTTCAATAGTTTTTATTTTTGTGCTCACGTATGCTTTGTTTTAAATAATGTAGTGAAATGTGATGGCTCTTTTTAGGATCATACATTTATTTAACACAAGATTCCCTTGCATATTATTTTAGAGTTCAAAAAGACCTTGTTCTTGTTTTAAGACCTTTTAAAGTATTGACACCTAGTAACCTTCTTGAAACATTCATCGGTATTTCATATGCAATCTAATCTCTATGAATTATTTGTAGTGGATTGTAATGAATATGAAATGTATTTGTCTCGAAGCAGATAATGTTGTACAATTTTTATGGACTAAAATGATTTAAAAATATGTTTTAAATATTTATAGTTCTTGTTGACCACAATTGAATGTTTCTTTGTAGAATGTTTGAAAGCCATGAACAATAAAAGTCATTACCTTCAAGTCCACTTTCTTGATATGGCATTCTAATTTTTTTAATGTACATTTTCCAGTCAAAAAATATTCTAGGTTCTTGTTTTTTTAGATCCTATTCATAAATCCCTAAATAAGTTATTGCATTATTATTCACCACAAAAATATCATTGTAAAAAGACTGGGCCATATATCGATAGAGAGCATGACCATCAAACTCATGTTTGGATAATTAACTAATAGCATTGAATAATATTTCACCATAGTTCGAGCCTAAAGTGATTATTTTGTACATGTCATATGTTTATAATTCATGAAAAATATCATTCCAATACAAAAAAGGACTTTTACAAATATTTGATAACTTTGTATTAGAAATCAAGTTGTGACTGTATAGTTTTTGCAAAATAATGGTTCAAAATATCCACGAATCAAGTTTATGTCATAAAATAAGATTGAATACAATGGAATAGAGATTTTTTTATTGAAATTTACTTAATTTTTTTGTCAATGACCAAACAAAAACATATATTCTCAACTATTTGCATAACCATTGAATACAAAATATGTCAACGCAAAGACTAGTCTTACGTCAATTTGTAACTTCATTTGTAGAAAATTTCATTGGATGAAAGTATGTGCTTCTATCATATACTTGATGAAAATTAAATAATGTATTTGGATGTAATTGCTTTACATATGAGTAACTTGCTTATGCATCCCCATTATTCAAATAATCCACAAAATGGTCAATAATCTTAGTTCATAGCATTCTTGATGTGTAATGGAAATACAATAATGTTTAAAATGCATAAAAAAGACAATCACCAACATCATAATTGAATGATATAATTCTAAAAATATTTTCATGTTTCAAAGAATCATCCATTTTTGTAAACACTTGCATTTTTTGTCACCAATATGTATCCACATCAATGATTTTCTTCGAACAACCCGATGCAATGCCATTTGTCTTTATTTTCATGATTATTTGCCTTTTTTAATTTTTGTTTCCTATAAGAAAGAAATGACCAAACCATCAATAAATGAAAATACTTATGTTAGAATCTTTAGATCTTGAAAATAGTTTGCGTATTTTACTATATTATGCATCAGGGTATGGAATTAATGTTAAAGATAACCTTGGTGCATCACCATTCTCAGAATAGGTTTTCTTTATGTAATTTCTAACTCTTTTCCCTTCAATCAAACTAGTTTAGATGGAGACTATTTTGTAGAGATACATTCAGGGAGCTAGCCCGTTAAATCTAGAGGTTTATTTTCTCTATAGGTATACCCGCATGCCTAGAAATGTCCTAACATTGCCCAAATATGGAAGTGGATTAAACACTCTCTTTTGGGATGTAAGATTTGGAGATAATGAGGGTCAGTAAGGAGGTAGACATTATTCACAAAGAAATCATGGAGAGACTAGTACTTCACAAAACCAATGATTTAATCATAAAGGTGGATTTAGAAGTAGAAGGCCATATTTTAGAGGTGGGTGTGCATTAAGATGAAGATAATCTAATTTCTTCATAGCAGTGATTCAAGTGTAATAAATTTACAAGACATAGATTTTGAGAGTCTCTAGAGGATCAACAAATAAGAAGTTATAAGACTATAAATAAAAATCAGGTTATTCAAGCAATATAAGAGGAGAGTGTTGACTCTATCACATGTGGAAGAATTAGAGTTAGTTTAATCTTTACTTATGATGAAAGTGTTGATCAAGACATTTAAAGAGAAGGAACTTTCACAAAACAAGATTCTTTTCAAGACCTCATGCAAGTGTCAAGGTAAATTTTGCAAAGTAGTTATTAATTTAGGTATAAAAAATAACTTAATTTCATTTGAAATGATGGAAAAATGAAGATTGAAAAGGTTTCCTCATCTAACTCTCTACAAGGTTTTATGACTGTAAAAAGGGCAAAAAGTATTGGTTAATGAACAATGTTGGATGGACTTTTAAACTACAAGTTATAAAGATAGAGTCCTTTGTGACATTATGCCAATGAATGTGTGCCATGTGCTACTTGGAAGGCCTTAGAAATGTGATAGGAAGACATCACATGATGTAAGGAGAAACATTTATACTTTGGAGAAGGATGGTATAAGTCATACCTTGCTACCTATGAAAGAAGAATATGGTGAACAAAATATTGGTTCAAGTGTAATGGTAATAAGTGAAAAAGAGTTTGTGAGTGTAATGAAATAAGAATATATATTATTTATAATGGTACTCAAACCTGTAACAATAATTATAGTAATCAAGGTGAATGAGTTTCCTCAAGAGGTTTAAGATGTTCTAAAAGACTATGCTGATATCATAGTAGATGAACTACCTAGTGAGTTGCCACCCATAAAAAAAATTAGTCATCATATCGAATTCATTCCAAGAGCAAACTTGCCTAATAAAGATGCATATATGATGACACTAGAATAAAATACTGAGATAAAAAAACAATTAAATTTTTTTTTGGACAAAGGACTGGTTAAGGAGAGCCTTAACCAATTTACAGTGCCAATGATGATAGTGCCTAAGAAATAAAGAGATTGGAAGATGTGCACAAATTCAAGAAAAATAAAAAAGATCACTATAAAGTATAGGTTTTCTCTCCCAAGGATTGAATATATGATATATTATTTGAGTGGGTCAAATTATTTCTCCAAGATTGACCTCAAGAGTGGATACTACCAAATCAGAATTAGGCATGGAGATGAATGGAAAATAATCTTCAAGACTAATTAAGGGATATATGAGTGGTTTTTCATGCCATTTGGTCTCATTAATGCACCTATTACATTCATGAGGCTCATTAATGAAGTTATTAAGCCATAGGTAAGTTTGTTTTAATTTATTTGGATGACAATAATTTATAGTCATGGAAAAGAAAAACATCTCCATCATTTGCATTTGGTTATGAAAAGGTTACAAGAGGAGAAGTTACTAATTAATATCAATAAATGTGCATTCATAAAGACAAAATTATTATACCTTGGCTTTGTGATATCTTAAAGAGTATGAAAAATTGAGAGGGGCAAAGTAAAATCCATAATGAAGTCGCCAACTCCTAAGTCAGCTAGAGAGGTAAAAAGTTTTCATGGCCTTGCAATATTTTAAATAAAATTCATTAGAAAATTTAATGAAATTTGTGCTCCAATCATATACACTATTAAAGGAGATAATTTTTTTTTATGTGGACTGACATGACTGAAATAAACTCTTAGTTTTTGAAAAATAAAATCACTAAACAACTCACTTAGCACTTTTTAATTTTAACAATGTTTTCCAGATGTAGTTTGATGCAAGTGGAGTAGCCATTGAGGTTATCTTAAGCCAAGATGGTAGGATTTTAACATACTTTAGTGAAAAACTAAATGATGTTAAAAGTACTCATCTTATTATTTGGAGTTCTATGCAATGGTGTAGGCCTTGAGGAAGTGGAGGCATTAACTAATGCCTAAAGAGTTTGTTATCTTCATAGATAATCATTGTATACAATTCATCACTAGTCATCCCAAGCTCAGTTAGAGGCATATGAAATGGATAAAATATTTATAAAATTTCAATTATACTATCAAACATAATAAAGGACAAAGTAATAAGGTAGAAGATACTTTGAGTAAGAGGGCTTTTTTAGTTAATGAAGTTCAGCTTGAGAGTGTAGGCATTGATTCTCTTAAGGAGTTGTATGAGAGTGATGAATATTTTCAGGAGGCCTATAAGGCTTGTAAGCATCCAACCACCTTGAATAAGGAAACATGGTTGGATTACATGATAAAATATGACTTATTTTTCAAGATAATATAATTATGTGTGCCAAAAAGTTCAATGAGGGAGAACTTGATCAAAGAGAAGCATTGTGGAAGCATGACATGACATTTTTGACTTGACAAGACATTGGAAAAAATCACTAGGCATTACTTTTGGCTTAGAATGCAAGATGTAAGAATTTATGTATAAATATGGAAGGTTTGTCAAATTGATAAAGTTAAAAGCACAAATGCAAGTTTGTATCAGCCTTTACCCATTCCAAATATACCATGGGACTCTATTAGTATAGATTTTATAAAGGGACTACCTATAACTCAAAGAGGCTATGAATCTATCTTTGTAGTGGTGGACATGTTTTTAAAGATGGCACACTTTATACCTTGAAAAACTACCAATGATTTTACATACAAGACATTTGTTCTTCAAGGAGGTTGTTAGACTACATGGACTGCCACTAATCATCATATCTAATAAGGACACCAAATTTGTGGGTCAATTTTGGAGGAATTTGTGGAAGAAGCTTGAAACAAATATGATTTTTAGTTTAAAATAACATATTTAGATAGATGGACAAATTGAGGTGGTTAACATGAGCTTAAAAAACTTGTTAAGGTGTCTATCAAGAGATAATCCCAAGCAATGGGATTTGGTACTGTCACAGGTAGAGTTTACATATAGTGACTCTTCCAATAAGAGCATTGGTATGAGTCCATTTCAGCTAATGTATGGAATGCATCCAAGAGGATTATTTGAATTTAAATACTTGAGCTAAATGGAGAAAAAGAGTGGTAAAGGAGAGGATTTTGATGTAGCTATGCAAGAAATACATGAACAAGTAAAAAGACAATTATAAATGTGGACAAATACAAAAAGAAGGAAAAATTGAAGAGAAGATAAGTTAGTTTTGAAGTTGGTAACATGGTTTTGTCCCACCTGAAGAAGAAGATATTTCCAAAAAGTGAGTATAATAAACTTAAGATGAAAAACATAGGTCCTTGCAAAGTTCTAAAGAAGTTCTCTAACAATGCTAATGAGATAGAGTTGTCTAGTGGAGTGGGAATATTTCCTATTTTCACTGTTGCATACCTATATCTATGCAATCATAAAAATTCTATGCAATTTCATTAGAATGATAAATTTTCAATGCTAAATATCTAGAGGTCATTTGGGTTACTTGATAAGACTAGTACCACTTTTAATAAAATGTGTGGTATCTTTCTCTCTCTAACCTGTATATACACATCTCTCCCATTGTATTATTCATTCAACATGATATGGTGTATTCTATTTGCTCTCATTCTTTTGTAATATTTTTTTTGCATGATTTCATTTAGTAGCAGCATCATTATGATGTGCACTTGATCAACTAGTAAGATCACTCCATCATGTGCATTCATTGATCTAGTGATCTTAGCTGTAACTCTTTTATGGAATCAGAGTGTTAATATGTGTTCATGATTGTTTGGTTGGTTGGTATTTTGCTATTATTTTTTATGAAATTTTGAGATTTGATATTGTATTATCATAGAAATTTTTGAGAAAAATATTCAGATCTGTCAAAGTTGTTATCTTTGGTAGAGTCATTTTTTTTAGATCTAGTTCATTGGTAACCATTATCACTTTTTGTGGCTTCTTTGTGACTACATGGAGCTTTAGTTTTGGCATACTCATGGAATGAAGATTTTTATGACATTTGAGCAAGTTTAGAGCTATATTTTTTGGCTGATCTAAGGCATTTTTTACTTGATTCATGGCTTGATTTTGTTGTGTTGGATTTGAGTATTCAAGGAGAAAGGTGTTGGAGATTTTCTAAAAGATAGAGGATGCCTTTGTTTTGATGTATTATTTGAACCTTGGCCTCACCTTTTTTCTACAATATTTTCTTCTCTAACACCTATATACAACATTTGCATCATTTATGTTGGTCGTATAAGTTTTTTGTGTAGATTAGAGTGAATCATTTTCCATTTATTCTCTTAGTGGTCAAAATGACATTTGTTTGTTTATTTCCTGGCTCATGATATTCCAAACCACCTTTCAATGTGGTTTTTTATGGCCCAACCAAACATCAGATCCCAAGTGTCTTGCACTCATTGAGAGGTGGTAATGGAGTTGTGATTTGTTAATATATTTACCTCAATATTCCATGACTTCTCCACATAGTAGTCTCTATGCAAACTGTGGTTTTCATAACATGCTACCATTTTTCTAGATCAATGTCTCACATTTTGATTGCAAAAGGTGGTTCTCATGATCCCTATCCATGAATAACAAGGTCTCTCTCTTAAAACTGGATGTTTATCTTGTGATTGGACATCGAGAATCAAAGGCTACTATCTATATGATGCTTGGCTCATATGGTAGGTAGAGGATAGAAAATTTTGACTTTTGAATAGTTTTAAAGACATCCATGACCAACACATCTGAACAGCCTTGGATTTACTTTTATGATTGATTTTTGGTAGATTTGTGGTTAATTTGGTTTATGAGGGTTTAAAATCCATTCAATGGCTTTCTATGGCTAGATATGAGGTGTTAGAGAGTGTTGCTCGCCACCAACCTTCAAATCTAAAATAACACATCATCAAGTTCTAGAATAAATCATAGGCAGTCAGATTTTAAGAGGCATTTTGATCAGCATAGATGTTTTATTTAGCATAATGTTTTTTGAACAACAGAGGCATTTTAGGGTAGAATTTTCATTATAGACCTGCTTATCTTCCATTGACACCTCCCTCCTTAAACTGATGGTTTGAGTTTTTATCTAAAACCTAATTTGGTGCCTAACTTCTTACAAAGTCAAAACCTAATTTACCCTAATCATTTTTTTATAATTCTACCCTAAAAGCTCTTAAAATTAGCTAATTTTTAGTTATTCTTTTTAAGCCACTATTTTATTTTGCCTTAAGTGAGTTGTTTTTCGCTTTGGTGCACATAGGGGCAAGAAGAAGAGGTATTTTTTATATTTGTTTGAGTGAGGAGGTTCATCATTATGTGTCAGTTCTAAAATTTTTTTGGAAGGCATATTTTACCTTGTCCAAGGTTACTATTTTTAATTTTGAAGTGCATGTTTTTAGTTAATAGACCTACTTATGAAAAATTGTATTGTTAATATCTTGTAAATGATAACTCAAAATTGAGTATCATATTTTGAAAAAGTGTTTATTTTTTTATTTCCCATGCATTGGACCAATTTGCCTTATAGAAGACACTACTTTATAAGGTGCCAAAATATAGGGGGTTAATTAGATGTCCATTCTAAAAAAAATTTGTTTGGCTTGTTTGCATTTCGTTTGTGCCAATTTAGTGGACATTACACTGATTACTCATATTTATGGATGCATTGTCAGTTGAGTCTGATGTCTATTCATTAAAACATGTTTTTCACTCATGCACTAATTGCTCTTACTTATGTGGACCCATTTTGGTTAATTTTGACATCCATACTCAAAACTTGCATTGGTACTCGATCGTAAGCACATATTATTCATTCCTTGAGCATGACTTGTAATTTCAAACACATGGAGGTCACTAATTATTGTCTTGAGGGGTCTGTTATAGGCCCTACACTCTTTTTTGTGTACGTTCAGATTTTATTAATTATTATCTGTGCCCATTTAGTGACTACTTGCATAGATTTCTCTTATATTTCTAGACATATTGTCAGTAGAGCTTGACGTCCATTTGAGCGTGCATTGTCACTTATGCATTGATTACTCTCACTTGATTAGACTCATTTTCAATATATTCCAAATTCCCTCTTTAGAGTGTGCAATTTACTACTCTATATGAGGAGAGTACTTTCATCTCTAGTGATCCTTCATGGGAAGGATAATTATGCTTCTTGGCATGCTTATATGGAACACTTATTCACATGCAAAAATCATCTTCCATTTCTATATGGATAGATTTTTACACCCACTAATCCTATTCAATTCATTAAGTGGGATAATACTTATGACAAGGTTTTTGTCATTCTATTACTTCATGTTTCTATGGATCTTCATTTCCATGTGGAACACACAGAGTGTCAATGCACTGTTTGGAGCATACTACATAGTTGTTTCAATGATCCTACTAATATTTATGTGACACCTCCTCCTCCACTACATATTATATCTTTTGAGACCCTTGTACTCTATCCTCATGATTTTATTTTCTATGATGATACATCCATGGTAGACAATGCTCTTCCTTCTATCGATCCCCCACTATAGGATGAGATTCTTCCAGACCTCAGTTGTTGTATTATAGATTCTACTTCCATTCATATGTTGATTTTTAGTCTTTCAGAGCCTTCACAGCTTTGCACTTTGAAGGACTCCATTATTTATAATATGAGTACACCTATTGTGAGTATTTATGACTCATCTCTTCCTATGAAATTTTTTTATTTAGTTGGTGAGTCATGCTCCACTCTTCACATGAACATTCTTTCAATGAATGTTCCATGTCATTTTTCTAACTAGTTTACTTCAGTGGTATTCCTTACAAATTTTGCTTACCAAACCTATACCAAAAATTTGTTTGGACCACATTTAGAGATCTTCATGCTACTAACTTCATCTTCTATTGTAGAATGGGTAGACTCTCAGTACACACATTGGGTTCTTCCTTTGTCAAAAGGAAGAAACATTGTTCAATGTAGATGGAGCTTCTACAGTCTTTAGGTAGAGGATCTCATCATCAACCTTCATCATCTTATGAGTTTTACTTGGAGTAGTTATAGCATATTTAGTGGGTGCCTTCTACCCTCTTCACTTCTTCTATGTCTCTCTTTTTGGGGAGAGTGTTTCATACGAGTTTTCTCCTTTTCTCTACTTTATGAGAGATTGCTTTGTACATGGGTAACTCATCAGGGCTTGTTATTGGGATCCATTTTTATATCATCATCCACCTAAGTTATGCTTATGAGGTGGTGATGGTTTAGACCTTTTTCCGATTGATTTTTTTCTACATGGTTGTATTATGTTACTTAGGGCTATAGAGGTTATTTGGGTTACTTGGAAAGATTAATACCATATTCACTAGAATATGTGGTATCTTTCCCTCTTTAACCTATATATACACCTCTCTCCCTTTATATTATTTATTCAACATGATATGAAGTATTTTATTTTCTCTCATTCCTTTGAAATATACTTCTTTGCATTATTTCATTTACTAACAACTTCATTGTAATGTACACTTGCTCGACTCGTGAAATCACTCCATCATGTGCATTCGTTGATCTGATGATCCTGGCTACCACTCTTAGTTTTAAAGGTATTTGTGTTCTAAATGAAATATTAATGAGTTTTATGATATTAATATTATTTAATATTTGGATGTAGATAGACATAGTCTACCATATTTAGTCAGAACAGTGAAAGCAGACCAGTTTACATACATTTTGTCTATTTCCAGCAGGTTTGAGTTCAAAGAGACAATTTTTGCCTTTATATGGATTGATATCATATTGTAAAAGGTAATGGATATGGATATAAAATAATATTAACTTGTTTTTAGACTTTAAAACTTCAAGAAAGATTCAAACTCAATCAAATCCTACAGTTTTCTCACACAAGCATGTACCCTACCATTTGGACAAGTTTTAGTAGTTTTTAAATATTGTGTCAATTAAAGAATGGTGTTTAATATCCACAAGTGTTTATAAACCTTTTAAAAACATTTTACAATTGAAACTAGATCTTAAAACCTCTTTTTGTTCTTGAAAACCAACTTTTCCTCTCTCTCGACCTGTGTTAAAGGCCTAGTGAAGAGGTTTGGCCATTTCATGGTTTTGGTTTATGGAAAGTGAATCAGATTTATAAATTTGGCATGGATGATCATTTTTTCACCATAAATGTGAATCAACATTAGTTTTTCATTTTGGCATGTGTGGAGCTTATTGGAGGAAAAAATATAGTTTTAGGTCGAAGAAACCTAATTGATAGAAAAAAACTTAAAGTTAATGTACTTATTTAGTGAGTTGGATCCTAAAATTTTATAAAGTGATGTAAACCCTTAATGGGTATCTAAAAATTTTAATTATTTTATTTGAAACCCTATGTTTGAAAAACCCTCAAGGAAATTTCCTCTAGAGGGCTACTAGAAAAAGACGTAAAAGAGTAAAGATCTTTGAAAACAATATACTTCCCTTTTGATTTGGAATCTAAAATTTTGTGAGTTGATAAAGGAAGATGGATGATAATTTAATACATAATTGGTTGGTATAGAAACCTTATATAATTATATAATAACCCAAAATAGTGTTTTGAGAGGGATAGTAGAGATATCATAAGAAGGAAAACGTGTTTCAAAGTTGGTTATACTAACCACTCTACATCAGGGGGTTAGATGTGTCACTATAAGTATCAAAAATATCATCAAAATTTGTATGGTAACTTGAATCATTATCACTGAGAGAGTCATCGTAATGATGGGCTAGAGGAGCAATCTTAGTCTCTTGAAAAGAAGCACGTGTATTAGTTTGAATGTTTCAGTGTGTAGTGGATCAAACTCTTTGTAGGTGATTTATAATGAACATATATAATATGTTGTGATAAAAAAATCTTATGACATGGATAAATAGGTAATGTAACTCTAGTTTATACAATATGTTGTGATAAAATAATAACTTGGGGTAATATCTCATGTTGTTATTTTATAGGTAACTCATAAGGTGTGACATGAATATTCAAGACTTTATATTCATGCACAAACTCAAGACATTGGTGTAATGTGGATGGGATAAATCTCATTTGAATTAGCCATGGGCATCCAAATATTAGATAATATGTCCCATTATCTAAAAAAATAAATAAGCCATCCTAAAAAGGTCTTAGAACATATGGTGAAAGGTAATGTAATACCCCCAAGGGGTGTCTATGTGAGATCATCATAACACCTAAGAACCATGGTTGTACCAAGTAAGTCATTTTGACTGTACCCTCTACTAACAAAGAATGATATTGTATATAATTTTTGACTTGAACCATTGTCTACCATAATGCCATGTGTAATCATAACATGCAAATCAATAAAATATTTTATGAAGAGTAGACCATTGTTATAGTTTTTCATTGTAATATAATGGTCATAGAATTTAATAAGTAGAAAATGTGAACATATAACCATACTTATAATATCATATAACATACCAACATTGGTAATAATTGGTTATTTAGTAGGTATTACCATGTGAACATTTCCTTGATTTGGAGTATTGTGAATTGGAAGTGGATTATTAAAGATGTTTAAGTGTTTGCTATGTGGAATAACTAGTTCATTAAATGTACTAATGTGTCCTTCCACTTGATAGATATTATTATCAATTATATCTTGTATTTTATGCCTCAATTTATAACATTTATTGGTTTAATGTTATAAATATCTATGGTACTCACAATATGCAATCTCATAAAAGTTTCTAGGTAAAAGTTGAAATGTATCCAATTCCCACTGTGGAGGAAAAGAGAACATGTTGCATTTAAGTAACTATTTAAACACTTGGGAAGAGTCTCAAATATTATTGTGAATTATCTAGGCACTCTAGATAATAATGATAACCTTGCCAGGTGGTTGAGATATTATGTTTACTACATTTTCTACTTCATTATCTACTTGAACAGTATAAGTATCATTAGCCTTAGCCTTAGC
The DNA here is from genome assembly GCA_037957365.1 of Torreya grandis. Classification (NCBI taxonomy): domain Eukaryota; kingdom Viridiplantae; phylum Streptophyta; class Pinopsida; order Cupressales; family Taxaceae; genus Torreya; species Torreya grandis. Next base: position 2,599,836 of record JARHVA010000904.1, on the reverse strand, counting down.
CTTGAATGTTAATTTACCTTGATATTTGGAGTCACTAGAAGTAGGGAAATTGGACCCATATTTAACCTTGATGGCCTCTAAAATTTTAATCTCATAGTTTTGAACCATATGGTAAAGCTCATCAAAATATTTTTATGTGTTAAACATCACATTATCTTTAAAATTTTGAAGCAAACTATTGGAGAAAATAATTTGTAATTCACTATTAGGTATTTGTGTGACTTTTCATAGTTTTAAATTTAATTGCATACTCACTGACATTTTCATTAGGTCCTTGTTTAATTTGGACAATTAGTGAAAATGTGGCCTTTTGATAATGTTGATAGAAAATTTAGTTAATAAACTATGAAAAAAATCATTAAAAGAATGCATGGAGCTTAATGGCAAGGAATAAAACCAATCCAAGGACCTTAAGACATCATCTATAAAAGATATTAATCATAAACATATCATCATTTACAAAACCAAAGCATGAATAACATAAGAAAATAAGATGATATGTAAGATCACCCTTAAAATTATATACATTAAATTTAGGCACAATAAAACTGGTAAACAAGTGGTAGACTAGGACCTTGTGATCTAATGGGTTGTGTAATATATCATGAGAAGTGACTACATGGTTATGGATTTGAGATCCTTGGGAAATTTGTTTGATTTTCACTTGCCTATCTTGAAGAGTTTGTTTAATCAATGCATATTTCAATGTAGCATAATGTGTATGAGCCAAATCATGATTAACATGTGTAGAAATATGTAGTCTAGGATTTTGACTAAGAATAACTAGACCTATAAATGTAACACTAGAAGTGGATCAAGATGGTCTACTAAAAATAGGAGGCATAAGAGAAGTAATAGGTGGAGTAGGAATAATCTAATTAGTTTGAGTATAAGTAATATGTGGAGGCACAAATATAATAGTAAAAAAACTAGGAGAACTAAACTCACCACCTGATATAGAATGATATCCTCAAGTAGGTGGATTAGAAACAACCAAAGGGTCATTAATAACTTTATTATTCTCAAGTATATATTCCTTATCCAAGTCTTTATTTTTTACTTATTTTATTATAATCAATATGTCTTCTAGTTGATCGGATTTTTCCTCAATCAACTATCTAAATTAAGAAAAACTTTTAATTCTTTCTTGATCTACATCATCATTATTATCATTCATATCATTGTTATTAATGGATTTATCATCATCCAAATTGTGATTATGTTCAACATAAGAATAATCACCATTCACATTCATGTCATTTGTATTATCAATAACCATATAAAGATCATGAATTATAGTAACAATTGACATTTATCTTTCAAACAATCACTAAGCAAGAAAAGATGAATTAAATCAATAGTAGCACCACTTAATCTAGAAATTCACCTAGTAGAGATTAAATATTTATATTTACTAATTAGCATACAATGTAAGCATGGACAATATAAAAAACATGAAATAAGCTAGATTTGATAATAGAGCAATAATGAATACACTAAAATATGAAAATCAAATTTGAAAGGTGAAATTAAACCCTAGGAAGTGAAGGAGGAAATAATCTAGCCCAAAGGTTATGTAAGAGTATCAGGTTCACCAAAATGATTTATGAACTATTGACACAATGGATAAATACCACTATGAGATTAGTAAAATAAAGGGGAGATAGGGAATTATACTAAAATATAATAAATTACAACTACTCATATTTAACTAGTGTGTAATAAGGGAATGAAAGTATAATGAAACTATAAATGATCAATAATAATGGAAAGAGAAAGATAAATAACTGAAATGTAACACCTAACTTCTATAATTGAATTATGATCCTAAAAAATAGGTTCTAAGATTGATTAGACTAATATAGAGTATGTGCAAGGTTAGTGGTTTAGCCCCCCTCAAGAGTTGTAGCTACATATCTCACATGATCAATAATTATTGTCCTTAATAAATGTTTCTGACCTAAATGAGATAAATAACTTCACCTATTCTAATTCTTCAATGATCCAATCACAATTAGGAGTCACAATGAAGAGATGCCTTAGACCAGACAACCTTCTTAATTACAAATGTAGAAACAAAATGTAATAATAATAAAAATACCATTTACATGATTTCAATGATGAAATACAACTTTCACACTAACTACATCAACATGAAAGCTCAAATGGGATGCATCACAACATCAAATCTATGGCTAACATAAATCTTCACTTGGTAACTCATGATCTTTGCAAGTTTAGTTAGTTATCTCTCAACTCTCCTATAAAAACTCATTTTATTACTTGATATTAATTGACACTAAAGAGACCCCTCTATCACAAGTGTAGGGCATGTTAATATAGGCATAATACCCATGTATTTATAATAATGCATCACAACCAACCCAACATCCTACTACAATAGTTTCATATAAGATACAATTTCAAGGACTAATAACACATCACACCCATAATACATTGCTATGCAAAAGAATCATTAATTATTGATTAAAATCCCAATTATACTTAACACATCAATTCATAATAATCATAATATAAAAATCATGATGAGTTGGCATTTGTAAGAAAATTGTGCACATAACAAGTTTATGGAGATTACAACTCACAAGATCATCTCACAATGGTACAAAAACAAACTATATACATGGAAGTCTATGTGCAGGTTGCATAAGATCCCCTCAATCATATTGATTGAACACAAATGATCCTTTACAAGATATCCTAAGGATTTAAAATCTTATTCTCTATGTAGATCATCTGAACTTGTGCTGACATATATTGAGCCTCCCAAATAGAATTGCACACTAATAAGGCTACATAAAATAACATAAGACAATTTGAATCATAATCAAAGAATTACACACAATTTAAAACCTTTCAATTATTACATTAAGTTTTTTTACTTGATTTAAGATTATTTGTGAACCCAAATGGTCTTGCATTATACACCTCGGGTAATAAATAAGCATGAGCTATTATTCATGTTCTTTTTAAGAACTCTTTGAGACATACTCCATGCTTAGATATTTTTTCTACACTCATCAAAGTTGCATTTTCAACTTTTAGGGATTTCCAATTTCATAAATATTAAACATATTAATTTTGGTGCCTTATCTTACCAAATTTGGTATCTATTATCTTCTTCACTTTTCCACACTCTTTTTTAGGCATCAATGCCCTCCAGTCAACTTCTTAAGGTGCTTGTACTTCCTTCACTACTCTATATTTCATGATATAGATATAAATATGACACATTAAAGATAAGTGAAATGCCTATTTATTTAATTAACTCAATTCTATATGCATTAAACATCCATTTTTGTAATAATTTGTATGGCCTAATTTTCTTCCACTTCAACTTGTCATAAGTTCCTTTTGGGAACCTCTCCTTCCTCAAGCATGCTAGACTAAGTCTTTCATTTTTTACTCTACATATCTTCTCTTAAAATATGTGGGATAATTATATTTTTTAGTTACTAATTCAAAAAATTCATGTATTTACTGATGTAAGTCATGCATATATTCAAAAAAATATTTTACTTCAACACTCTTCCTTCTTTCATCTCTAATGTCATGCAATTATGCAACTCCTCTAAAAGTAATTACTCACATACACAATTTGAATCATTGTCTTTCTAATGCTTCTATTAACTAAATTTTTATAAGAAAATTCCATTTGTGCCACAACTAAATCCCATGTTCCTGGCTTCCCTCTAATGAAACATTGTAATAGATTGCCAAAACTTATATTGAGAAATTATGTCTATCCTTCCATTTGAGGATGTTAGGCTAAAATGAAGTGTAACTTGGTATTTAGTTTATTACACAATGACCTCTATAAATGTCCAAAAAATTTCACATCTTTTTTAGATACTATGTTCCATGATAATCCATGTAGTCTCAAAACTTCCTTCAAAAACAATTTAGTTGTATGCAAAACATCATTAGTTTTCTTAATTGCATAAAAATGTGCCATTTTTAAAAATATATCAATAATCACAAATATAGAATCATGTCCTTTATATATTATAGTAAATCTTAAAATAAAATCCATGTTGATATCTTCCCATGGTCTATTAGGAATTGGCAGTGGTTGAGACAACCTTGCATTTTGATGACTTCATTTTTTTGACTTGAAAATTATATAGTTTTTGGTATATTTATGTGCATCCACAACCTTGAATTTTGACTTATTCATTTTGATGAATTTAAAAGTATAGAATTTTGGGTATATTTATGTACATCCATACTCATCTTCAACCAAAATTAATTTTGAGCCAATTGTGCACAAGTTTTTTTAATAAAAATAATAACCTACTAAGCCACCACCATGTTTCTCTTTAATCAAATGTTCACTCATCAAACCTATAGGTATGTGAAATTGTGCTCCTATCAATAAATATCCCTCTTACACAAAATAATCTAAAGATGGTGGGTTTTACACACTCACTGGGTTTATGTATGTTTCCATGCATCCTTGAAATCTTCATCTCTTGCATACAACTTGTTAGACTCTTCACACATGCTCAATTTTTTACCAAGTATTTTTTTATTGTAGAAATAAATGTGGCTTAGGCTTCCTTACATAAAAATGGGCTTCATTTTAAATTGTCAAATTTAAATAATGGGCTGCCCTCATTTTTTAAATATTTGAGCCCATGTGTTTTAAAAGGGAAAATATGGGGAGAATGGACAAAGAAACTTTATTTAAAAGAAACCATGCACCAGGAATCCAAAGAAAAGGTTATGTAAAAAGAGCCCATGGTTTTATTAAAATCTATAGATGTAAATGAAGATATGTGGAAGAAAATCAAGACAACTCACCATCATTTTAAATATTTAAAATGAGATCCTCTTATTTTAAATGTATACAATGTAGCCAAAAGTTATTAAAGTTGTAGGTTAAGTACAAAAAAAGGTATGGGAAGATATAAAATGCATTTATTGAACTGCTACAAAGGATAAATTATTAATTTTTCATTAAATTCTCCCCACTTGAGCACATGCAAATGAATATTGACTAAAGTTCCTTGTTTTATCCTCTTCTCTCTTTTATACATGTAAAATTATTTAGTTTGTGCAAATGGATGATCTCTTGGAAATTTTAATGCCTATTGAGTTTTAAAACTTGGGTATGAACATCTCTTGTTTATGTTATGAATGATTACCCTAAGCCTCTATTGAGTTAAAGTGTGATTATGCATACTTTCTAAAGTAGTAGAAATTATCGTCGTTATTCTTTGTATACCCTTTGGTTTCTATCTTGTTGATGCAATTTTATTGATGTGTTGTGTCTTTCCCTTCATATTTTATTTTATTTATTGAATTATTTTCCATTCTTACATATTGATATGAACCATATTCATATATGTAGGATATCTTCCCTTTCCTTATTCTATTGCATCATTACATTCTCTTTTATGTTTTCCTCTCCCATTTTTCTCTCCAAGATTAGTTTTATGCAATTAGAGTAGGTAGTTTTAGCATTAGAATAGGAATGAAGCTAGATGATGCAGGGAAATTAAGATAAACAATGAAAATTTGGTCATGAGTAGATGTCTAGTTTTTATGCATGTGTGTGGGGTCTCATAAGATCTTTTGGAAGGTATTTGAGTGGTTGAAATAATCTCTATGTGTCTTTTGGTATCCCTTTGGCATTTTCCCGTCAAAATGGACATTTTGAATATTTGAATTATGATTGTGTATTTTGAAGCATTTTAGGAAAGTTATATATTTTAATGTTTGAAAATGAATGCAAGAGTTCCTATATGGACCTAGGAAAGTGTAGGAATGTGTTCTACATGCACATAATAAAGAGAAAGGCATAAATCAAAATTCTTGAATGTAATTGACACATCATGATAGTTGTCTTGAAAGTAGGGAAGTTTCCCTTTTATTTAGTAAAAGAATGTAATGAGTTTTTGGTAGGATAAAGGTGGTAGAATCATAGGGGGTTATAGAGAGGTTGGTAGGAGGCAGAGGTACAGAAGAATAAGAAAATGATAGAGAATGAGAAGAATTAGTATTTGTCATGAAGAATGAAATAAAATAAAATGTAATTGATGACCCTTGCATTAAAATCAATAAATGATTAAGTGTTTATGTGTACCTCTTGTTGGAATTTCAATCACTGGGGGGTGAATTAGTGTTTAAAACTTCCTTTCAATTATACGTAATCATTCCTTGAACCATGAAAGCAATAACAATGCATAAAGAACTATTCACATGAGCATAACACAAGAAATCACATATATAAGTGGGAAAACCTCAAAGGGAAGAAAACCCACTATGATATATACAAATAGATTATATTCCTATAAAAAAATCAAATTCTATTGGGCACCAATTCAACTTGGAGAACCAACTTCAATAAATTCAAGCACCACTTGACTAGGCTTTAGCAAGCACCTAATTACAAGAAAACACCAACTCCCTATGTGACTCAGAACCAACTTAGCCACCTCAAAAAATTTGATCACCACACCTCTCATCTATTTTAATAGTCTCATTTTAATACCTCCTTCTACTCAACCATGCAATATTTTATTCTCTTGTGTTGCATATATAAATAGGCCTAAATTGCCTTGTATATATACTATTCTCATGGTCACACACCACTTGGTCAGCCAAACACCTTAAAAATATTATATAAATAATAAAATAGGTTTTAAATCATATTATGAACATGATTCAAACAAAAATTGAGCCTCATTTAGTCTATAACAACTCAATTAGGCCTTACTCCTCTTTTAGGCCTCACAGAGACCTAATTGCATTGGGTTTATCCTCTTATCACCAAATATTGATCTTATTGGGCTCATATGGATTTATCCAACAAATAAAAACCATTCAAAAACTTAATCAATGAAATATTTTTACCTCTTAAATGCTTGATTAGACTTTTATCCTTTGCACATATCATGAAAACTATTTTAGGATAAACTGCCCTATTAGGCCTGTGTACCTCAAAAGTCTATCTTGTAAAAATGAAGCTTAAAAACCATTAATCTAATGAAATATGACAAAAAAAACATGTATATAGGTTATCCATGACCTTAGGGTCATCATAAAATTATTGGAACACTTTCACTTAGGAGATAAAATCTCAAGAACATCTTTACAACTCACTCAGAATTACCAATTTACTTTAAAAACCAGTCATGGTAAATTAGAACTCCAACACCTATGTACACACTTGTCATGAATCCTAATACATGTAAATGATCATAAGAGACCTATAAAACATACTTAGATATAAAATTCATATGGTCTAAAGGTAAATATTGGCCGTGCAAATCAATTTCTTGACCTTATATCACACAATCTTATTTAAAATGGATAGATCATTTTGTGAGCAAGTTTTTTACTACATACACTAACCTTAAAATCTTCTCAAATAATGATCATGAGTTAAAATTCATAAATAAATCCTTTATTAACTTTTTTTCATCAATTTATCATGCATAGACCTTCAAATCTATCTTTTCATCTTTGCTTGGGTTTTTCACTATTCACACCATTAGGTTTTTCACTTGCTAACTTGAAAGACCAAATTAGAATTCTTAAATACTATAACCTATAAAAAAATCATCATGGACATGTAAAATGAGTCTCTATCTTCTTCTACCATCCATTTGCTTTTTTTGGCCAATACAACATTTGAGAGCTACAATAAGTTCTTGATAATTAAGCCTATATCTATGCATTTTCTCTCTCATCTAATTAACCACCACCACTTGGAGGTACTTGTGAGATTTGAATACATTATCAAATAGTTTATCTAGGAGTTTTAATACATTGTGATCTATTTTTAATAAGATCTTTCATATCAAGTCCTTATTAGGGTTTTTGGGAGGTTTAACATAGGTTTTGGTGTTAACGATAATTCATAAAGGACTACCCCTTAAATCCAAAACTAATACCTAGAGATCTTATCTAGAACCCTTATCCATCTCTCCTTAATATCTCAAGTTTTCATGCATAGGTTATATGTGTCAATGAATGTTTGAAAGTGCTTCTTGGATCTTGAGACCTCATTTTGTGAACTCGAGAAGGCCTAAAACACTTATTTATGAAATTTTCTTCAAACCACGATCTCAAACTTTGTAAACATGCATAAAAAAATTTATCTCACCTCTTTTCATGCTCACATATGCATAATTTCATTGAAATCTAATATTCATACCTCATTAGGCTAGGTAGGGTATAAGAGAGGTCTAGCTATAGACTTAGACTGAAGGTACTACCCCTATAGTCTCACCCTAAAACTCTAATGAATCCTTCAATGCCTCACATACATGCTCAAATAATTACTTACAACCTTCACATGCCTATGTTAATTAATTTTAATGCACATACCTCTTCATGTCATGATGAGGCTCATGAATAGGCTTCCTATGCACTTTGACATCAATGACTTGTACCTTCATGCAACCATAATACATTAGTTGTCTTTAAATTCTCCCTTGCCTTCAAATTAGCTCTTATGATAACATCATTCCATGATAACAATCTACATCAACCTTAGTCTCCTTTAACATCAACCTTCACAAGATGCACCTTTTGTTAAGCATGAAATATACTGAGAGGGGGGGGGTGAATCAGTATATTATATATCTTTTACTTAATCTGATTTCTTTTCTTTAATCACTTAATCAAAAAATCAAGATATGCCATAAAAATAAAATAATAACATGCACCACACAAGAGAGAGAGAAAGACACCAATTTTTTTTGTGGAAATCCAAAGTAGGAAAAACCATGGAGAAGAATCTCAAGTATATGAATGAGCACCAACTCAAATTACAAAGTTCACAAGCACTAACTTGCAGGAGCACCAACCCCTTTGCCTAGCACCAACATAACAACTATTTGCGAGCACTAACCCATATGAACACCAAATCCTTGCAAAGATTTGTGAGCACCAACCCACAGGAGAACCAACCCCTCTTGTGTATAAAACACAACTATATCTCAATATTTTTTACTCAACAAATGATATAACTCTACAATATCTCCTACTTTTATCTCCTCTAAAAAAATACAAACCATGCACTCTCTTGCATATTAAAAATAGATTTTCAAGCCTTTATTTATAGCTTTCCAAATGACCTTTGGCATTCATCCTTTGTGACCCTTCAATCCTCATGAAAAATGGCACCAAACTTGCATGACCTTTTGTATCCTTGCATTTGAAAAGTCACATGGTGACCCTTCATAAAAAAATGCATCATTTTCTCTTTTGTCTTTATCTTAGTGACTTTTTGTATTTCTCAAAATGTCCCTTCATGAAAAATGAGCCATACCCTTTTTTGTCTTCACATGGTGACTCTTGGAATTCTTGAAGATGATGCTTCATGAGAAAATGTGTCTTATTCTTCTTTTGTCTTTATGCCATGACTCTTTGACTTCTCCATGGGCCCTTTTTTGACTTATATGCAACTAAAAATATATTTGTTAATATTAAATAAATATTAACACACATTATCCAAGATATGAATATTAAAAACACCATTAAATGCAATTGTGCCTTTATCACCAATGTTAGACCTTTGATATCAATGATAATATTTATAACAATCTCCTCCTTTTTCATTGATAGTAAACTACCACATCTTGAAACTTGCACATATAGTAACTCATCCTTACTATAAAAACCTGTACTTGTTCCTTGTACCTATTTTACACCTATTCTTGTACCTATTTCTGTTTTTCTCCCCCTTTGATATCAATGGCAAAGGGCCTATCCTATATCTAACACTTATCTCTCCCTCAACTGATGCTAATCCTCAATGGTAGAAAGTACAAAAAAATTACTCTCAACTTCTCTCATAGATACTCAAACGTTATTTTGATAGTGCATTTATAAAAATATCTACAATTTGCTCTATAGTACTGATATATTCTATCTTAACCTGTTGATTTGCAACTTACTCTCTCAAGAAGTGATATTTGATAAGAATATGTTTTATTCTTAAATGCATCACTAAATTTTTATAAATATTAATACCACTGGTGTTGTCACAAAAATTATAAATAGGTTCATCATATTTCGCCTTGATATCTTCCAAAGTTTGCTTCATCTAAATCACTTGAGTACAACACAATACCGCTATAATATATTTTGCTTTAGCTATAGAAAGTGATACTGAATTCTAATTCTTATTTAGCCATGATACTAAGCTATCATTAATGAAGAAAGCTCCTCCACTTGTACTCTTTATGTCATCCAAGTAACCTACCCAATCTAAATATGTATAAGCAATCAAAGTGAAATATCTGCCTATGGGATACCACAATCCATAATCTAATGTGCCCTTAATATATTTGAATATTATTTTTACCAAATAACATCACTGTCTTTTAGAGTTGATTGATATCTTGCAACCATACATACTGCATGCATGATGTCTAGCCTTAATGCTATTAAATATAAAAGACTACCAATCATAGATCTATAAAAAGATTGATCTGCAATAGGTGAATCTTCATCCTTACGTTATTTCTTGTACTCATTAGTGTGCCAACTGGTGCACAATCCTCAAAACTAATTTTTTTAACATTTCCTTGGCATATTTACTTTGAGATATGAAAATTATTTTATTTGACTAAAATATTTGCAACTCTAAGAAAAATAACAATTCTCCAAGCATAAACATCTCAATTTTTTTTGCATATTATCAAATTCTTTTTTTGTCATATTTTTAATGATTCCTCAAAAAATGATGTCATCAACATATACCACAACAATCAATTGATGCTCACATTTTATTTTGATGTAGAGATTATTGTTAGCAAATCCTCTCTTAAAACCTTGATCCTATAGGTACTTATCAAGTCTTGCATACCAAGCTCTGAGAGCTTTTTTTAAATCCATACAGTGCTTTTTTCAATTTGCATACATGGCTACTAATATTTAAGAGAATAAATCCTTTAGGCTGCTTAATGTAGACCTCTTTTTTTAGATTCTTATTTAAGAAGGCATATTTGACATCCATCTAAAACACTTTGAAAATTTTAAACATTGCATATGCAAGAAATATTCTAATAGCCTCTAGCCTTGCCACTAGTGCAAAAGTTTTTTAAAAATCTATTTTCTCAATCTGAACATAGTTGTTACATACTAATCTTATTTTATTCCTAGTCATTTCTTCATTTTCATTCAACTTATTTCTATAAACTCATTTTATTCCTATCACATTGTGATCTTTTGATTTAGGAACTAATTCTCAAGTATCATTATTTTCTATTTGATTTAATTCTTAGTCCATTGCCTTAACCCAATACTTAGCATGTCTAGTTTCTGAAAAATTTCTAGGCTGAATTTTGGATAACAAAGAGAAATTAACTTACTCAGATTTGCTTAGCATCATTCTTCTAGTACGAATTTTTTTATTTATGTCTCTGATGATGTCACTTTCATTATGATCTCTCTGAACATATTTGGATGGGGTTTTGGTGTCCTTTTTCTCCTTCTTCTCATCTTCATCAGATTCTTCAAAGTCTTCTTCTTCAATAATTTTAGGAATGTCTAATGAATCACTAATTCTTTGTGTTCCATTTTCTTCTATTCTGACACTTACACTTTCAACTATTTTCTTGGTTATTTTTTATAACATTTATAAGCTTTAATTTTACAAGAATAATCAAGAAATATACATTCATTTGCTTTGGATTCAAACTTACCAAGTTTTTCATCGATTCTTTTTATGAAACATCTATTTTTAAAAACCCTAAAATAATCAACTGTTGCTAGTTTGTCTTTTCATAGCTCATAAGGAGTATTATCATTGTTGACTCTCAATAATGCTCTATTCTGAATATGCACTACTGTAGCAACTGCCTCTCTCCAATATTTATCTGGTATCTTAGATTCATTTAGCATTGCCTCACCATCTCTTGAACTATTTTGTTTCTCCATTCAAATACTTCACTTTTTTGTGAAGTTCTAGTTGTTGAATAATGTCTCTTTATTCCATGGTTTTCACAAAACTCAATAAACTGATCTGACATGAATTTTTCTCCTTGATCTGATCTTAGACACTTAATCTTCAAACTAGTTTTATTTTCAACTAATGCTTTGAATGCTTTAAAATATCTGAAAGCTTCTAATTAAAAAAAATATTACCAAAGTCATATAGGAAAAATCATCAATAAGCAACATGAAATATTTCTCACTTTGAGTACTTTTAGTTCTCATAGGTCCATACAAATCTATGTGAACAAGCTTTAACATCTGAGTGGTCGAGTACTCTTTTATTTTGAACCACCTCTAGCCTACTTCTCATGCTAACAAGGTTCATAAAGCATGTTGGATGGCTTTGTAATCTTTAAAAAATTATTGACTGCTTGCTTCTTACTGATGTTGACAAGATTGTCAAAATTTATGTGTCCCATTATTTTATGCCATAGCCATCTTTTTTAATCTGACTCAAACAACATCTTTGACCTTTGATGTCTAATAACATATACAAATTATTGCATGTTCTCTAAACATCTACAACCAACACATTTGAATCTTTTCTCTTAATTTCACAACCTTCTGTATAATATTTTAGTGTGTGCCCCTGATCACACATTTGACTTACACTCAAAAGATTATGCTTAAGACCTTCTACATACAAAATATTTTTAGTTTTATTTCTACCTTTATCCAAATTTAGTGTACCTTTTTTGATAATTTTGGCAGTAGTATTATCTTTGAATTTCACTGTGCCACCATTAATCTTCTTCAAGGTTATGAACTTGCTCTTGCCTCTTGTCATGTGCCTCAAACATCCACTATCAATGAACCATGGATTTTATTCATTTATTATGTGCAAAGCTATCTGTATCAACATATATTTTTTATGTTATTTCTTCTGCCATGAACCTATCTAAACTTTCTTCTTGATGAATGGAGCCTTGAAACTCTGATATTTTTTTATTGACTCTAATATGTTTTTATTATACTGAGATATGTGTCTAAAGTTGTTACACTTATAACATATCATGGCCTCTTCATTAAAACCTGATAGAGGAGCAAAAGAGTTGTGGCTTCTGTTTGACTATGCATGAGTTTCTTTCTCCTTATTTTTGAAATTGTTATCCCTTTTTCAACATTATATTTTCTTATGACCATATCCATTACAATAAAAATAGTAACCATAAAAATAGGATCTACATATGTATCTTTGACCTGATTATCTTTTATAGCTTTGTTCCTTTCAACCTTATATGCTTAAGATGTTCTCTGTATTCTTAATTTCTTCTTTTTTTTTGGTAAGAGCTTCAACATAACTCTTTCTTTTTGTTGTATTAATATTGTCTATAAAAATAGTGGCCTCCCCTTTCTCTTTTTCAAATTTGATACCTGTCTTATCTAACATTATTCTTTGACTTTATAATATCTTATTCAACATATTAGTGATATTCTCAAATTTTTAATCATTAGATGCTCTATCATTGATTGCTTTATTTTTTTTCTCAAGATTTACTTTTAAAGAAGAAATTTCAATAACATACCTTTCACACTCTTCACTTACTTTTTATAATTGTGCTGTTAGATCTTTTTCATTCTTCTTGACTTTTTCAAGGTGTACTTGTAGATCTTTAATTATTTTTTTGACTACTTTTTATTTTTTTTGATCTAGAGCTTTAATCTTTGATTCTTCTTTTCAAGAGCTTTTAACTCTTCTAAGACACAAATGAGTTCTTCCAAATTTACTTCAGCTTTATCCTGTTCTTCTTCTTGATCATCTAGACTTTTTCTTATAGAGGAATCTTTATATGGCCATGAATATAATCTTCTCTTCTTCTAAATAATTGAATCCACAATCTTTGACTGAGCTAAATCTTTAGAATACAAACTCTTCTTCTCGAATCTCTTTTTAAATTTTTTTTTGAAATTTTTATTGTATGTAGACTTTCCTTCTTCATTGTCACCATTACCCTTATCTAGGCACTTTTAAAATATTCAATGTTTCTATAATTAAAAGATTTTAAAGGTAATTTTCTTTGATATTTATCTATGCCCTTTTTTGATTTATGAATGAATAGAGCTCTATTGTCACTTCATCATCGCTATAACTGTCACTTGATTCTTGAATTTTAGCCTTTTCTTTCTTTGATGTCTTGAAAGAAACTTCTCTCTTTCAAGATTTCTCTTATTAGGTTCACATATCATATACCATAAGAATACCATGTAGCTCATCCATCTTTAGCTTGGCTTAATTCTTCATCTCTTCAATTGCCAAAACTTTTGCATCATATCTCAATGGTAGAGATCTCAAAACTTTTTATACCATAATTAATTCTTCTAATTTTTATCCAAGACCTTGAATCTAATTAACTATTTGATCAACCCTCAAAAGATAACTTGCTATATTTTTTTTCCCTTTCATCTTCAAACTTTCAAACTATCTTTTGAAAGTATGAAGCTTAGTTTGCTAAACCTTTCCATCACCATTGTAAATATTCTCAAGTTTTACCCAAGTTTCATGAGCAAATTTACATTGCATAACTTTAACAAATTTTGGTTCACATAAACCACATAAAGTAACATTTAAAGCTTTAGCATTATTTTCACTTACCTTCTTTTATGTCAGAGTAGTTACAAGTGTCTGTGGCTCTTCATATTCCTCCACCACTGCTTGTTAAATATCAAATCCAAGGGACATCAAATAAGTCCTCATCCTTATGTTCCAAAAAAGATAATTTGTCCCATCAAATAAAAGTTCCTTATTTATATAAAATCCTTTATGTGATCTAGCCATCATGTTTTCCGCGATCACCTTCAAGTTGTAAAACTTTTTCAAAAAAACCTACTTTGATACCAATTGTTAAGCACAAAATATATTTAGAAAGGGGGCGAATTAGTATATTATATATATTTTACTTAATTTGTTTTATTTAATTTAATCACTTAATCACACATTCAAGATATGCCATAAAACTAAAATAATAACATGCACCACATGAGTGAGAGAGAGAGAGAGAGAGAGATAGAGAGAGAGAGAGAGAGAGAGAGAGAGAGAGAGAGAGAGAGAGAGAGAGAGCAATTTTTTTATGGAAACCCAAAGTGGAAAGAACCACTAAGAACAATCTCAAGTATATGAATGAACACCAAATCAAATTATAAAGTTTGTAAGCACCAAATTGCAGGAGCACCAACCCCTTTGCTAAGCACCAACATAGAAATTATTTATGACCACCAATCCACATGAGCACCAACCCCTCGTATGTATAAAACATAACTATCTCTCAATGTTGCTTACTTAATAAATGATAGAACTCTACAATATATCTTGCTTTTGTCTCCTCTAAAACAAAAACAAATCATGCATTCTCATGCATATTACAAATGTCTTCTTAAGCCTTTATTTATAGCTTTCTAAATGACCTTTGGCATTCACCCTTTATGACCCTTCAATCCTCATAGAAAATGATGCCAAACTTGCATGACCCTTCATATCTTTGCATTTGAAAAGTCATATGGTGACCCTTCATAAGCAAGTGCATTCTTTCCTCTTTTGTATTTATCTTGGTGACTTTTCATATTCCTCAAAGTGTCCCTTCATGAAAAATGTGCCATACCCTCTTTTGTCTTCACATGGTGACTCTTGGAATTTCTCAAGATGACTCTTCATGAGAAAATGCATCCCATTCTTTTTTTGTCTTTACCCCATAACACTTTGACTTCTCCATGGGTCCTCTTTTGACTTATATGCAACCAAAAATATATTCATTAATATTAAATAAATATTAACACACATTAGCTAAGATATGAATATTAAAAACACCTTTAAATACAATGGGGCCTTTGTCACCAATGCTAGACCTTTGACATCAATGACAATATTTTCAACACCTTTGATATTAATGACAATACTCAACAATCTACCCCTTTGTCATTGATGGCAACCACTCCAATAACTTTATCTCAATAGGTAATTTCATCATCACTCTGATCTTTCTTCTCCTTTGACATAAATGACAAAGAGACGCCTGTAACTTTTTAGATCACACCTCTTGCAACCAAAACACTACACACAAGATTATGAGTTTATGAAACACCATACAAACATTCTCCCCCTATCTCCATGCATACCTTCTTGGCACTATTCACTTGATCTCAAAGCTAATGAACCACTTGATTATCTCCCCCTAAGCATTTGACTTCCTTAATGACTATGAAGGGTAGGAATTACACCTAATTCCAATCTTAGATGCTTAAATGTTGACTTTAGAAGTGGCTTGGCTAGAATGTCTACAATTTGATCCTTTATAGACACATACTCAAGTTTAACACTTTAGTCACTTAATTTATTTATTAAAAAATGATATCTGATGGGAATGTTCTTAGTCCTTGAGTACATGACAAGATTATTTGAGACACTTATGGCACTTGTATTATCATAATAGATAGGGCTAGGACTATCATACTCCACCTTATAGTCTTTAAAGGTCTATCTCATCCATAAGACTTGAGTGCAACGTGAAGTTGTTCTAATGTATTTAGCCTCACAAATAGATAATGCCATAGATGGTTGATTCTTGTTTATCCATGATAATAGGCATTCTCCTAAGAAGAAACCTCTTCCACTAGTACTTTTCCTATTATCTAGACTCCCTACCCAATCTACATCTATATAGGCTATCAAGTTAAATTCCTTGCTCTTGGGATACCACAACCCAAACTCAATAGTTCCCTTGAGATACCCAAGTATATTTTTAATTTCTTGTAAATGATTTTCCTTTAGGTTAGCTTGAAATCTTTCCATAAGACCTACTGCTTGTATGATGTTAGGTCTAGAGATACTAGTGTATAGTAAACTTCCAATTATTAACCTATATGATGTCTGATTAACCTTTGAAGACTCATATTCCTTGCTTAAATTACATCCTATGATCATAGGTGTGCTAACAACCTTGTAATATTCCATCTCAAATTTCTTTAACAACTATCTTATGTACTTAGCTTGTGAAATGAATATACCTTTTTATGATTGAATAATTTGTAATCCAAGAAAGAATGATAGTTCTCCCAGCATGGACATCTCATATTATTTATTCATCACATATAAAAAGGGCTTATTCCTATTCTCACTATTTCCACTAAATATGATGTCATACACATAAATGAGTACTATCAATTGATGGTCATCTTTTGTCTTTATGTATAGATTACTATCTATAACTCCTCTTTTAAATGTTTGGTCTAATTGATACCTATCTAATTTGGCATACCAAGCTCTAGGAGTTTTCTTTTGACCATAAAAAGCCATTTTTAATTTACCAACATAATCCTTGTTACCTGATAATGAGAAACCCTTCGGTTGCTCTATGTACATCTCCTCTTCCAAATTTCCATTCAGAAAAAGCTAACTTGACATCCATTTGATACACCTAGAACCCATTGAATCCTACATATGCTATAAATAATCTAATAGCCTTAAATATTGCTATTGGAGAAAATGTCTTTGTTTTCATTCAAAATGTGCACCAATGGATGATCCATGACATAGGAAATCTTGATGGTGGGGTGCTGAGCGTAAAGGCCTCACGTAAGGCACAAGAGTCTAAAGTGATGGGCATAGAAGTATTATTGCTTAGTTGTGCATGTGAGCATCAGTTGTCTCATTTCCATGATGAGAATATCCCCAAGGTATGGGACCCTTGCACTCCTTGGGATGAGCCTCTGAAGTAGGTTAGATTCTTTTTATTCTAAATGCACCTAGTTGAAGACCAGTGCACATGATTAAAGAGTAGAAAGGTAAACTATTGCTAATCTAAACCTAGAATCTTTGAGAGGAAAAGGGAGGGAGAAGGTAAGAGAAGTTAAAATGAAAAGATGATGCACCCAGAATAGAGTGAGCACTCTTACTACCTTAAATACAATGCAAACTATTGAGAATAAGATAATATCATATAGATTCTGCCAAGTCAGTCTACATGCATAAATATTTCATATAGAGGCACAAGAACGCAATGTAACACTGAGAGGGATGAATATTATGCACATACAAAGCCTATGTAGACCTTGGTGTACACAAGATACGACCTGTAAGTGAGTTTTGAGTTTAGTGAAGAGGTGTTGGAGATGAATGTCAAATGAGAGGTATGAATATTACCCATAGATATAAATAAAAAAACACAAATGACACATAGATCATCAAAATAATAGAAGGAGGTGAACTTAATTCTCATTAACATGCAAGGTCTAGCCAATACAAGTGCTCATGGATGACAATTTCAATAGTATAAAGTTGCTAAAATATGTCAACCATTTTACAACGGAGAGACAGGCTCTTATAGAGAATAATCTTATTTTAAAATTAATGTTCCACTTGGGGTGATAGGTGTAGTTTTAGTTCATTTGAATGTGTTGTAGACATGCTTCTTGAATTTTTCTCAATGATTGGGTCTAAAGTTGGTGGTAGGATCCTCTTAACTACCTTTGATGGCCCTCTTTATATCCTACTGCCACTCAATAAGTGGCACTTTATGGTTGGTATTGGGTGTGGCATTGTATAAATGCCACATGGAGACTTGGTGCTTGCCCTTCGTCAAGCTAAGAACTTCCTATGTCAATGTACATATGAGAGGAACTTAGAATTATGTTAAGGGCCAAAGAATTGCACTAATTTATACTACATACCTTTATAGTGATAGGGCATGGATGTAAGATATTACACATGTGCACCTATTGAAATATTTATGTAGGCACGAGTCATCACTATACTGTTGCACAAACTTGCACCTCTATCTTAAGCTCAGGCATTCATGGGAACCACTTGTACACTTTATGTTTGGAGTGTTTGGGACCTCATAGGTATGCTTGGAGCATCTGGGACCTAATAATAATATATTCAAGGGATAAAATGAGAAGTAAACTTGGTAATGAAGAATACAAGAGACATTGAAGCCCAAGCAGTAAGGATAAAGACTATGAGGACTCAAGTCAAAGGTATTCAAACATTTGTTTGATTTTGGTAAAGTATAATTGCTGAAGTGAAGGAAGTTATTAACAAAAAGGTAAGATGAATGTTAAGGAGATTGAGGCTTGTGTCAAGAGATCTCAAGAAGAATCTCAAAATAGGAAGCAAGTTTTAAGTGTGGATAGTAGAGAAGGAAGGTCCCAAAAGAAGACAAAAGATGAGAAAGTCTCACATGCAGACCAACAAGGTACTCAATTGAAGTACCAAATATATGAAATCAAGGTAGAAGACACTTGCATAGAGGAAAAAAAGAATGTAAATTTGAATATGAAGGGCATGGCCAAAAATAATTACCATGAGGAGAATATGAAAGAAGATAGAAGAGAGAGAATGTTAGAGAAAGAGACAAGAGATTTGGGACAAGGTCTCAAGAGTATAGATCAATTGATATTCATGATATAACATATGAAAATGCAAGAAGGAAATCCATGGATTGGATGGGTTATGAGAAAGAGGAATGTAAAGTGGCCAATAGAGCTACTCATGAGAGAGTAAAGGCATAAGATGAATGCCTTGAGAAAATAAAAGAGAAAGAAAAGTTCCCATGGAGGCTTGAGGAAATTTATATTTCCAAGTGAGCAATATGAAGAAGAGGTGAAGAGATTTCTCATCATGGAGAACATGAAGGAAGATGAGAGAGAGGTGTCAAAGGAAGTACTTGAAGAATAAAACAAGAAGAAGATGAGAGTGTCCAAGAATGAGACACTCAAAGGGACATTGTGGTCTTTTATTTTTATATCTAACATTGTATTTGAGTGTATATGTGCAGGTATGAAGGCATTCATGAGCAAGGTGTTGGAAAAAAGTGGGACATGAAAAACAACCATGCACAAAGATGATTGTGCAAATAATAAAATACAAGTTTATGTTTTCTATGAGGAAGGACAACATTGTGAAAAGGTCAAAGATGAGGAATATGATAGTGTGTAAATATTTCAATTAGCTCATGAAGAGAAAAATCAGAATTAGAATTATTTGATGCCTTAGAGAACATAAAGGAAAAAGAAGTGAAATATAGACACATGAGAGAGATTGACAAGCAAAAGTACATGGAAGAAAAGAAAAGCAAGATGCAGTCGATTGAGAAGGTATATGATAGTTCAGATATTGTTATTGGTATTGCAAATGCTAATGAAAAGGTGCATAACAAGTGGATAGGCACAAGGACAAAATTAGGCCTACAAATTTGGAACAAGATCATGGATATAGGATGCCATTGTGGCTAAAACAATTAGTTTCATAAATAAGAGTAGGATTTCTTCATCAAAGGGAAGCTATATGATATAAATACAAGTAAAGGACCAAAAAAGAAGTTAAGAAAATTCTAGTTTGAACAAATAGGTCAATGGAGTCGAAGGCTAGTTGAGCACATACAAAGTAAAGTATGGGTTCCCAGAGGCAAAAGAGAAATAGAAAATGATTTTTTAATCAAACATGATGATGAAGACATGCCCCTAGTGAGTCCAAGAGAAAATAAAGGTAAAGAGATTGCTTATGATGACTTGTATAATGAAGCATTGAATGAGATATTGGTTAGAAAGAATGAGAAATCACTTAATATGTTTAAAAGTACTAATGTGTAATTGGAAGAAGATTTTTAGTTGATATCTAAAAATAAGAACATTGATAGGGAGTTACCAAAGCAAGAAGAGGAATTTGAAGGCCATAAGGTTGATGAGGAATAACTTGGACCTGAAGAAGGAAAAGAAAAAGCAATATGGAAAACAGGACCAAAATTTAATGAAGAAAGTGAAGAACTAGAAGATGTCTCTTATAAAGAGGAAATATAGTTGATATATAAACTATTAAATCCATCAAATTAGTTTGCTTCAACATGTACTTTGTCAGATTTGAAGGTAAGCAAGGATAGACAAGAAAATCATAAAAATGACCCTAAAAAAGAGGTATTTGTGCACCAAGAAATCAAAAATGGAAAAAAGTAATGATGAATAATGTAAGGCCATTGAGATGAGCAAAATATGTGATGAGACTGTAAGGCCATTGACATAAACTCTTTTCCATGCTTTTATTCACCGTAAAACTCTATTACAACTTAATAAAAACCTAATTTAATTGTTCAATGCAAGAAAAACGTGAATTGTAAGACCCACATAGTTTATTTCCATTCTAAAACCTTCTCACAATCACATAATAAAGGAATGCCTATTATTTTGCTTACAAAATGAAACCCACAAATATTGCTACCAAATCTGAATCATAAATATTTTCTCCATGTTCTAATTCAACTAGGGTTTCTTTAATGATTTTAACATCAAGTAAATCCAAGTATAAACTAGAGAAACCTCTATTCCATGAACAAATAATAATAATACATTACTTGGTAATTTCAAGCAAAATAGAAGAAATTCCCTTTTGATTTCACTGTAACTTTTTATCCTTCACTCCTCCCTTAGGTCATGTCCCTCTTGCCTCTCTTTTCCTCTTCTTATCCACCCAAAATTGTCCATTGCAAGAACCATGCCATTTTTATTACTTTAATTGCAAGTCAAGCCACAAAAAACATCACTAAAATATGAGTTATTCACCTTAATCATGACTAAATTCATTGCATTTTTTCTCACTAAACCATCATGCCACTATTTACTCTTAAAATGCCACTTTGACATGCAGTTCTTCCTACCTCTCCATACAATTTGTAGTAAAAAATACGAGCCACTAAAACAAATATGAAACCTTAGAACTCAATTGAGTGTTTCGACAAAAAATAAATAAACTAATTTAATAATTTTTAAAACATAATCAATAATGATTTAAAAAATCAAAAGTTCCAATTGGGTATAATGCACACCAAGTCAAATGTACATAATCATAAACCTAGTGATTTCCATCAAAATTCCCCATGGTTATAAAGTCAAATATGTTTATAGTTGTCTAATGATCTCAAAACCTTTAAAAGGGATTTCTTCCATACCAAGTGTAAATTAAGATTTTTAATGACCCAACTTAAACAAGTCTCCATAATAATTATTTTCCTTACATCAAAGTTGTTATAATGGCTAAGTGTTAGCAATCATGAAATCAATATACAACTATGGAACAAAGTAAATTGTAAACACTATTAACACACCATTTTTTTGAATGCCATAAAGAAGGATTTAATACATATTTCCAAAAAATAATCAATTCAAAATTTAATATAAACATGAAAGTTAGTTTTCAGGTAATATAGTTTCATCAAGGACCTCAAAATAAATAGAAACATACACATAATGACAAAAATATTAATGCAACACAACTATAGAAAAAAACATAAAATAAGATAATCATGCAAGTCAAACAAGTCTACTGTGCGTGTGTGATGTTTTATTTATTTATTATTGTTTTCACAGCTTCCTCTATCTACTACCCCCTCCTCAATGATGCTCTCCCTCTATGGTATTTAGTGGGGGTAAGAGATTCTATGCATCAATCTCAAGCAGAAAAATGTACTTAGTCTATTACTTCATCTAAACCTAAAATAAACAATATATATGCCACTGCATACTACATGTAGAAGTAAAGATAACAATTGTAACCCTTTTTATGTCAAACAGATATATGCATCAAAATCAAATGATGTAGAACAAAAAAATACAATGAACTGAATATGCCTATTTATCAACATGATTCATCAGTCTAACTAATCACTAATTAATTATTTGTTAAAAATTGCATATTATTTGTTAAGGGTCAGATGGCATATAAAAACAAACTAGGTCATTATTTGCCTTTGCATATATTATATTTCACCCTTATGCACAAAAAAGCCAACGCCTAAGGAAAAAATACATAAGTATGAGGCTCTCCTTGGAGTATTGGTTATGAAGGTAATGTTCATTGACAAAGGGTTCCTTGAGGTCAACTTGACACTATGAGCCCACTAACCCATTTTCATAAGGTATAAATACCTAAAGTGGAGAGTTAGGGTTTGATCCATATAAAATCATCGATAACATATGAGCAAAAATAAAAGACATTAACATAAAGGTGATAGAAAAATTAGAAGGATCTAAGTTGTCACTTCACAATATAATAAATATTTTATACATGATAGTTGCATTAAGATCAAGATAAGTAACTTAGGGCTGATGCAAGTGTCTAGGCCTCTAGAAATAATATTTCTAGAAACTAACGATTGGAATCTGATCTTGCCCCTATGTGTTTCCACCTTTGTACTTATCATATTTGCTTATGCATTTACAAATAAGATAAGTATTGTCTATTCTTCATGTTTATGCAATCAAACTATTATTTTGAGTGTGATTTATAGATTTAGAATAACTCAACATTTTAATTTAAAATAGTCATTTATCTGAATTTTTAATTAATTGATTTGTTATAAAATAGTTTTATTCAGCCTTATGTATAGGATATTCTACCCACTTAATCGTATAACACACTTTAAAAATTTAAACAAAGGGAAGGAATTGTGGGGGGGGGTAATAAATATGCCACAATAAAATAAGAAAGGAAGGGAAAGTGATATGCCCCAATATAAAAGGAGAAGAGGGACAAGTGAAATGCCCCATGTAACATAATGTACCAATATGGACATAATATAATAATCATTCAACATTAATAGTATGCCCCAATATGGGAAAGATATAATAATAAATGCATAACAATGGTATGCCCTCATAGATGCATGGTAGGAACCATGAAAATATATGTAAAAACTATATAGAAAATACTAGCATGCATGATATAAATCAAGGGACCAAACAAATTATTAGGATGTGAAGTCATTATTCACAAGTCACTATTCATGACCACTATTCATGTGATGAGGTGGCAACTACTATTCATAAAGGTGAATTGACAATGACTATGTTTTAAAGGTGGTAGTGATGAGTTAGTGGTGATTGTGCTTATGAGATGGCACCTTGGTGATGTGGCATGACACAAAAGGAATCTTTCATTGTTGAAAAGATGAAGAGATAGAAATGAGATGTATTTCTCCACTTAGTCATAATCCACCTTCAACTAAGATCCACACAGTAGATTCATAGGAAACAATAACACATGAGGTCTTTTTACCTCAATAGTAGTAAATCAAGTGATAATGCTTAGGTTTTAGACTCAGGTGCATCTTTTGACATGTCTCCACATAGAGATTGGGTCATGGGTTACCAACCATGTAGTGGAGAGTCTATCGATATGGGTGATGATCATCTATTAGAGATTATGGGAAGAGGGGATATAAGGATCAGGTTGCATGATGGTAGAATCATAATTTTGAAGGATGTACATCATGTTCCTATGTTGAAGAAGAATCTGATGTCCATCAAGCGGATGGATGAGCTAGGATATTCTTATACCTTTGGGAATGGTAAATGTAGAATTTATAAAAGATCCCTAGTGGTAACTATTGATTAATTTAACCACAAGTAAAATTAGGTCAACCCCATATATAATCAAACATGTTATAGGGGTCTAATAGGGTAAAAATTATGTCCCATATTCTCTAGTGAGGTCATTTAATGTGTCTTTAACATTGATAATATTGGTCATTAGTCCTTAGTGTCATTTTATGTCATAAAAGGTCATTTTTGAGTCATTAAATGATCTTGTTTGAGTTTTCCATAGAGAATAAGTGTTATAAATACTTATTAAATATCCCCCATATGAGAATATGTCAGAGGAACTATTGTAAAATTGACAAAATATAGGTACAATGTCAGAACAAGAAGATCAGTGGAAAAAGTAGTAGTTTCAAGTAGTTGTACAGCTTGTGTAGTAGTTTTGATGCATGGGAGGACTTCAACAATGCCTCTTCAGGTTCCCTTAGCTCACTTTCATTCTTTATAATCTTTGATAGACTTGAACTTGATCAAAATCATGTTATCTTTCCTATCGCTCTCTTGGACAAGCAGAAGAGGTCAACTAATCTTTCTTTGGTACGAAAAAGAGGAGGTTAGTTAGAGTAGGTGTCTTTGATGCATGATGATATAATTTTCAGACTAAAAATCCATGAAAATAGTTATAGGTTTGGTACAACATGCTTTATGAAACATTTTTAAGAGTGTTAACTTCTCTTTCCTGCTTGTACATCCCCATGGCCTTTGGTTTTGTTTTTTATTTGGATTAGTTTGAGCAATTCAATTATTGAAAATATTTTTAAAGGATATGATCATCCTTATCACATGGCTCTTAGTCTAGTTTGCATGTGTGAAGGTCAAGCGATAAGCAAGACTACTTGGATGCACTACTAATTACATTACCAACCCCTTTACTTATCCAACAAATGGAACTTCTCATGAGTCTATGGCATAACACTTACCAAAAGATAATGTAATATTAACTCTGAGCTCATTTAAGACATCTAATGCCATTACATTACAAGAAACACTAGAATCAAACATACAATTATGGATAATAAGCCCATAGATCAATAAGGTTATATAAAATGGATCCACATTTAGCTAATTCTCTACTACTGCAATGCCCAAATAGATTTCTAGAGTGGGTTCAAAAACCTATTTATATTCTTCATCACTTTTTGGGAGTATTTGGGGTAAATAAATTTTATTTATAGCTAAATTCTCACCAAATTTCAAGTATTCAAATGCCCTCTTTTTATGCTCAGGTATTCTTAATAATTCAACAAGTGGCACAATTATTTTTAGTTGGCTCAACACTTGGGCCATATCACATATACTATACAAAGGAAGAAGAGTATTCGGTGGAAGGGTAACAACACCTTTAACTAGAATACAATCACTTAAGGTCTGAAGTGGAGGACGCTGGGATGGATTTGCATGCTTAGTAGTAGCCTTCAAATATGGATTTTGTTTAAAATCACTCACATCCCTAGAAATATTAGATAAAAAAGATAATTTATTTTTAGTGGGAGCACCTCTAACCTTAACAACTTGTGAAATGGGTGTTATTTTGGAAGCATTTAGGACTGCTGTAATTTTCTTTAGTTCTTTACTTGGATATCATACCTTTGGATTTGTAGGGGTGTTGCCCTGAGGAACAACACTTTGATATTTTCTTCTCAAGTAATATTCTTTCTCTTAGGCAACTACTGCATTAATTAACAACTGTCTATCCTCAATTGATAAAATTCCCCTATCATATTTTTAATCATCATTGATATTAAAAGTCAAAATCATGAATAGGTAATTCATATGCTTGTGCCATCTTAACCTCAAAATCAAATTTACAAGTTGGGACACATACCTTTTGTACTGCACTCCAAAATTGATCAATAATAACAACACTCATCAATTTTTTGAAGATGGATATCTTGCTTCAAGGACTTTGAAAATTGAACATCATAATCTCATCACCATATGATGTAAACTCAGGTCCATACTCATCTTCATCAATTGGTTTATTTGTATTACATGGAGGATATGGAAGAAAGCACTTGTCACACTAATCAACATCAATGTCACAACCTACCACATTCACTTTGGTGTTTAATGGATGATACACTTCTTTCATAGCCCCTCTATTCTGATGTCTACCTATTCTTTCATCATGTGTAGACCTCTTACCTCTATCATTATCTCAATTATGGAAAGTAGGCCCTTTTGTGCTTGATTCAAATTTGGATCCTTCTCTTGATTGATAGACATATGGGGGACCCCCTTCTCAATGCTGACAAGCTTGTATGAAATCTCTTTGAAAATGAAGGCCAAAGTCTTTATTGTCTTCTAAAGATTAGTATTCTTAATGGATTGTATTTTTTTAGGATTGACCAACTTCACTTCAACCCACTTGTTCATGGGCTTTCTCGCAGCCTTTATATTGTTATCAATTTGGATAACCATATTGAATGCTAGTCGCAAGTTCGTGGGAGCCTTATCCTAAAAGTAATATGTAACCTTCTTGTCAAAGGCATCATAATATTTTATAAATCATGTTGTATCACTAGGCCTTGCATTCTTGGAAAACCACATCATAGCTTTGTTTCACCATGTGTTGAATAATTGTACGCACTCATTGGGGTTCTTCTTAATGTTTTCAAACTCAGCCAAAAGGAACCTTGGATAAAATATATCACCATAATGAATTTTGAAAACATTTTTCATTTATTCTCATGAATCAATGCATCCACAGGGAAGAGAATTGAACCATTCATGAATGTCTTCTTCTAGTGTGTGTACAAACAACTTAATGCATACATCTTCATTCTCAACCTCATAATTTTCAATAATATTGTGAAAGCTCTCAAGTGTTGATCACCACTCACTACATTGTTCTCTTGAAACTTTGGAAGACATTTATTTACTTCATTTGAGACTTCATTAGGATATCCTTTTATGTCATCAAAATTTATAGGCCTAAATCTAAGAATGTAGAATGCAGGATGTTCATTCTCATCTAGGTCCCTATGTCTCATGATTGGTTCAATTGGAGGTTCAAGAATAAATGGAAAAGGGATGTGAGGGGGTGAATGAGGGGGACATGTAGGATTAAACTTAGGAGGGGACTCATCTTGTTAAGAAGGAGTTGAAAAATAAATAGGACTGTATGTTTTAGAATGACTAGAAGAGCTATAAAAGTTCTCAGTAATGGGAAGTTCAACAAAAATTTCAAAATTATCAGAATATTGGTAATCAAGACACTATTTAGCAGCTAAACCTTGCCTTTCAATAGGCCTCCAAACTTGTCTCCCTCTTTTTTGATGAATATTTAAGGGTGAGATAATTTTCTTGGATGAGTCACCTTTGAAGGATGATCTCAATCCTTCCAGCTTTGCAAGCAAGAAAACACTCAAAGCCAAAAATTAATATATTCAAAATAGGCACCAATTTTTTTTAAAACTAGATAATAAAGTTGGAGTCACCATTAGAATCAAAATTCTAGAAAATAATAGTTAAAACATTGATCGTGATACATGCTAAAAACTCACTTGCTAAATTTAATGATGAGATAAAAGGTAAAGACATTAAAATATTCAAAATTTTGTCTAAAATAGGAGAAAGCACCTTCCAACATGTAAGTTTAACAACTCTTTGAAATAAACTCAATAGAAGTCAAATTGTCTAATATTTTAATTATTGGCACATCCCCAAGTGGAGTGATGCAGAGTTGACAACAAAGATAGTCAGATTAATACAATAGGCAGAGAGCTTTTAAAAATGACAGCAAGTCTTTGTAAGTGTCCTTGATAACACAATTTCCATGGATGTCTTTTTTGTCCCTATAAATGGTGCTAGTTGAGTGTTCGCTCTTAGTTGTATACCTCTTTTGCTTGGCCTTGCACACTTGAGTAGAAATTTAAAACAAATATTAAAAACCCAATAGTATGTTGTTATATTTAGGGAGGATTTGGCATCTAGAATGAAATGAATGGAGAAAATGACTGAGAGGCACCAACAAAGGGTATGATAAGCTTCCTACTACTTTTAGCTCTATTTAAACCAAGGTGAGGGGACCTACAATGTATCTTTCTCACATGGAGAGATTATGCAATTCAACTTTTATGAGAATTATTGGCATAAAGAGACATGAATGTGATCAAGACACAACCAAACTTGTTCAATCCACTTGGGAAGGGTTTTCAAATAGAATGACCAAATGCTCTAGATCACATACAAGCTATTGAAGATAGATGTAAAAGTGACTGCAATCTTCATTCGAAAGAATCTTCAACAACATGGGCTGAGTGGAAAATTTTAGTGCTAGATTTTTAAAGCATTAAATGTAAACACATTCTAACTATGAAATATGTATGCATCTATAGGCAAATAACATTTATAATATGCAAAGGGTGTATTATTTGTAGGGTAAGGCAGGATAGAATAATTTGTTAGTTATGGAAAGAGGGTGGTGTGCTGGTGGTTTTCAAACAATAGGGATTCTTTCAAGATTCATGACATCACCTATTACAAAGATGTAGAAAACTAAAATGCAAGCTAGTGGAAACTATCAGGAGTAATTTACACCTATTGGTGGCAATGAAATGCAAACACCCAAATGATCCTAAAACCTTGGAACCTACACTAAAACTAGAATCTCATATATATTTTTATATTGAATCCATAAACCTAGGGTGCCCTAATAAGTTATTCAACAATATATTGATAGAAATAATGCAGAAAGAGATTTATAATCTAGATCTAAGCCCAAGATGACAACCAATAATTAGCTTAAAATAAGATATCTAATCGACAATATTTGTAAAACACATCATTGCACTTCATCAAAAGGATACAATAAGTGCCACAAATATTTTCCATTAATTTTGCAAGAAAATTTTACATACATCATTGTTTTAAAATGCTGCCATGTGGTCAAGCATGGTGGATTTGCTCTATGTTGGGTAGGGAAGATAGATAAACACACTCTTAGAGCTTTCTAATGGATATAAAATTATAAAAACCTTAGCAAGAGAGGAAAAATACACACACAACAATGATCCCAAAATTAGGAAGAGCCTATACTTAGGAAAAACAAAGACCAATAACAAACAGAGAATAGAGGAGAAGCTTTTATTTATATATTTTGCATTCTTTTTAAATCTGGGACCATGGATTTCAATTTTAAAATTGTAAAGCAACTCTCCCAATTCTGCCAAGATGCTTTTAACTAAAAAATATTCCGTGCCACACCTAAAATCTTCATCTATTTTCCAAAAAAATCATTGTTTTAACTGCCTCTACAAGGAATGATGAATATTTACAACAAACCATTTGATTTCTTGATTGGAGATGCCTTTTTACATGATTTGGAAGGTGAAATACTATGGTGGAGGCTAAAAAAATTTATCCCTATGTGTAACTTCTTGGAGATATCTTTGACTACTTGATTGCACAATTGGAACCTCTTGGAAAACTGCCTTTCCTCTTATGCATGCCATGACACAACCTACTTTTGCAATGATGGCATTGAGATGCTCTAGCTGTGGTAGAGGTAGAAAATGATCCATGAATAAAAATATGATCTAGAATGGCCCACATACCTTATTTGTGCTTTGAATTCTTGCTTATTCATGAAGGATCCATCAATTTTAACTCTTAAGCTAAATATTGCTTCATATTGACACATGACATGCCACATTAGATCTAACTAGGCATTCATGGGGCTTAAAAGTGACTAAGCTAATTACTTGATTATGATTTGGAGACATGTTGCTTTCTCATCTAGTGTTAAAGATGGATCAAATATGCACGATTGATTCTTTTAAAAAGTCTCTAGGTATTGACTTCATTATGGGCCATTGATCTCAATTTGGGCCTCCAAGATCCTACCACTTAGAAGCTCCATGGGTTCTCTATGTACCTTACTAAAAATATAGATTACTTGAATGTTATTATGCCATTATGTAACCTCTCATTAGATCTATAGCCTTATTGAAATTTCAACTCTTCACTCATACCATTAGATCTTTGAAATATGCTCAAGCTTTAATCATGAACTGTGGGATTGACACTTGTTGATTTCACATTTACTTTGAGCTCCATTGAAATTTCCATATTAATTTTGCACTATTGATCTCATTATCATGGATTAAACACACTTCATTGATCCTTTGAACCCTAGATCAAATTCTAACCATTGTTCTATATCTATTTAATTATGGTTGTGACACATGTCACTATTGCATTCAACCCGAACCCTTTAAAAAGTCTTCTTTCATTTGCATCATTGTTTTGCTAGATACACGATTGATAATCCATCATCAAATTGCTTGATCACTCACTAAGATTAAGACACTTGTCCTTCTCACACCCCTTCAAAGGATATTTGACTTATTAACCTCCACTCGCCATCAGATCTCCAACAAGGTTCCCACAATGGTGACACTTGTTACCTTCTCAATCATATTGGGGATTTATTGAAGTCTTGACTTATTTCTCACCGTTGATGATATCTGTATGCTTTACCATGTATTATTTATTGATGAGAACATTCTTGAGATTTTAACCATGCACCATAAACTCAACACTTATCACTTCTATGCTTGTCTTGAGTCTTTTTGACTTTTCATCTTTGATCACACACTATCGGATCATCTTTCTCCAAGTTAACATACACCATTTGATTATGATCCACTAGGTTGGTTGTGATTGACTCCAAGTTAACAATGAAAACAATTAAGTCAGAGTTTGAGGAATAAAGAACTCAATATAAAGTCTTAGACTAAGGTTTTTTTGTATATGATAGAAGCTTTAGGATAGGACTTTGAGGTAAGTTTATAATAAAAGGACCAAGCATTAGTTAAAGTGTTTCCACCTAAATTGTTCCCATCAAATTTGAATTTAAATCAAATGGTTTAATCTAGGACAATTGGAGCAAGGGTTTTGAGATGCTCAGACATGACTTCAACTTGGATTTACAAATTAAGAATTTATACTTAAAAAGGGCTCAATTAATTCAATGTAATTTTGGGCACTAACAAGAGGGAGATAGAGTGAGACGAGCACACAAGGGAGATCACCATCTATATCAAAATCAAGAGGACCCAATCAAAAAACCATGTGCTAGCATTATGGAAAGCCAAGACACTTGTAGAAGGATTATTGGCATTTGAAAAATGAGGAGGATGGAAATTAGAATCCACCTTCAACAAAGATCGACACAATAGATTTAGAGGAAACAATAACACATGAGGTTTTTTACCTCAGTAGCTATAAATAAGGTGATAATTCTTAGGTTTTGGACTCAGGTTCATCTTTTCACATGTCTCCACATAGAGACTGGTTCATGGGTTACCAACCATGTAGTGGAGAGTTTGTCGATATGGGTGATGATCATCTATTAGAGATTATGGGAAGAGGGGATATAAGGATCAAGTTGCATGATGGTAGAATCATAATTTTGAAGGATGTACATCATGTTCCCATGTTTAAGAAGAATCTAATGTCCATTAAGAGGATGGATGAGCTAGGATATTCATATACCTTTGGGAAGGGTAAATTCAAAATTTATAAAAGATCCCTAGTGATAACTATTAATTAATTTAATCACGAGTCAAATTAGGTCAACCCCATATATTATCAAACTTGTTATAGGGGTCTACTAGGGTACAAATTATGTCCCATAGTCTGTAGTGAGGTTATTTAATGTGTCTTTAACCTTGATCAAATAGGTCATTAGTGTTTAGTGTCATTTTATGTCATATAAGGTCACTTTTGAGTCATTAAATGATCTTGTACGAGTTTTCCATAGAGAATAAATGTTATAAATACTTATTAAATATCCCCCATATTATAATATGTCAGAGGAACTATTGTAAAACTGACAAAATATAAGTGCAATGTCATAACAAGAAGATTAGTGGAAAAAGTAGTAGTTTCAAGTAGTTGTATAGATTGTGTAGTAGTTTTAGCAGATGGGAAGACTTCAGCAGTGCCTCTTCAGGTTTCCTTAGCTCACTTTCATGCTTTATAATCTTTGATAGACTTGAAATTGATCAAAACCATCCTATCTTTCCTATCGATCTCTTGGACAAGCAGAAAAGGTTAACTGATCTTCCTTTGGTACAAAAAAGAGGAGGTTAGTTATAGTAGGTGTCTCTGATGCATGATAATACAATTTGTAGACTAAAAATCCATGAAAATAGTTATAGGTTTGGTATGCCATGCTTTATGAAACATTGTTAAGAGTGTTAACTTATCTTTCCTACTTGTACATCCCCATGGCCTTTGGTTTCCTTTTTTATTTGGATTAATTGGAGCAATTCAAGTGTTGAAAATATTTTGAAAAGACATGATCATTCCTATCACATTGTTCTTAGTCTAGTTTAAATGGGTGGAGGCCAAGTTATAAGCAGGACTGCCTCATTTTACTAGTTGTAGACATCACTAAGGCCTACAAACATGTTTTCATCAGTAGCAAAGTTTCTTATTCCTATGTTAGTTTTGAGATCAAAGGTGATATTGTGTCTCACCTATCATAACATGATGAAATTTTTTCCCTTTTGAAGGTTTAGTCTCAAGACTATTTTATATGGAGTGAAAAGACCAATGCACACATAGTCAATTTCCATTGTAAAAATAAGCTACAATCAGGTAAAACTAGGCCTCTAACCAATCATATTCATGTAAAAAAGATATTTAAACATGGTGAGAAGACTCCCAGGGTGGAAAAAGTTAGATTGAGTTATTCAAATAGTTTTAGTGATTTCTTGTGAGAATAAATTCTTAACACAATCATATACCATGTTTTCACCTACAGGTAGTCTGCAGAGGTCTGAGTGCCATCCATAGAGGTTTGAGAAAAGTTAAAATAAATATGTTTGAACTTGTTTGAAACCTTCCTTGAGGACTAAGAGTATTGAGAGGACCATGGTGACAATGGTAGAGCCATTATATACAAGCATACTTGATTTCAAGATTTACAAATTAAGAAAATTATATTTGAGAAGTTTTACCTTAACTTCTCCAACTCACATTTTGCTCATACACTTGGTCCTTCCATAGTAGAGTGTTTTGAGAAATGGATAAACCCAATTATTTCCATCATGTAACCCATGCTTAAGAGCAATGTATTGACATAAGATACTGAATTTTTGGTCAAGAGAGGGTAGTGTAAATAAGTTTTCATTTCCAACAAGTTTCTACTATATACTTTTAGTAATCTACAATACTCTTGAAATCTAGATGACCTTACGTTCTAAAAATGACATAATGGTTGCATAACTCAAGGCATAGTGATGCTATTGGTTTTAGAATGGTTCTAGAAACCTCAATATGAGTCAAAGAGGTTGAATTCTAGTGTCAAGAAAAAAAATCACTTACAAGTCTCATTTTCCCCAAAATGTCACCTACAGTTTGACCGTAGACTCACAATATATTGGGAGTAGGTAGTTTGAGTGTAAACACATGTTTGTGGACATGAAATGAGTTATTTAAAGTATATAATGATTTTAATTACCTCAAGAAGATAAAGTAATATGTAACATAGGGCTAAAACATACACCTTCACCTATAGGAAACCTCCAATCTCAATTGGGATAAGCACTTATAGTTTGCTATTGTAGACAGACTAGCCCAATCAAGTGAGAGATGTGAGCTTAGAAGAGTGATAGAGTTGTAAGATGGAAAATATGATGAGACAAATATCATAGTGGAAAGGTCAACTTCACATGTTCTTGGAGGATGGAAAAAATATCAAGGATATTCCTAACTTGACACTCAGCCTAGGTTTCTAGACCCTGTAGACAGTCAAGTCATTTAAGCCTATCTTAAAGAGTTTTGGAGTGTTGAGAACCATAAAGGAGTGATTTATACTTATAATTTGGTATATAAGGTAATAAATACCTATTAAATCCTCCTACAGCCTCAACTTATCTAGGAAGATAGGGGAAGTGCACTCTATTTTGTCTCAGATATAGGGCACTCTAGTCAAGTCAAAGATTGTAGGTTGAGCACATGAAGATTGGGAAGGTGACATAAGGAATCTTGGGCAATTGAGAAATGTTATTTATAGTTTATTTAAGCATGAAAAAATGTGGATAATACCTCATAGTCACTAGAAACCACTCAAAGGTGGTCAAGGTCAACTAGAACACACTTAGGTCTAGAGCTAAGCCTAAGCCCTTCAAGGGTCTAGCTTCACTTAAAATAAAATATGACCATTCCAAACTTATTGATGAAATTTGGGAAGAATTTTGGGATAAGATACAACCATTATTTTTTAGAAGAACTACATAGAGGGGCCATTTTTGGCTCAAACTTGCTTTAGGGTGTCCAGAATGCAGTCTAAAGCTTGACATGCCAACTTTAAATGTTCATATCTATATGGACACCAAGCATGAGACCTCAATGAATTAGGGTTAATTGGAGAGGTAACTATAATTTAAAATTTTGGAATTTTTTTGGAGGTTGGATGTCAATATTTTATGAACAATCCTTAATAGTCCAAACAGCTCAAAACCCTCCTAAACCCTTGTCTAAGACTTGATAAAGAAAGTATCCAAGGAAATGAATTTAAGAGGGGTAGTTTGGCCTATAAATTGATTTGGACTTGTCAAAAACTCTCAAAAACTCCTATAAATCTAATTGGTTTGTACCCTACTTGTATAAACACATTAAAAATAGGGGGCTTTACAAAGTTTTGACTTATTTTAAAGATAAAAAGGAGTTTTGATGGATGAAAACTATTTAATGAGGATTGTAGAGACTTATGATAACTCCCTATACTCATATCTCCCCTTGGTTAATCTCAAAAGTACCTCTGTTACATAGTTCATTTCAGGTAGTCTTGTACAGACAATGAAAAGAGTGACTGTCTAGCGAGAGGATGAGAAGTTTGCTCTTGGATATTTTTAAGGTCTAAATAATGGAGTGGAAGGCAAAGGGACTCTTAAAAATTGTCCTAACACCTATTACATGGATTTAGTTTAGTAACTGAAATCCACTTGAATGATAAATGTGAATAATGAGGCCTAATAGACCAATGAATGACTATAAATGGTTAATATAAGTGAAAAGGAGAAAGCTAGCAGTTAGGGAAACATCTGATAAATATGATTACTTTTTTCCAACCCCCATAATATAGTGCACATGTGTCAATTTTTCCTAGTCAAATTTTGAGTAGTCAAGAGATGCCTCAGCATGAAGGTAGTTTTCAAGAAGACCATTTAAGGACCCTATACCAGTTTGAGGAGTTTTTATGCTTCAAATGGACACTTGCCCAAGGAGACCTTCATGGTATATTCTCCACTCCATTCTCTTACAAATTTAACTAGTTTTTATTCCTTTAAATATGATATTATAATCCTTCCACTTCCCTTCTTCTCTGTCTTCTCATATGTTCTATAAATACAAGCCATTTTGGCTTTTATAGAGGAATCCACACATGGTATAATGAAGCCCTACTACTATCAAGAGTTCTATGTGCACTGGTTTCTATTCAGAGTTGGATCAGCTTGATTCCTACATGGTGATATCTCTAGAAGAGATGGAATATCTATAGGGCTATATGGATGAGGTAAAGCATTAATGGTTTGCATTTTGAAGACTATACAAGCTAAAATAGATGTGGGGATGGGAGTATAATGATACCTTCATGAAGAGCCAAGTGTTTAACAAAAGTGAAGTAGATCATTATGGGATCAATGACAAGATCTTTATTATGTTACTAATATGTGTTTATGACATGTTGTATGCATTCCCGAACATGATCAATCACTATTTTGATGGATCGTTTGGTTGAGACACAGGAGATGGTAGTATGGAGGAGCAAACCAAGGATGGAGATGCATAAGGATGTGAGAGTAAGGAACTAATCCACTTTTTGAATTATTGATTTATATTCCTAGGAGTGTCCGAAAAGATGATAAGACATGTTGTGTCTTATGCATTGGATTCATCAGGAGTAAGAAACCTCTGATGCTATGGTGAGCACTAGACTACATACTTGTAATTAGTGGGAGTTATAAGTGGTTCATGGCAGAATCCTGATAGAAAGACTAGTATGTGGAGAAGTGAAAAATTAATTTAGGTATTTTAATCTACTATGGAGGAGTAGATGTTGACAAATATAGTCAAGATAAATAAGTTTTAGTAGTGCAATAAATTTTTTACTAGGTTTATGTTAGGGCAGTAGAGGACATGGTTGGCATCTAGATGGAAGAATATGCTAGTGTGGGAAGATTATGTATATTGACTTCAAGTGGTATTATGTTAGGATGTGAAGTCACTATTCACATGTCACTATTCATGTAATGAGGTGGGAGTTAATATCACAATAGTGAATTGATAGTGATTATGCTTGAGAGGTGGCAATGATGAGTTGATAGTTACTATGCTTATGAGATGGCACCTTTGTGATGTGGTATGGTACAAAAGGAATATTTAATTGTTGAAAAGATAAGGATAGAGAAATAGGACACATTTCTCCACTTAGTCACATGGGATGACTTTGGATGAATGTGAGAGATAAAAGAAAAGTGGATCTCATCATTCCACTTAAGCATGTGCTTGTGGAGAAATTTGTCTATGGGATCCTTTGATTGAAGTTAGAAGTTGAGGAATATTTTGACTCATGAGTATACACATGATAAAGTAAGGAACATTGTCTACTATTCTATATTGAGTTCACATGCAAGGTGGGGCATAGCATTTTGGTGCACATGGAGAAGGTTTGCATCATGAATATGCCATTCAAAGTTGAACCTTGCACATGTGAAAGACATATTTCATTATTGATGAATAGTGATGCCACATGGAGGGTGGCACATTTCATTCTCTCTCATGGATTTATCTCTTTATCTCATTTCTCCATTTGTATTTATATAAATGTATGACTCTCCTTTATGTAATTAATCTAGTGAGCAAGTGTGAGAAGATTTGTAATATTAAACTTGGAATTAGTTTGATAGGAAAGGCTTTGCATAGCCTTGTATGATTCACGTGTATGAAAGCATTGAAATAGAGGAGAGTTTTTAAGGAAGCTCTATTTGTGGAGAGGTTAATTGCTGAAGTTAATAGGAAAACTTGACACTACCATTTGCCCATGTTTTTTCCCTTGCTTGTTATCAAGAGTTTCCACATATATCTCATGTTATCTGGTGATATTATTTGTCATTGTTTATTATAGATTGTTTATTCCACACTATTTTTCTTTCACAATAGGATATTATTTCCTAACACATATAGTATGACATTATATGTAAATCAAGTAATAAAAAACACACACAATTATTTAACCAACATATGAAACTCATAATAATAAAGTGGAACAACCAAATAAAAAATAATAAATTAATCAATCATACACCACTAACATAGAGTATACATCTATGGAATCATTTATAAAGATAAACAAGGAAACATATTGAGAAACACACATAAACATACCGATATACAAGCATACACATGAACATAATCTAAGAAATCAAAAGGAAAACAAGAAAGACACAATCTAACAACCATGAAGTACTCATAAAAAATCATGAAGTGATACTGAAGCATGTAAGTTATATATGCTAGATCCATATAGTTACATTCAAATAGAAATCTCATTATGGTAATGGAAACCCTATAAAGATAAAACTTGAAACACAACTGAGAATGCCCCCAATATAGGTATGCTCCCAATTTAAAAATACCCTTGAGTGTAAGGATGATGAAATTGTCGAGTAGTTGAATCTACATTGCATATGAAAAAGATATATATCCTACATCTAACTAAATTATGCCATAATCAACACATTCATAAATAATTTATATTTAACCTCTAATGCTAAGAAAATATTCATGATATGCTAAATTACATATACACAAAGATAAAGCAAAGCAATATTTTTTTAAATTATACTTAAAAGAAGATAAATTGAGTATGAAAGAAATACAAGAGGGGAAATATAAAATAAATGAGAGTAAATGAAACAACTAAATATTAAATCAATCCAATGGGTGATATAAAAAATCCATGAAAAGAAGGATTCCTACTAACCTACAACTTCCCTCATAACTATGTTTGTAGGGGTGGAAGACCTTGATATATATGTGTTTTGAGATTTATGCAAATTTTCATGATGATGTGAGATGAATAGACCTTGATATACATGTGTTTTGATATTTGTGCAAGTTTTCATGATGATGAGTATTTGAGATGAATATTTTTGGTTTCCTCATGTTAAATGAAGTAAAATTTGATATTTTGGGTAGTCTATGTGTACCCATCTTCAAGGAGAAGATTGAATATGATAATCATTTTGAGTAAATTACAACTTATCTATATTACACAGTAGAAACTCAAGTAATTAACTTTAGTATAACTATAAATCCTAAGGTAGTTCTTATCTCTAATGAATTTCATCCTAAATAAAACGATAATCACAACTTAATTTAAAAAATAACACAAGGTCTTTCCATGGTCATATGAGGGCATGTCTGGCAAAGAACCTAGCATCATTTTACATAACATAGTGACGTATTTAGATACAAACCATGCATGCATAAATAAATGGAAATTCCCTTCTACATTTGCCACATTATGTCACAAATAAGTTATCAAGTTCCTAGATGCTAAGTTAATTAAACCTGCAGATTACTCATAAAGGGTATTCAACATAGTTAAAAGACACAAAGATACTACTTGATGAAATAATGAAGGTCATTTAAGAAATCATAGACTCCCAAATAGTATATTTGGTAGAATTGTGTCCAATTATAACTTTTACCACCTTTAAAGAAGAAACATGCGAGTAAACTAAGGTAGTGGAAATGGGGTCTCCATTATCATCCATTGTAGCAAAATTATCCATGAAAAACTTTAAGTTGAAAGGTTTAGAGTCATATCCATTGAAAATAGATTGGTGAGATAGATTTGTGGATGATACTAATACTAAATGGTCTCATGGTGATAAGCAACTTGATACATTCTTCATTAATTTGAATGGGAAGATGTAACAAATCCAATTTACCATGGAGGAAGAAGAAAAATCTAACGTACCCTTCCTTGATTTGCTTATTTTGAATAAACATGATGTCACTTTATCTCATGAAGTATATATAAAGAAGAAACATATTGATCTTTACTTGTAAGCTAACTCTCAGCATCACCCTTGCCAAAAATCTATGGTCCTTAACTCATTGATGACTTTGGAAATCAGGTTTTCTAACCCAAAATATTTCAAGCAAGAGAAGGACCACTTCATATAAATTTTTAAGGATAATGGTTACAATAAGCGGGAGATTGAGTGAACATTCCATATGGATAGAACATGAAGACAAAAAGATAATAATGAGAACTCAAAATCTCCTAAAATTAGTATCACCTATGTTAGAGTAATCTTAAATAAGTTAGCAAGAACCATGGGGAAAACTAGTATACAAATGAACTTAAAACCTCATACTAACTTAATCTCTAATTTGGATTCCATAAAATATCCATTAAGTCCTTTATCACAAAAATGTGTCTAATTAGTTTCATGTTATCATATTAAACCCTATGTGGGTGAGACATGGAGATATATTAAAAACAAGGCTTAAAAATTATATTAGAGACATTAATAGGTCTCATTTTAAAGTTTGTGTTATAAAATACTCTCATGATACTAAACACCAAGATTGTATTAACTATGCCATTATAAAAGAATATGATTATTAGAAATAAAAAGTGAGGGAAACCATTAAAATAGAAAAAATACTTGTTACTAGAAACATGAATAATTGAATTAGTATTGGTAATTCTTGTAGATCAATATTAAATCATAATGGTAAGTGAGACAATGCTAAAAAAAAGTCCAGGTAATGTTTTTATAGTGATTTATTAATCATTATTAATTAACTATGTAGTTAGTTAATTATTCATAATAATTAATCATTAATGAAATTGTTGATGATGGATTAATCAATTATCTATTCCATTTTTATCCTTAGAAATTATTAATATAATATATCTAAGTTTCAATTTACTTGGAGTGGTTATCATATTCAATCTTCTTCATGAATATGGATACACAGAGTACCCAAAATGCTAGATTTTACTTCCTTTAACATGATGAATTCAACAATATTTATCTTTAATATAGTTTTTTCATCATTGGGATGTTTTCACATGCATTTGTGATAAGAATAAAGAATTAAAGGCAAGGCTCAAAATTAAAGATAAATAAATCAACATAATTAAGAAATGCTAGAAGAATGGCATAGCAAACTGAAGAAACAATGTAAGAAAATGCTTAGAGATATGAAAAAATAATGGAACTTTTAAGTTAAAATGAAATACATGTCACAAATAATAATAATAATAATAATAATAATAATAATGAAACAACCAAATACTCAAGAGATAATGATTAAAAGTGATTAAGAATAGAAGCAAGCATGATGAACCTAAATTCCATATGTGAAACAAGAGAGAAAAACATTACATATGTATAAGTATATATAAAATATGTACAATATATTGTTCCATCGAAGCACATAATATTAAAAAGAAATAATGAAAAATAAAATCACCTATGTGACCATACTTCACATAATAATTTTCCACATTATCTTCATGATTGAAATCATAATGTCCCATGTTCCATGAATTTAAGGAGCTGGATGTATCACCATCACTAGTGTCATCATCAGTATAGTCACGAGATGTATAGTAAATATATTCACCATCATTATCATTGTAAAAAATCTTATTAGAATTATCTACAATAGTTATAATATCCTCTTTCAAAAGAGCACCTCTCTTAGTCTCAACGATGTCTTGTATGATTCGACCCTCAATAGGTTCTTTCTATTGAATAGGTAAAAGGGGTTGTGATAAGATTACCTTAGTGCATGGATGAAAAGGTACTCAAAATATAGATGTAGTTAATTGAGGTTTCATGATTTTTTGTTTTATTATCTCTTTAGGCAATAACCCATGTTGATTTTGTATCACAGACTCATAAGGAGTACCTAGAATAATGATTACTTTAATACCATGCAAAGACTTTAAACACAATCATAATGTTAATGTGATCACTTTAATTTTATTGAGGTAAGTTGTTAATATGTCATATGCCCCATTATTATGTAATAAATGAAACCACACTAAAATATTTTTAAGACACACCATGATAGGTAATGCGATATCCCTAAGTTGCATCCTAGTGAGACCATCATATCTTCTAATAACCATTGTAGTACCATATAGATCCCTCCATGTGTATCCTTGACTAGTAAAAAATTACACTATGCACATGTTTATAATTTATCCAATAACAGCCTTAATATCCTTTGTTAACCTCATCCATTGTGATAATCATCTATGGGATTCTCATGGTCATAAAAATTAATTGAAGGAATCTCTTTACACGCATCCATGACCACACCTATGAACCCAACTAAACTATGAGCATTAGAAACCAACAGGGATGGTTTTTGAGATATCATATCAACATCATCTTAGTTTTTATTTTGAGTAGCATGATTTAGAAGAAGATTAGTAAAAACTTTCAAATGTTGTTTCATTAAGTGATTGATTGATTCAAATTATTATTATGTCCTTCCACTTGTATTTGGTTGCTATTAATCAAGTATTGTATCTTATATATCAAAGTGAAGAACATATTTGTCACATGACCATAGGATCTATGATAATCATAATATACATTAACATCATAAGACTTAGGTAAAGGTTGAGATGGAGCAAACTCTTGATGCAAAGGTAAAGTTGTCATATTGCATTCAAGCAATCATATAAACATAATTTTAAGCATCCCAAATAATTGTATGAATTATCTTTGATATGTTTGATGTGATAAAATAAGCATGTTAGGTGGTTGAGTTACCACACTTACCACATTATTGATCTAATTCTTAGGTTGAAAATTATAATCAATTTTTACCAAAATGGGACACTAGGGCATACTAACACTATTAGAATGTAATAATTATTTGCACAAGGTAGATAAAGAATATAGTAGTATAAAACAATAAATTAAATCTACTATAATGACTAAAACTAATAAACATGTGTAATTAAAATTTATTTGACAAACAATAAAAAATATGAAAATTAAAAGAGAGGGAATAGTCACACTTTTATTTTTTTTAGAATTATTGAAATGTAGCCCGTGTCTAGTAGGAATGAATGAGAATGTGTGAAATATTGATTGCTCACTGTATAAGAATAAAATAGGTGTCTACTTCATGATTAAAAAATATACCTAGGGTGGATTTTGTGTTGTGCTTTTGAGATTGATGAATACGTTCTTGGGTGATAAATGTGTACTACACACATATATTATGGATTTTTGTGTAGGTTCACCTCTTGATTTTGTACATTTTTAAATTTATGATTCTTTGAATTGGTGGGTATAATGTTTGAAATTATGTTTTCTTCCTTTCTCGACCTAATTCACTAATATATATATGTAAAGGAGAAGACATAGAATTA
Organism: Torreya grandis; assembly: GCA_037957365.1. Classification (NCBI taxonomy): domain Eukaryota; kingdom Viridiplantae; phylum Streptophyta; class Pinopsida; order Cupressales; family Taxaceae; genus Torreya; species Torreya grandis. The sequence continues at coordinate 2,557,061 of JARHVA010000904.1, read as the reverse complement.
ATTATGTTAGGCAACCTCAATATGATTTAAATATATGTATATCACATGTTATAATTAGATCCTATGTAGTTCTTATGTAGTGTAAATGGAGTTTAAAACAAGTGTTTAAAACTTATCTTCCCTAAAAGTGATGTTTCAACTAAATCAAAATTATCTTGAACTTATTTTAATACAAGTAGATGAGGTCACAATATATCGAAGTAAAGAATGGCTAAAGGTAACTCAATGTGTAGGCCCCTCCTCAAATTTAGAAAAGGATGTGATCAATAGAGGAAACTAAATTTGGAAGCTTTTCCATTTGATTCTTAGTTGAAATTATCCTAGTAAATGAATAGAAATCAATAATGTATATAAGATTATGTTGGAATTGTGTTTCACACTTAGCATGTATCTGTGAAAGATGGTTATGCAGAAGGTTGGTGTTGCATAAATTATGTGCATAACACTATTGTAAAGGATGTGTGTGAAATTCTCTCTATGTAATGGTACACATGACTTACACAATGGGATAACATTAATTATGCACAAGGTAGATTATATGTAATGTTACATAGGAATTGCACAATGGTTTGATATGGTTACACAATAGAAATTAATGCATAGGAACGTTGTATAGTGGTATGTAATGGTTTGATGGGTTTTGAAATATAATGTTGTGAGGAGTTTCATGATATGTTAATGTAATGCAAGTCAAAATTGAGGCATTACTATACACCTATCTAATTATCTTTTGGGGGTATGTGAATAACATCTTAGTAATGCTCTAACATGGAGTTGTTCAAGTGTGTTATGCAATGAGCACTTTGCTTAGTAGCTAGTTAAATTGGATTACCCTATTGTGAGATCATTACAAAGTGATGTGTTGGTATATAGGCAAAAATCATCTCAGGGATATAGGAATGTGAACCTACATGGTAAAATATATATATTTCTCAAATAAATGGTATATTGTAGATACAATAAAGTGTTATATGACAAGTTACAATAGCTTGGTATGTGTTATAGGATTGTAAATAGTTAAATAAAGTTATAAATAAAGGATATTTTGCTAGGTTATTTTACCTAAAAGGGTTTTCCTAGGTGAAATCTTACATATTTTTTGCATGTCATTATTCTTGCATTATTTTTGAAATTTTTATAAAATAGCTCTTATATATGTTCATATATTACATAAAGGTCATTATCCCAACATTTAGTATCAAAATTTGTTTTAAGATTGTTTTAGGGTTGGGATAACCTCTGATAAATAATTATATTGAGAGGGAGCTTTATGTGGAAGAATCTTGTGCAAGGAAAATGATTGGAATTGCAAAAATAGAGATTGAAAAATTTAATAGTTAACACTTTGAGTTATGAAAATTCAAGATGGAAGATATATTGATAAATATAGATCATTCATTTGTTAGATTGGATGTATATACTATGGATATGAAGATAAAATAATGAAAAAAAATTCACAGAAAGGGAAAGATCTCTATCAAATTATGATATTTAGATTTAGTATTATTGAATGTATCGATTAAAAAGACTATGAAGCAACTTTAGGATAAGTTGGGGACATTATAATAGGCAAAGTTTGTGGGGAACAAAATTTTCCTACCAAATAAGTTGTATTAACTTTGAATGAATCATGATGAATCAATTATAGAGAACTTGAATGCATTCAACACTATGATAAGTCAATTTTTGTGCATTGGATTTAAAATGGATGATGAAGAGATGTGTAACACATTGATTTGATCTTGTATAAACTCTTGGGATGATTTAGAACTGGATTTTTTTTGATAGGTAAATGAGGGTTGATGGGTCCCTCTCCCTTCATAAAAAAGGATCGAGATTACAAAAATCCTTAACCATATCAAAATACCACCATGGAATGTTAATAAGTGGAACACATCCTCAGCAATACGAAAAACAAAGACCTACAAAAAGAGGCCCTCAATCCCAAAAACACCCAAAGGAGCTCAAAGAACAAACCCCAGTACCTAGGAAACACAAACCATATAAAAAACAACACAAGAAAACCCAACATAAATAATGCCAATGCACCACTCACCCAATAAGTGGCACATTACAACACCAACCATGATTATGACCTTCCCTAACCATCTCCACTGTGGGAGTGAAATTTAATGGAGGATGGTTTAGGGAAAAATTAACCCTTTCTTCTTCTTATTACTCATTACTATCTTATCCTCTAATTTTTACGAGCTCCCTGACTCTTTATTGGAATGAGTGAAAACTTCAAATGTTGGATGGATAAAAACACCACCTCATTTGGATAAAATTACATTAGAACCCACATCATCCCTAATCACATCAATAATATTCACCTCAAAATGGTTTAAATAAGGTACATAAATTATGTTTCAAGTCCCAAAGGCCTTATGCTCAGCCTTTAAAATGGTTTCTATAACTTCTCTCATAGGGGTAGTTGGAGTACTGGCCACAAATAAGGTGAAATTATTAGGAAGGGCATCCTTCCACCAAGAGGATTATAATTTCACTTGGAACTATGGAAATTCACATCCAAATGAACATTTTTAAAACACCTATGACATTTGAAAGGTAGCCCTCATAGTCAAAGATTTGAATCCAACATTGATACTTGATCTTCAGCTTGATGGATGCTATAAGGTCCTTAGAAGTATCCATGCAGATAAAGATACATACAAAACTGGTGTGATAAAAATTTGAGGTAGAGGCATCCACTTCCAACCACTCTCCCAAGGTATTATCAATCATTTAAAGGAAAAGATCTATCCAACATTATAGAGGAATGTGTGGCAACCAAATTGAAATGGGCCTAGTGGTGAGAGTTTCAAAAAGAGGATCAAACAAATAGAACCAAGGCTTCATAAATATAAGATGCTAGTCCCAAATCTAAGACATGGCTTGAAAAACCTTTTTTTAGTCTTCCTAGTAGTAAAAAATTACAATGAAAAAATCCTTATCACAAGGGTAAATCTCCAAGCTGTCCTCCATTAAACATAGCCACAAATTAAAAACCCACTTGTGTAGAGCAGGTATCTTGGAAAGAAGTTGTTAAATATATAAATTATTCCCTTGGTTGAAAACCAATCCTCATTTTTAAGCACCTCCTCAAGTGCCTCATGCCTAAAAGATAATGATGGATTGGTGTTTTCAATTCCTAAATGCCTTACTGTTGGTTTCTTTAAATGATCCCATTGAGTTACTAATTCCACAAAAGATTTTCCTCCTTTCTCCACCTCCTTAGACATTCCGAAACCTAAAATATTTAATAAAACCTCACAAGAGGTAGACTAAAATGCAAGGCCACTATTACCAAGTGTTCTCCTCCCCTACACCTCCCTTGACTCCACCACTGCCTGATCACGTCATTTTCCTTCTTCTACTTGGATTGTATTTCCATGTCCTCCTCTTAAAGCCCCTATCCATATCATTATCATCATCACCCTTACATATCCACCCATAAATTTATTTCCTTTAGCCTCAAGGAACCCATCCCCTTGTAAGATTCTACTCTACTTATGATTCCAATTGTCACAATGGACTGTGGCCATTGCTACCTATCTCACCTCAATGCACGGTGAAACCTTAACCATAGTTTTAGGAGTAACTAGAGTAAAGGTATCAATCTCCAATCATAAGATACTATATTGAGATGATCTAGTAATGACTATTACTAGTACTATATCTGAGCCAAAATTAGAGGATGTAGTCATAATTCTATTACTAGAGGAGATGAGGTGGAAATTTGTGGAAAATTATCAAAAAAAATATTTCTTGTATATACATGAACTCTTTGAATAAATAAGTAAAATAAGGTTTGGGGATAAACACTCAAACTCTAGAGGAAAATATAAAATTCAAAAAAAAAATCCTTGAATGAAGTTTGCAAAGTACATATCTATTGGATATGGGAGTGGTGTCAAAGGATAATGTAATTTTTAGAGAGGTGAAGAGGATTATTATCTAAGAAAAAAACCAAATGAAGAAACAAAAAAGATGTAGGTTGATATAGATGCCAAAAATTATGTATCTAAAGTATAAGGAAATAAATGAAGAGTCACAAGAAGAGGAGGATCTAGTGGATCATGCTATGAGGAAATTATAATGAAAGTGTAAAATACTTAAAAGGCATATCCCACTATATTTTAGTTATGTGTTCTTATTGCTAGTGGCTAATGAAGACCACAAGATGATAAAGGAAGTTCCCCAATCAAATGTTAGGTAAGAATGATAATTTTTAATAATTAAAAAAATTTCTTGCTAAAAAGTGTAGACACATATATTTAATCTTTAAGTATTTGACAATATTTAATCTTGACATCTTTGCCTTGATCAATTAACCATTCCACCAACTTAAAATCTCTATGAGAGCATTCACTATTCTTAAAAGTCTCTTAAAACCACTAAAAATATCAATTAGACATCCTTATTTTTTTCATAGGTTCCTTCCAAACTAATTTTAGTAGTATTTGTCCTTCTAAGACATGAACACACTGCGTCATATAGGGTTAAACTGTAGCCTTGTCTATTAGCATAACTTTGTCACTTGTACCCCAATAATAATTTTTTAAATTTGAGACATTGCATTTAACCCATCCTAAACTTTTAACAAGGTCAGTTAATGTAAATATTCAAAATAATCCTCTATATAATCACATCAAGTCTTCTTCAAAACATATCTATCAATCACTTGACAATACTACTGCACATTGAGTAAAAGAGTAAAATTTCCTCCAATTTTAGTTTTAAAGCATTCTAACAGTCATAAAAAAAGTCTAAATATATTTTACTGTAAGTAAAAGAAATATATTATTAAACATTTAAGGAAATCTATCTAGTTGACTTCAAATAGTAAAAAATAAAATTTACATGCTCACTTTAGGATGGAGAACTACATTGGTATGAGGCCCTTTTGGATTATGTAAGCATTAGTCATATTATGTAGGATTTTATAAGGGTAGTTTAGCTATTCCCCTAACCCTATTTACCCATTTTGGTATTTGATATCTATTATATTTATTGTGTAAAAGTTAAGGTTTATACTCTGAAAGTTTTATGTAGATTAAATCGATGCACACAATTTGATAGTAAATGCTTGCAGATAGATGTATAAACCTAGATAAAAAATCAATCACATAATCAACTAGGACCTATCACAGTCAATAGACAAGGCTATAATGCATCTTTTTACTCATAACGTGACCTTATTCCAACATATTTGACAATTCTATTTATAGGTGTGATATAGTTGATAGGTATTTTCAAATAGTTTCTAGTCACAATCAATCTACACATTTAGTATAATTATTTTTTAGGGAGGTTTTCATAGCTATTGGTCAATTTACTATTTCTAGATCACTTTCAGTTATGTAAATTCTATATTCTACTTCGAGATTTGTATATTTCTTATATTTCAATATTAATATTTTATAGCTATTGGTTTGATTTATTTAAATTAAAAATATATTAAACATTCTAGTGAACCCTTTTATACTATTACTTGATATGTGTTTAATTTATACGTGGTATAGGGTTTTAACTAAATGTTTTGATTTCATAAAAAATAGAAATTCTTGATTTTTTTAACAAATTTTTGATTTTATTTTCACTTTATTTTTTATTGCTTGTGTTTATTTTTAAAATTGTGTTCTGATAGTTGTAAAACTACTTAATGACTATTATTATGTTCTACCTGATGGTCTATTTTACAAACATCATGGCATGAGGGGATTCACTTCAATACTTATAGCCATTATACAACACTAAACATGGAGTTTAGTTTCTACATACCTCATTATATATCAAAAACATCTAGGGTCCCTTGTTTATATCATATAAATCCTTTTTTAGTCATTTGATTTGTGATGCACATAAGAGGGGAATTTTACATAGAGAAGTTACTCTCATCGTACCCTCAAAAATACGATTAGTGAACTACGCACAAATTTTTGATTATGTAGTTAGTATTTTAAAATATTGGATTAACACTAATCAACAAATGAGTAATTGTATTTAAGAGGCGACACAATAATTTAAACCCTTTCCTAAATCACCCTTCATACCTTGATTTTTACTTATATTGTATTATAATCATTAGTTCTTTTGTACATGCAATATTAATTGATAGCAATAAGCATTTTATTTTTTGCATTTGATATATTTACTTTCATTGTATATATATCACGGCTATTCAATTTTCCTTGTTCTCTACTCATGGTGTGCCTTTTACTTAATAATCAAAATTTTGTGGAAGAAGCATATGTAGATAATTATGATCTTGATGATGCAACAATGAATAGACAATTTTATATTTATGCAACTTGAGAACATGAGTCTATAAAAAAAAATTCACCTCTAGAATTTTCTTCACATTCACCCTCTTCCTTGACTAATAATAGAGAGTAAGAATAACAATTAAAATCCCAAATAAATAATCAATCTTAAGTAAAGCTATAAAAACAAGATCAAAGTATTTTCAAAAAATGATTTTTTAATAAAGGTATTTCAATGTAAGAATCAATTTCTAAATTTAATCCTTTATAAATAGTGAATATTGAGCATATATGTCATAGCTTTTCTCCCTTATCAATCAATGAGGATGAACTTCATTTCTCTTCCCTTATCGTATCACAAAATACAATTGAAAGTAATGACATTAATTTTCATACATCTTGTGATGTTACTACTCCATCCTCATGATTATCTTCAATTGATGTTACTATTATGCTATAATGTCATAATATTAACACATAATTACCACATGATGACAATGCATCTCTTGCTAGGTTTAATTCTTTCTATGCTATTAATCAATGAGAATAAATTAAATCATGTATAATAAATTAATTTTTCAATCGAAAGGAAGAGCCTATCTCTCTCATACCTCCTTTTGATGGTGTTTCTATGTTTTTGAAACCTTTCAAGATCAAATCAATAGAAGAGTTACAAAAACAAAATCTCTATTCTAGTTCAAAGATCATATCGCTTAATATTCAAATAATACAAAGTATGATAATGCCAATCATGTATATTTATATACTTATTATGTGACTCATAAGTAGCATGCATCTCTAATTAATGCTTTAAAAAGTATACAAAAGGCTAATAAGATTCCAAGTGGACTTATAAGTGAAATGATTCAAAACAAGTTGATTATATTGTCTTATATGCCTCCTTTAAGATGATCAATATACTATTGTGCATATCATATAATGTTTGGGTACATATAGTTGTTTAACTTTAAAAAATAAAAAATAAAAAATAAAATATAATTGATAGTGGTGATCATATAATAAATAAATCTCTTAAGAAACCAACTTATATTACATCTCCTAAACAACAAATGCAAAATTAACAAACATAAAAAACAAGGATACAAAATATAGTTTGAAACAAAAAAAAAGTAAAAAATAAATAAATTAGAGCAATCGAGATTATAAAAAGAACAAGATTAAAAAATAAGATTTAAAAAATAAAAACAATTACCAAAATAAAAGTTACAAAACCAATTCAAGATAAGCAAGGGAGTAATTTTTTGAAAATATTTTTCATGAATAAAAAATATTCAAAAAATATAATGATAAAAATATGGTTGATAAGGAATCAAACATTATATCTACTTAATGCATAGGGTAAAAAGATAAGGTCATCACTACAAAATATTTGGTTACATCTTTAAATAAAACAGTCAAATTAAAAATTACTTTCCTTCCTAATTTTTCACCAATAACACATGATTATTATTTAATTTAACATGGCATGAAAGATCCCAACAATGATGAAATTATTTAAGAAAAACATAATTTTTAGAAGAAACTCCAATCTATAGTGTAATAAGTTTTTAATACACAGATACAAAAGATGATCAAAATGACATATCAGAATTTCAAACACAACCTAAGAAGTTAGTTTTTTCTTATGATAATGATTACATTAACGAGTATGATCCTAGTTCTATAGAATATTGGTATGATACCAATGATAAAAATTCTATACATAGTAATCCCCTTGATGGTATCCTTGGCTTATAGTTGCATATCTTTCTTTTGTACATAACTTTTTTGCTTTTACTTTATTACTACTTCTATCACAATTTCAATTATTCTTCTAACCATTGGTTTTATTTTTCACTTTAGGTACTTATCCTCTTGCATTTTCAAACTTATTCAAATAATCCAAAACCACTATCTTACAAATGCTTTCAATTATCATTCTTTCTTACTATTGCATGCCCATCATGCTATAGATTTATTTACACTTATAGATCACATATATTTATCTACATTATCCATGAACACACAAAGATTATTTCCCATTGGGGGCATGAACATCCTTTTATACATTGATATAATATTTTTTCACATACATTGGGGGCATGGTCATTCTTATCTATATTGATATAATCTATTTGCACATCTATTGGGGGCACATGGCTTGCATATCTTCTGATCATTCTATACTTTATCACTCTATTGAGATTTTTTTGAATTCCTCAATTTTCAAATATTTTTGAAGCCTTACTTCTTATCACATTTTAAAATCTTTTGAGTTTCAAAAATTAAAATATTTTAAAAATTTAAAAACATTCATATATTGTCAAAAATTTAAAAAATCAAAATAATTTAAAATCAAAACCTAAAGAGAATTTTAAATGTTATTAATTTACTTCTTTTCACATGTTATTTATTTCATGTTAAGTAGATAACATATTTTAATTTTTAATACACAATACTTTTCATGAGGTATTTGAGTATCATACATGACATACTTTTACACAATTATTTATTATTGGACTTTCATTATTATCCAACGACCTTGATATGTTGGGGGCATCTCTTCATTCTTTATGAACATTTCAATGGTTTATATCTATACACAAAGTTTCTACCATGTCAAGCTATATATCATATATATGTTTTTCTATTCACTAATACTTTACATCATGTTACAAGGTAATTCTATTTTTATAACAATGTCATTGATACATATGGTGGATGTAGACTAGTCTCATTTACTCTATATTTATTTTTCTATTACATGATAACTTAGGACTTGCTTATTTATTGTATGTGGCACTTAGCTTTGTATGTACATGAGCTTGCTTGAATGGTATTATCATGCCATTTTTATGTGGCCCTTGGCCTTAGATATTTATGTGGCATTAACATGTCCCTTGTATGTGACCGTTAGGCATTATATGTGACATATATACAAATTATATGATATTATATGACATTAATTTTATGTTCATTGATTGTTACTATGATTCCATGATTCATATAATGCATTATTTTTACTCTCTATTCTTACATTACTACCATGATACAAATCATACACATACTGCGTTTATGTTTCAATGTTATATCTATATAACACACATTTCATATACAATTTCATGCTAAATTCAATAATATGATGTAATGTAATTCAAATGTTCAAAGTGTTATTACATGATTATAAATTTCACATATACTTTCTTTTGAGATAGGTGACTTGGAGGTTACATCTCTTATCTTGAAAGGGGGACATCACAATGAGCTTGTCTTTAGAATTCAATCCTCATGAAGAAAAATATTTAAATTTATGAAAGTATATAATTTTTAGATTGTAATTAGATTCAACATTTATAGATTATGAGGGAATATGACATGCACGCGCACTCATTTCTATAATTACTTTAATAATATATTCACATATACTTGATGCAAATGCATGGGCATGCGCAAAACCATTATATGTTTTGAAGTAATTACAAGTTACAAATTTCAAATATTAAAAAGTTTAAATGGAATTCAATATCAATTTAGTATAGTACAGGGACATGATATTCATTTTTTATTAGATACGGTTAATAGATGGGTTAAGGGTCCCATAACTATTACATAAAATCTTGAAAGATAAATAAGATAAAATAATAGTAAAAAAATTAAACAGACAAAATAGAACTCAAAGACTAGCTACTACCATAGTCTTTAATCAAACATATGCCAACAAACTCATAAAAAGACCACAAAAACCTAAACACTAGGAGATTAATGGTTTAAATCTTTGGATTCTAAATAGAGAACCAATCTATTGGTCCCAATATCATCATTTTTCTTCTCCCTACCTATGGTGTGGTTGGTAATGGCCTATGTAGTTTCAATGACAACCCTCTTTCTCTTTAGCCCTATGGATTTATTTTTCTCATTTCCCTATTTAGATTCTTTCCTATCTTCTTCTCCACCTCCATTGTGACTTGTTTTTTCACACTAAGGATATTTCCTAATGTTCACTTCTTCCTACTAATTATCACCCTTTCCCATGAAAAATTATTCTGAGGGAAATAAAACTTTTAAATTATCAAATTCATCTAAAATTTCCAAACTCAGTAAGATCTGGATGGCCACCTTTGTCTATGATTTTTGTGTAGACTGCTTCATCATTTAGATAAAATTGAAGGAAAAATGACCCATGATGGCAATGGGTTTGATATAAATCAAAAATCCCTTATGGCTACCTCTGGGATGGAAGTCCCCCTTGGATGTTTTCTACACTGAACCCTTCATCTTCCCCCCTTCAGGTTCTATTTATTCTTCCAAGAAAAACTCATCATAATTTCATATTTAAATTACTACATATTCATTTCTTGTTTGGAGAAAAACTCATCATAATTTCATATTCATTCATGTTCAAGTTACTACATGACAATTTCAAATATTTCAAGTTTCAAAAATTTAAAGTTATAAAGTTTCAAATATAATATATATCTATATTCAATGGTGTGATTCATCTTCATCTTAAAAGTGGGTCACATTAGAGTCTAGTGTCACTCAACATCTATGGTTGTACTTATTTTATGCAGCAAGTCACATTTGATAGTGATCTAGGAGGATCCACATTCACTCCAAAATAAAAGTTATCAAATTGTAGATTGAATGTTAACACAATGTAGAGCTCATCAAGAGATTTTTAGTGCAATTTGAATAGGTCAATTTTGAGCTTGTATATGCAAGATATCACATATTGAAGTCTCTAAATCAATAGGGCATAAGGTGACATAGGGTGATGTAACATAATCCTAGCATGCCAAGTGGACCAATCGTGTTATGACATATGGCAATGAGTTCATGTGAGAAAAATAATTAGTTTCATTTTTCATCTTTGATAGACGTACGTATATGGTGTAAAAAATGTCAACTATAGTGACTGTAGCTGGTGGAGTCCACTTTTGTCTTGAAAGGGGACCTTGCCATCGGTAGAGCTATGAAGCATCAAGTTGGATGTTGATAAATATCAAATTGAGAGTGATTCATGTGGTGGGTCCACAAGACACCACATGGCTTACTACCACTATATTATTCCATGGTCAAATTTTATTAATAGTCACTTAATTGACTATATTAATCACCATGTGAATGGGCATTGCCAATCCTGAGTACCATCCCATGTTTCAATGCTAGCTCGAGTCGTATTACAAGTGCCTGTAGATAAGCTATAAACTGAGTTGGGGTGACTCAACTTAACATAGATGAGTCAAAATATACCACGAAGCCAACACGACTGAGTCACAATTTGTCACGGGCAATCTCCACCATGACATGGGCTCAATCAACATGACTAGGAATAACACGAATGCCAAGTTTAGCATGATCTAGATAAACATGCCATGATATTAATGTGTCATAAATGCCAACATATTATTGTGACATGCCCAAACTACCACAAAATTGATGAACCAAATGTGACATATGCCTTTGCCAAAGATATCGGTGAATTCAACACCATGAATCTATGGTTAAATAAAAGACAATTCGACTCAGATTTTCCCAATGTGGGATAATTAGTTTGGATAAAAACAAAAACATGTGCCACCAAAAAAAACCTTGCCTATCTCAGTAAAAGGATAGATATCCAACCAGTGGATTCATGGGTGGAACATGTATATAAACCCATAAACTTATATTTGAAAGCATGGTTTCAGATGGTTTTGGAGCCAAATAAAGACCAGCCAGTAGTCATCCAGAGGCTTAGACTAATTTTGAGCTCTCGGTGTAAACTAGGAAAATGTCCTAGACTTTGAGATGATTTCAATGAGGTATTGAATGTCTTGTGTTGAGTTTCTTAAATATAGATTATAAGTCCATTTTGGAGACTTTTTTACTAAAAATTTGTAGGAATGCAAGATTGCATTGATGATAGAAAGGTGGAATGTCCATCTGTGAGTTTCAAGGTTTTTTAAAGGTTTGTTGCCAAATTATATGCAGTCTTAGAGGATCTATTAGACCATCATGAGGGTTAGCCATGTACTCACTTTTCATGGAAATAGATTGGTTTGTATGTTAAGCAAACCCAGAGACGTAGGCTTTACCAAACTCTGTTATCATGTTCTTGTCATGAGTTGATTCTATTTATGCATTATTTTTTCATATTTTGATTAATCACTATTGAATGCATAATTAGCTAAATATGACATATTAACAGAGATTTTAAAGTACTTTGGGTTTTGAGATAAATACATTTTTAAATGGTCAAATTCAATTTCATTTCCTTTGAGTGTATTAAAAAAATCAAATGTTTTGATGAAAGGATCCAAGGTAAACTTCTTTAAAAATGAAAATTAGTATAGAATTTATGGATCAGGTTTAGTATTAGAGCAGTTCTTGCTAGTCACTCATAACTTTTTTGTAGTATGTGTGTGTGGATATTTAGGACCAACTTGAAGCCATGGATTTATATCTATGGATGCAGTTGCCCATGATGCTTTTGTTATTGGGCATGATGATACAAATGATAGTGTCATGCTGATAAGAGTAAGCGCCATGGATGGCATAACTAAATATGATGGTGGTCAATGTGAGTGCACATTAGTGCAGACAAGATCAATAGATCATCAAACTCTAGCAAAAAGTAGATTCTCTTTTTGATCAGTTAGTAGAAGAGTTAGGATAGAGGAAACACCATCAAGATTATCCCAGTACTTTAGCTAGTCCAATCTGTAATCATTGCTTGAGATGTGGACATGTGGTAGGACATTGTTGGCTATGACATCCTAATCCTGTACCATAGTGATTATAATAGAGAAACATGGGCAGAGAAAAGAATCTTGTTAGTCCAAGTACTAGTTAGTATTTAGAATATCTAATTTGATAGAGGACACCATCTAGACCTCTAAATATTGTCTTATGATTCGTGAGAGCCTCTAGATATAGTATCCAATTATATCATAGGGATGTGTCATTAGACTTATTTTCGATGGAGACATCAAAATAGGTTATGTGACTACTAGCATAGTACATTGATTGGGATTTATAACATTTCCATTACCTCATACCAAAATAGATGCGACATGGAATGGCATTATCCAAGGTATGACAACATGTTGTTACACATTGCAATTTACAATTGGGAGATAGTTCTCAGACATGGTGACTCTCGATATCATTCCATTAGAGATGAAAAAGATGATTTTGAGAAATTTATATATCTTCACTCAACAAGCATCTTTTAGAGATGATGGCATAGAGCTTCACCTAGATCACACTTGGATTGTGCAGTGTGAGATAGGGTAGGCCTGTAGACCCAATCACGATGATTCTAGTTAGACATCAGACTTGTATGTACCAAGTGACCATTAAGAACATGAAGGTGAGTTGCATGATGATCCATAGGGTGACTATGGAAGAATCTAGGCCCACACCAAGATTTTGTAACTAGTAAGGAACCTTAGGTGATACTTAAAAGATTTTAAGTATTCTAGTTTATCCATTTGTATATACTCATAAAACTAACATAACTAATGTGCTAATTAGGATATATGAATAAGACCCATATAGACAGTATTGTGACATACATCATGCACAGTTGTTAAAAGACCCAAGAGGCATTATTTCTATATATATATTCATTATAAAAAAAAATTGAATTTTTTTATGTTATAGAGTAATCTATAGAGAAGTATTGAGTGACAATTTTATCATACTCAAGTTATCTTCTCAAATTTTGGTAGACATTTTCCATTAACAATAATATATGCAGATTAGGGTATGCTTCTTTTTATCAAGTGTTATTTTGTAGAGAAAATTTAGTAGAGCCATGAAGCACTGTGTCCACACACGTAATTCTATGTAGAGGCTATTAAGGCTATGCCATAAAAGAGGATGTTGATGGATATGCTATTAGTCATATGTACCTCTATGTAGAGGCTCTTATTAAGCCATACAATAAAATAAGTCATTACATTATGAATATGAGTTCTATGTAGAAGTTATTGATGGTTTTGTAACAGTTGAGGGTTCACAAAAGATATGATTAATCAGTTGTTTTAAGCATTATAGGTATAATTGTAGAGCCTAAGTAGACTGATAAAGACTTGTCAAAATTCTTTATAATTATTTCACATTTTAAAGGATTAAATTGGGTACCAAATTTTGGTAGACCAAAATCTCTCTTAGTAGGGAGGATTGATCCAGGAGGATCCACATTCACTCTGAAATAGAAGTTGTCAAATTGAATATTAATCATTGACACAATGTAAAGATCATCAAGAGCTTTCTAGTGCAATTTGAATGGGTCAATTTTGAGCTGGTATGCACAAGATATCATGTGTTAAAATCTCTAGATCAACTGGATAAAATGTGACATAGGGTGATGTGGCATAATCTTAGCATGCCGAGTGGACCAATCATGTTATGACACGTGACAAGGATTTCATGTGGGAAAAATAATTAGTTTCATTCTTTATCTTTGACAAGCATATATATACTACATATAAAAGGTTGACTATGGGGACCGTAGTTGGTGGATTCTACTTTTTTCTCAGAAGGGGACCCTACCATCGATAGAGCTATGGAACATCCAATTAGACATCGACAAGTGTCAAATTGAGAGTAGTCCACATGGTGGGCCCTCAAGCCACCACTATATTATTCCATGGTTAAATTTGATTAATAGTCACTTAATTGACTATATTAATCACCATGTGAATGGACATTACCAAACTTGAGTAGCATCCCATACTTCAATGCCAGCTTGAGCCATATTAGAAGTGCTTGTAGTTGAGCTATAAACTGAGTTGGGGTGACCTAGCTTAACACAAATAGGTCAAAATGTACCATTAATCCAACATGATTGAGTCAAATTTTGCCATGAGTAACCTCCACTATGACACGGGCTCAATCAACACGACCAAGAATAACACAAATGCCAAGTTTAGCATGATCGAGATAAATATGCCATGAGATTAACGCACCATGAATGCCAATGGATAATTGTGACATATCCAAGCTACCAAAACATGAACAGACCAAATGCCACATATGCCTTTGCCAAAGGCATCAATGAATTCAAGACCATGAATCTGTGGTAAAAAAAATGATAGCCCGACTCATATTTTCCCAATGTGGGATAATTGGTTTGGATAACAAGAATACGTGCCACCAAAATTGAACCTTACCTATCTAGGTAAAAGGATAGAGATCCAACCAGTGGATTCATGGTTAAAAAATGTATATAAACCCACTAACTTATATTTGAAAGCATGGTTTTAGATGGTTTTGGAGCTAAATAGATACCAACAAGTAGTCATCCTCCATTTTGAGAGGCTTAGACTAATTTTGAGCTTTCAGTGTAAACTAGGGAAATGTTCTAGACTCTAAGATGATTTTAATGACATGTTGAATGCATTTTTTTGGGTTTGTTAATTATAGATTTTGAGTCAATTTTAGAGACATTTTGATAAAAATCTACAAAAATGTGAGATTGCATTGACAACAGGAAGGTGGAAGGTCCATCTGTGAGTTCAAGGATTTTTTAAAGGTCTATTGTTGAATTGTATACAGTCCTAGAGGATCTATTAGATAATTGTGAGGGTTGGTCATGTACTCACTTTTCATGAAAATGGATCGGTTCATATTTTAATCAAAATCAGAGATGTAGGCATTATTTAACTCTATTATCATGTGCTTGTCATGAGTTGATTCTATTTGTACATTCTATTTTTTGTATTTTGATTAATCATGTTTATTAATCACTATTGAATGTATAATTAACCAAATATGACATCTTAATGGTATTTTAAAGTAATTTGGGTTTTGAGATAAATACATTTTTAAAAGATCAAATTTAATTTCATTTCCTTCGAGTGTATTCGAGAAATGGAATGTTTCAATGAAAATATCCAAGGTCAACTTTGAGTACTAAAATTAGTGTAGATTTTATGGATCAGGGAGTGCCCCTTTTAAATAATTTTATAAAATAATCTATATAATAAAATGAGATTTTAAGCAAACAATCTTTTTAATTCAAGGGATTTCAATAATTTTTAAATTGAGACTTGATCACTCTCAATTCACTACAAGTTCAACACTTCTCCAAATGCCTCAACAAAGGGGCATGAACTTCCTCAATTTTAAGTTACAGGAAAATTAGATGATATACTCTTTCAGGTGTATACTATCCTTCATATTTTGTTCAAGGTGTATAATATGAATAGTAATTACTTTCAATTGCATTGTTGAAGGTTTTGTATTAAGGCATCTTGCATGACCAGGATTCACATCAAAAGATAAAGTGTGTATACAAACTTAAGTTCACATTTACTTTATTCTAATAATTCACCTCATTATATCACTAGAATAAAATAAAAAAAAATTAGACACATAAATTTAATCATTAAGTGTTTGACAATGCTTATTCTTGACATATTTAAATAAAAAAAAATTAGACACATAAATTTAATCATTAAGTGTTTGACAATGTTTATTCTTGACATATTTACCATGTTTAAAAAAATTTATATTCCACCAACTTAAAATTTCTACATGAACATTCAATATTCTGAAATTTTTAGATTAAAATCACTCATAATATCAATCAGACATCCCTATTTTGCTCACAGGTTTTACCAAACCAATTTGAGTAGTCTCTATCCTTCTAGGTTAGGACCATGCTAGGTCAGACATGGCTACACAACAACCTTTTCCCCCACACCCTAATCGTAAATTTATAAATTTGAGATGTTGCATTTAACCCCTCTCATGTTCTTAGTAAGGCTAGTTAGTAGAAATATTAAAAATCTATATAAGCACATCAAGGCTTATTCAAAACACATCTAACAATCACTTGAAAATAACACTATTTATTCTAATTCTACTTTTGAAGCATTCTAGAGTGATATGCCAAGTTTGAGTATCCTTTATTATAGATCAAGGGCATACCTTGTCAAAAATTTAAAGTAATTTATCTAGTTGCATTTAGATAACAAAAGACAAAATCCACATATTCACTTTAGGAGGGAGAACTACTTCAACATGAGGCCCTTTTGGGCTATGTAGGCAAGACTTAGATTATGGGGAGTTTTCTAAAGGTAGCTTGGATATTCACCTAACCCTATTCACCCATTTTAGAATTTTATATCTACTATGTTTATTATGTAAGAGCTGAAACTTTTAATTTGTGAGTCTTTTGCAGATCAAATTGATGTACAAAGTCAAACAATAAACCCTTAAAGATAGTGCATAAACTTAGATAAAAAAACTAGTCACAGTTAATTAGGACATGACTGTAATCAACATACACGTCTTCGTGCATCTTTGTCCTCCTAGCATGACCTTATCCTAAAATAGTTTACAATTTTTTTTGTAATAGTGACATAATTCACATGTATTTTAAAGCAATTTCTACTCATAATCAGTCTACACAATCAACATAATCTATTTGAGGGAGGTTTTCATAGTTATTGGTCAAGTAACTATTTTTAGATCACTTTCAATTTTATAAATTTTGTATTTTACTTATAGATGTGCATATTTTTTGTATTTCAATTTCAATAGTTTAGATATAGTGGTTTGATTTATTTCAATTGAAAATAGATTAAATAAAAAGCATGTTAGCTACAAGTACATTTTTAAGAAGTACAATGCAAAAGGTAAAATATAAAAGTACAAGGTTTGTCTAGTATAAACTGAATTCTTATAGGTAAAATGATTTGATTTTAGAGACATTTTCTCTTGTTATAAATTTGACCTTCATTAGATTTATTTTAGCTATTGTTTTTTATTTTGTTCTTAATATAGATTAGATGGATTTTAAGGTAACATTTTTGCATGGAGAGATTGAAAAAAAATATACATTTCAAGGTGAATGGAAAATATGATTTTGTTTGTAGATTGAAGAAGCACTTGCATGACTTAAAATAATCACCAAGTTTGTGGAAATCATATGTTTGACAACCATGCGGTTGGACTTGATCTTACATGTAGTACAGCTAGTATTTGTGTGTAATACAAAAAAGAAGGTGATACCTTTGTCATCATAATTATATATGTCTATGACGTGTCATTGATTAAGAAAAATAAGTAAATGATCAAACACGTAAAAACACAACTATGTAATTTGACATGAAAAGTTTCAATGTTAGAAGATTCATTTTAGGTATGAAAATCAAATGAGATCATGTAAACAAAAAGCTCTAGATAGACCATAATAAGTATAATGAGATGATATTGAAGGTATTTAAGACATAAGATAACAAACCCATGTGCACATTATTTTTTAGGTAGTTAAAATTTATCTACTATGTAGTGTCCCAAGTGTAGTCACTCAAATTTAATCACAAATGTTTAATTATGTTAGTTTTAACTCTATTTCACTTAATGACTTAGAATACTTAATTTGGACCTCTTTCATTACCTCACTCTATCTTAAGCATTTATATGGACTTATTTTCTTTTTAAATGTTATAACCCCGTCAATTGACACATTTTTATAACTATTAAATATGGTAAAACATGTTTTATTGGATTTTGATTGATATTTTAACTAATTATTACATATGTTATCATGATTGTAGATATTATATTATGGTACTTTGTTAAGTAGTTATGATTCATATAATTATTGATATGGATGAATATGCTAATTGAATTCTAACATGCTTTTATTTTATTCAACTCGTAATTTATTATCATTGATATTATGACTCAGATAGATACTACTAATGTATTATTTTATTGGATGAAAGAGTATGGAAAATGAGCTAGACTCAATGGGTGATTTGATAAAAGGGTAAACATATCAACGAGATTAACTTAGAGTCAGATGTGACTCGATAGGTAAAATAATTAAAAATAGGGATCCTATAGCCACTAATCAGTTGAATATTTTCTCGTCATTATTATTTTGACTTTATTATTACTCTTTTAATATTGTGTGATGTTCATATTGGCTATGACACCTTTTACAACAATCCCATTGAGTTTTACCAAAATATAGTAGTTTAAGAAAAATAATTACACATATTAATCATATAGATTTTGCCATGAGAAACAAAATTAGTGACATTTAACTAACTGTATTGATTTTGTTAATAAAAAGGTTTATAGCTAATCCACTTAATTAAGAATCATTGTAAACAAATATGACAATCATGAACAATATGAATAATTAATAAATACTACATCTAATCATAAATGAAATAGTATAAATTCAATGACAACTGATATAACATTACAACCACTATTGTAGAAGTATAACGTATAAATGTTATAATTTTTAACAATAAATAATAATATCTCAAATATTTAAATAAGATAAAAAGCTCTACATAGTAGACCATCCATGACTTAAGAGTCTCCATGACTCAAGTATCAATCTGTAATATCAAGTGTAGTCTCTAGTGTAATACTTTTGCTAGAGGGAGAGCACCATCTAAGTGCTTTTTCACACCAACCATGAACTATAAATACCCTGCACTATCTCACAAACAAGGGAATGACCCTCCCTTCATAGAAGGATAGATAATAAAGATGCAAGAATCCAAAGTGACAAACTAGAACCCATGTGTTGAATATATCTAATACATAATGTGTATCACAAATAAATTCATTTTAACATAATATTACATAAATATGAAAACTATATCAACATATGCAATAATAATGTTTAATTAAAATATTACTTTGACCAAAGTTTGTAATAATTAATTATCTCTAAGATCAATTAATTTCATACACACCACTCAATTGAATTACTTCTCATCTTGCATTGGTGGTGCTAATTAAATCAACAAAATCTGTCTACTACTTATTTAATGTCATGAATGTGAGATTCAATTAAAATATAATAATATTAAAATCAATATATTTTAATATAATATTCCCTATTAACAAATAAAATATAATGAATATATGATCCTTTAATTTACTACATAGTAATAATTAAAATCAAAATATAGTCCTCAATAGAAACTTGCTATCCTGATAAGAATCATATCTATAATACCAATTATTTAATATCACTATGTAACTATAAAACTTATTTTCTCAACATGTATTTAGTTAAACCTAGTTTAAATATTGTTCATATTTCCCAATTAATCAATAAAGCTAATCTTTTATTATTTATAAAAGATCTATAATTTAACAATTAAATTCTACAAACTTAGAATTTCAACCAAACATTCGACACAACATATATCCATAAATCTTTGTTATGATAGATACTGCACACAATATACACAATGAATAAACAACTTAATATGAAGTATTATTTTATATTTACTATAAGAATTACCAAATCACCTAATAGAACTCATATAATATGTATTGTTTCAACTAAACTTCAATAACTAGTCATTTCATATTTTTAATAATTATGTTAAAACATATGCATAAAGTAATCATTTTTATAAAGTTATCAAATCAAATACAGCCAATCAAAACATTACTCATTCTTTTAAAATCAAAAGACATGACAAATTTATATTTTTATCTATTCGATTTGTGCTCAGTCTAAAACCTGACCAAAACTCAAGGCCTCTATGTTTAACTTAAATGTTAACTTTGTTTACATAGCCAAACACATATCCCAATCAAATAAACATTTGACATAGTCGAATGTTTATCAACATAACCCAAACAATTAGACATTCATCATAGTCAAATTCATATAAATATATCCCAAACTATCAAATATTTGACACAGTTGAATTCGTATAAAAAATATAATCATTCAATAGTTCAACGTTGTCGAATCTGATTTAGAAAACTCTACTTAGTTAAAAAATTGACATAATTGATTATGATATAATATTCCAAACTCATTTAATAGTTCAACACAATCTAGTTACCATACTTCCTCTTCTTGATTTTTAATGGTCCCCGCTTTTTTCCCCTTGCTGCTTTGAGCCAGTACATTTTGATTTTTCACAAATCTAGAAATTTCTACAAACTCTACAAGTTTTTTATGAACTTTGCAGATATTTCTATGGACTCTGTAGGTCCATTTCTATGAACTCTGCAGGCATGGATTTCTACGGACTCAGCAGGCAGAAAACTATAGACTCTATAGGAAGAGGCAAGTTCCCACTTAGGTGCAAAAATGGACCATTTCAAGTGCTTGCAGAGGGCAGTTCTAGACTCAAAATCCCTTGCAGAAGGTAGGGAACACTTTCAAAAGAGGCCACAGAGAAAAGCCACAAAGGTAAGTTTCCTTCAAAAATTTGTTTAAGGCAAAGGAAGTACCCTTCAGAAGGGTCATTTCCAATTTTTTTGAAGGGCACTTTTCAAAGGCAGTCAAAGAAGCAAAGGAAGAAATCCTTCAAACAAAAAGTTCAAATAAATTTGGAGGAAGGCCATAGGAGGAAAATCTGAGGGAAATTCCGAAGGTTAAAGGTGCTCAAAACAATTCTTGCAGACTTTTTATCCACAGGAAAAAGTCAATGAAAAAAGTCTGCGAGAAAGATCTGAAGGTTTTCAAGACCAAAAAGGCCACTGAAGGATCACGAAGGGTAAGTGCCCTTTTGGGGGACTTTCAGTAGCTGAATGAAGAACGACACTTCTCTGGAAGCTGAAGGGACACCTTCCCTTTGGGAAGGTTCAAAACAAGAAGTTTGAAGGAAAGGGAGCGATAGAAAAGGCTGAATCAAGAGAAAGTCAAAGAAATTCTAAGGGGTGACGGGCCTGAAGATGTCAAATTCAAGCATGGTGAACTAGCTGTTAGAAGTTCAAATGCAGTGACAGGTGTATGAATTTCAATTTCAAGGCTCGTGAAATAGATATTGATTTTGAAAAGAACAAGAAGAGCCCAAGGAACTCAATGACCCACCAAAAGATAGCCCCGAGGGCTGAAGGAGCCAGAAAGAGACAAAACTAGGAAGAAGACAAAGTGTAGAAATGGACAAACAGTCCAGATGGCAAAAGGGAGGGAAGTTATTGCCAGGTGGTCATCAAACAATGTAAATAGTAAGCAGCATGGCTTGTTTTCTCCATTTTACATTTATAAGTAGATAAACTGTGTGAATATCTAGAAGGAGTAGTCTTGTGTGCAGAAAAGAGGCATGGCCTGTGCTTTCACATTAATGTTTGAATGCCAAAGTCGAGACTAGTGATTACACAACATGGTTCTAGCAGGCCTCTTTTAGAAGAATGACATCAACAACAATGACTTCTTCTTCTTGATGCTCTCAGCGCACATGGGCCAACTTGTCAAAGAGTGCCAAAGTCTTTTCCAAATGGGTGCCTTTACTTCTTCTCCTCTTTCTATATATTTTAAACTTCTCATTTTGAGAAGGGATCCATTCTCTGAGCCCATAAGGAAAAGCTCTGCCCAAAAATCTCTCAGGCTTGTAAGGTAGAACTTTGCCAGATTTTTACCTTGAATCAAGACTTAGCAATTTTTTTCCCTCCATTTGGACTTGCACTCATGCATATGTCTATGTTTTCTTTTTGTGTTAAGTCATTTTCTTTTATACTTTTCATAGATCAATTCCAGCATGTCTAGTGCATTGTGAATTTTCTTCTTTTGTAGGTCTGCTAGAAGTGTCTACAGTAGAAATATAGGTGCATGTGAATAGGCTACCAAAGTGTGTCTCAGAACACCTTTGATAGTTCCTTCCTCCCTATATCTCTATGGACCCTTGAATCACTAATATAGAAGGGTCTCCCACATCAGATGAAGTGTATGACAACTTCTTCTTGGTGAAAAGTGTATGTTCAGGCTAAGTGGGTCATATTTTTTGGTGTATTACCTCTTTATGTTTAGGTTTAGGTTCTATTTCATCATCCTTCTCCCTTTTCATCCCCCCCTTTTTCATTTATTTTTTAGCAGTAGGAAATCTAGGGCCTAAAAGATACATCAAAGGGAGCTAACCCTTATCTAGAGACTCTCCCCTCAACTTCGCCATTCCCACATGTGAGAGGGGAGTTTCCATTATTGCGTGTGGAAGGTAGGAGCTCAGCCTCTTGTCTAGGGTGCAATCCACTGCATCAACACCAATATTATATCATAATCAAACTTGATTTTTATCTTAATTTTTTTTAAATATATTATGTAATCATAAACCCTACAATACAACCACTATATATACACACACAATCTAAAATCATATGCTTATTTATTCAATTGACTACATAAAATAATTCCTCATAATAATAAGTCATTCTCATATCAAAACACCCTTAATCAACTCAGTCATTATAGACGTCAATACTAGTCTTACATATATTCTGTTATATATATTTATAAATATTTGTATATATATTATTAAATACATCGATGTGTATATGTATTTTAGGTCAAGGTCTGTAAAGTATATATACACACCCCTTCATTTATTAATATATATCTATATATACTTTTTAAGTGAATAAAAGAAATAACCCCATTTTAATTTTATATATTCAAATTAATTTAATATATAGTGTACTAATATAATAGAATTAACTCTATATACCTTATTTAAGATGTAATAACTTAATAAAAAAGTCAATGAATCTTTCAACATTTTAGAATTAATAGAGGGTTAAAGGCAAAGATTTCACAATAGTGAATTCAAACAAGGCAAACACCTATGACCTTATCCCTTACCCTTGGGGATGTTGGGGTTGGATGTAGGGTTTTGTAGAGGCCAGGCCTTTCATAGGGCCCTACATACAACCCCTTATTTTTTTTTCAATTTATTTATAATAAATGAAAAAATCATTATTTAATCAATTTTTTTCAAAATTCCATCTAACATTAACACACAAATTCAAGTACAAAACCAACCTGCATATTCTACCAAAAAAGCTGAATCCTTCTTAAATCCAAATCCCTTTTATCTTTTTCTTTTTCATTTACAACTTCTTGTATGCTTGTGATGCCTCCCAAAACACTTAGTTTATTTCTTCTCATAACCTTACTTTCCGCTAATTTCTCCTCCATTCATATCAAGCAAAATTGATTGATAAAATGCATGCAAAAATTATTCATAAAAACTCTACAGTTTGTCACCATGAAATCTAACCAAACTTTATATTTTTTGCCTAATGATGGTTAACTCGAAGTCAAGGGTGATTAGAAACCCCAATCATCTTGAGGCTTCCAAGATAATCATTTTATATTCTTTATAAAATTTTCATGACATTGACTTAAGAATCTTATCATTAACTTCTCAAAATTGACCAACTAAACTACAAGTCACATAACCCTAATGTTTATTCCATGCAATGACAATTAACTTAGTCGATAACTATTGTATTTGCATGCAACAACTATTAACTAAATAAAATAATGATTGTATAACATGATAATATAATTAGGTATTACAAGAGTATAGTTTAATGTTAAAATGTTATCCAATAACATTCTTTGCAAATATAATGATTTCCTTAAATCATTTAATAATTAAAATCAATATATTCGTTATCTAACATATATTATGAACATCAAACCTTTGGTCAAACATTTAATTAAATATAAATATATTTAAAAACAATGATATTTATATATTTCGATAATTAGATTTAGCATATATAACAACAACAACAACAACAAAAATAATAATATTTAATTATCATTATCTAAATCTTGTAGATCAATAACAATGAAATCCATCATAACATCTTATCATTATATTATACAATCATATCTAATAAATCAATAAGGTAACACATAAACGGATTCACTCATTCAACCAAACAATTGCATTATATAAGATAAGCTACATACGATCACAAAATTAATAAAATCACTCAAACAAATTAACACTATTATCATCAACAATCAAGATCATACTAAAAAATATATTGAAAAACACTTAAAGATAAAATACACAAAATATGCTATGCTATCTATATATCAAATAATTAATTACAAAGCATGATATACTATCTGGTGTGTGTAAGGGTCTCTGAATTCATTCTTTGTTGTCTTCCAACATCTCCATCTAAACCACCCTCTCTGATGATGCTCTCTTTCCATTGCACTCTAAGGAATGAATCTGTCTTGCATCCACCTTACAATAATGAATGTAGTAAGTCAAAAAAATATTATATCCATAAAATAATGTTGTATAACTAACAAACATAATCACAATGCACATAAAATAAAAGTACTGTTAATTCATAGAAAATTAATCATATAAATTAAACATATAACTGTCTCATAATCAATATATGTCATAAAACTTAATTAAATATTAGTTAATCAACTAATCAATCATATAATCTACGGATCAAACATGCTATTTAGCTTAGAGAGTAATTGTGATATAATATCTTTCTCCTTAAAGTTGGTTATCATTTCGATAATATTTATTCAAACACAAGTTATGAATTTAAAACATTATTCAACATAAAATAATATAATATGTAACAAAAAATCAAAAAAATAAAAGTCATCATAATCCTCCCAAGTGGTATTATCTTCAGAATATTGATACCACTAGACCTTAAACTATGACACTTATCTATTATGAAAATAGAGTTTATGAGTATCAATTATTCTAATTGAATCTACCATGACTACCCTGTGGTCAATAACCTATAAAACATTTCAATCTAGCACATTTGAAGGATCAACAATATACTTTTTAAAATAAGACACATGGATATAATGCAAAAGAGCTATAACTTGTGGCAATGCAAGATTATATGATACAAGATTGATCACTTCTAAAATCTCAAAGGGTCCCACATTTTGATAAAATTTCATTGATTTATCAAATTTAATCGACCTTTTCTAAATTTTAACCCGCAAAAACACTTTATCACCTATAAAAAATTGACTAGCTATTCTCTTCAGATCAACATAACTTTTTTTTCTATCATTAGCCTCAACCAATCTCTACCTGATTGTCATGACTTGCTATTCAATTTTTGAAATCATCACAGGTCTAAAGACTACCCTATTTTTTAACATATCTCAATTAATTGATGTTTTACACCTCCTATATAATGTCTCAAATGGAGCCATCTTCAACATTGATTGGTATAAGTTGTTATAAGTAAACTCAACCAATGAAAGGCACTTCTATTTATATTTTTGATGTATGTAATACATACAAAAGAGATATAAAACTAGATTAAATTTTTCTTTCCATTAGTTTGTGGATGATAAGTAGTGTTAAAATTCAAATATGTACCTAGAGATGAATTCAGAATCAACAAAAATTTATAAGTCATCTTCAAATCTTGATCTAAATTCTCTATAAAACCATGCAATTGATACACTTCTTTTATGAACCTCTTCACAAGTGTAGGTGTATCATTTATTAATTTATTCGATATGAAGTGGGCTACCTTGGTTAGTTTGTCAATTATTACCAAGATCATGTCATGTTAGTTCCATGATAATGAAAAATCTTAGACAAAGTATATATTAATCACCTACCACTTCCATTCTAGTATATCGTTTGGATATAATAATCCAATCAGATGCATATGTTCAACATTCATATGTTGACATTTCAGACAATAAGATATAAAATCTGTAGCATCTCTTTTGATTCTTTTTCAAAAATAGATTGGTCTGAGTTAAACCATGAACTTGGTTACCCTAGATAGATTGAATATGAGACATTATGCAAGTATTTTAGCACTGTGATCCTCATATTCTCTCTATCAAGCACATACATCCTTCTGTTATATAGTAAAATGCCATCACTCTCTACTCTAAATCCTTTATACTCAGTGTTCTTATCATTCTCAGACAACACTTTCCTGACTTGATCATAGAATCATCTCCTGACGAGAATTTGATTACTTGATATTTGAAAATACTCTTGATATTAACCATGGATGTTATGTACCTCCTATGACTTAGAGCATCAACTACTCTATTCTCCTTGCCTTTGATATAATTAATATCAAAATCATAATTAGATAAAAACTCTAACATCATCTTTGACGAGCATTCAGGTTTGATTGGGTGAAGATGCAATTGAGTCTCAAGTCATCAATCTTGAGCTCAAATGATTTTCCCAATAGATAATTCCTCCAAACTTGTAAAGTATGCACACTTATCATAAGTTCTAGGTTATGAAAGACATAATTCACCTCATATGGCTTTAGTTTCCTATACTTATAGGCTACCACCGAGCCATTCTACATAAGAATTTCTCCAAGTCCATCTCTAGATGCATTAGTGATCACTGAGAATTGACCATTAGGATTGAGAACTCTTAGCATTGGTACTGATGTAAGATAGTTTTTTCACTTTTTGAAAATTTACCTCACAATTATCTGATAAAAAAAACTTTGATTCTTTCACTGAAGAGAGGTAATTGGATTATTTATTTTAGATAAATTTGAAATGAATTCCCTATAATATGCCACTAATCTCATGAAAAACCTTACCTCATATACATTCTTTGGTGTCAACCACTCAATTATGGCTCTTATCTTTGATGGATCCACTAAAATGCCATCCACTGAGATAATATGACCTAAATATTACTTTTTTTTTTGAAAAAATGCACATGTAAACAACTTGCCATACAACCTATGCTTCTACAAACATTGTAAAACCAGTATCAGGTGTTGTAAGTGCTCTACCTCATCTTTATAATAAATGAGGATATCATCTAAAAAAATCAAAATAAAATGACCCAGATAATCTCTAAACACACTATTCATAAGATTCATAAATATTATTAGAATATTTGTCAATCTAAATGGTAACACTATAAACTTGTAGTGCCCATATCAAGTCCTGAATGTTGTTTTCAAAATATCTTCTTCGTGGATACTCAATTAATGATACTTGATTTAAGATCAATCTTAAAAAACATTGTTGCCCCTTGCATTTGATAAAAAAAATCATCAATGCATGGCATTAGATATTTATTCTTGATTGTTGCTTTATTCAAAATCTTGTAATCTATACACAGGTGAAGAGTGTCATCCTTGTTATTGACAAAGACAATTGGTGTACCCCATTGTGAAACACTTGGTCCAATAAGACCTTTCGATAATAACTCTTGAATTTATGCTTTTAACTCAACCAATTCAATGGTTGTCATTCTATACGATGCCTTAGACTATAGTTTTGATCTAAGTATGATATCAATCAAGAAATGAAACTCATGCTTATGTGAAAATTTTGGTAATTCTTCAGAAACATGTCATAAAAATTTCTCAGAAAAAGATAATCTTTGATAGATTTTTCCTTATACTCTCCCATCTCATTTATATTAATGATAAATGCCTAACATCCATTTGAACTTTCTTGAGTTGAATTATAATTTTTATCTTAATTTCAACTCCCTTCTCTCACCTTGAAGTTATGTCTGATTTCAAAAATCATCTTGACACTCAACCTTCTTTAGAAAAAAATCAATCTTGACTTTATGTTTTACAAGTCAATTAACTCCTAGGATCACATCATATGATCCCAACAGTGCTGCAAAAAATATACTACTATAGTGAACTCTAAAAACTTAATCTTTACTTTGACTATACTTTTCAATTTTGACGTTAGACTCATTTCCATAGTACTGACCATGTATTTTTCATAACTCCAACCTTTCTAGATAATTTACTAAGCATTTTAGGAGTAATGAAAGATTATATAACTCGTATGTCAATCAAAATAGAAACTAGATCAAATAAAATACCTGAATTCTATGGGTGAAGCTTGATACTCAGCTTATCAACTATCAACAACTACATGGATTCACTACTAAAACACATCTTACTGAGAATCTAAACTTTTATTCTTTGATTTGTCCTGAGGATATTCTCGAGCAAAATAGTCACCTCCATAAATGAAGTAACCTCCAACTAGTCCTTTCTTCTCAAATTATTGGTTTTCCTTGAAACCACACTTGAAACCATCACCAACTTCCTTATTATCTAAACCACTATTAAACTTGGTGTTATGATTCTTAAACTATGCCTTGGAGTCTCCATTCCTTTGCTTCCAGTTCTTTTTAAAAGTTAGTTTAAAACTTTCAATTTTTTTTTGAACTTATCTCTGATTTAGGCAAAAGATTTCAATTTTTGTTCTTGCTTCATTGCCTTCTCGAACCCCTGATCCATGGTAGATGGACCATGCACATCTATTTCATAACTAATTTAGAGTTTTAATCACATGATAAATTTTTTAATTCTAAATCTTTCCTCCACTTGATATTGAGATACATACTTAAGGAGATTAGTGAATTTATTTCAGTATTCAATCACTGACAAATCCCCTTTCTTAAGATTCTAAAAATCTTTAAGCTTTTAATTAAAGTACAACTGTAGAAGCCATCATGACCTAAACAATGTTATAAATTATTCTCAATTGATGGTTGAATCGAGGTTCATCTTGAGCTCCTTATTTACCCACTAAGTTACTGCTTCACCAACAAGTTGATAAGCTCTCCAGACTGCTTTTATTACTTTAGAATAATTCTAAATCTTGAAATAATTCTTCATTTTTGTTAGACATGCTTTAACTCTACCTTTTAATATATTTCCATCAAACTTGGATGGATTCACCTTTTTTATGTCGCATGCCAACTCTACATCTACTTGAGATCTCGGATGCTATGACACTTCCTCATGCCTCTCCCCTTGAAGATATCCCTGATCATCAAGATGCTCTTCAAGTTCCCCCTAATCTTTTTCCTCTTCATGGCCATGCACTTCCTATTCTAGGTCTACGATTCAATCCTTAGTCTTTTACATGGTCATAAAAAATTGGTCCAAATTTACATCTTACTCAATGGTAAATTGATTTGGATCAAAAGGGGGTTCGATATTCAAAGTACACTCACGTCTTGGTCTAGCATGTACCATTATTCTTCCTATTTATCAAGAGAATAAGTTTATATTAGTGAACACAATAAGTCTTAGAGTTTAAGTCTTAGCTCTGATACTACAATGTAACAATCCCACTAAGTTTGACTATAATATAATAATTTAAAAAATATAAAATTAATTACATATATTCATCATATAGATTTCACCATGAGAAACCTAATAAGTGATCTTTAACTAACTATATTAATTTAATTAAATAAAAGGTTTATAACTAATCCACTTAGCTAAAGATCACTATGAACAGATATGACAATCATGAACAATACTAAAAAAATCAATAAATACT
This sequence comes from Torreya grandis, assembly GCA_037957365.1. NCBI lineage: Eukaryota > Viridiplantae > Streptophyta > Pinopsida > Cupressales > Taxaceae > Torreya > Torreya grandis. The sequence continues at coordinate 2,526,737 of JARHVA010000904.1, read as the reverse complement.
GCATCAATCATAAATAAAATAATACGAATTTAGCCACAATTGATATAACATTATAACTACTATTATAGAAGTATAATATAAAAATGTTACAGTTTTCAATAATACATAATAATATCTCAAATATTAAAACATGATACAAAACTAAATGAAGCAAAGTCTCCATGGCTCGAATATCAATCTATAATTTCAAGTGTAGTCTATAGTGTAGTACTCTCGCTGGAGGGAAAACATCATCCTAGAATTTTTTCACACCAACTATAGACTATAGATCCCTCGTATTATCTCTCAAACAATGGGATGACCCTTCTTTCACAAATAGATAGATAATGATGATGCAAGAATCTACAATGATAAACCAGAGTCTGTGTGTTGAAGATATCTAATACATAATATGAACACAAAAAAATCTATTCTAACATGATATCATACAAATATAAAAACTATATCAATATATGAAATAAAAATGTTTAATTAAAACATTACTTTGATCAAGGTTTTCAATAATTATTGATCTCTAGCATCACTCAATTTCATACACACCACTCAATCGAATTACTTCTCATTTTGCATTGATTGTATTAATTAAACCAGTGAAATCCATCCACTACTTATTTAATATCATGAATGTGAGATTCGATGAAATATAATAATATAAAAATTAATAGATTCTAACAAAATATTTCCTATTAGGAAATATAATATGCTAAGTACATAAATATCATTTTCATCCATTTATTCCATCAAATGAAATGCAATGAATCTATGATCCTCTAATTTATTATGGAATAATAATTAGAATCAAAATGCAATCCTCAATAGAATCTTGCCATCTGGGTAAGAATCATATCTAGACTACTAGTTACTTAATATCACTATGTAATTGTTAAAATTATTTCCTCAACTTTTATTTAGTTAAACCTAATGTAAATCTTGTTCATATTTTCCAATTAAACAATAAATCTAATATTTTATTAATTATAAAAGATGTATAATTTAGCAATTAAATTCTATAAACTTATAATTTCAACCAAACATTCAACACATAATAGATATCCATAAATCTTTGTTATGTTAAATACAACACATAATATACATAATGAATAAACATCTCAGTATGGAGTATTATTTTAAATTTATTATAAGAATTGTCAAATCACCTAACACAACTCATAATTTGCATTGTTTCAAATAAACTTCAATAACCAGCCATTTCATACTTTTAATAATTTTGCTACAACATATGCATAGAGCCATCATTTGTATAAAGTTATTAAACCAAATACAACCAATCAAAACATTACTCATTCTTTTAACATTGAAAGACTTGACAGATTTATATTTTTATGTAATCGATTCATGCTTAGTCTACAACTTGACCAAGATTCAAATCTTCTATGTTTAACTTAAATGTTAACTTTGTTTACATAGCCAAATGCAAATCCCAATCAAATAAACATTCGACACATTCGAATGCTTATCAACATAACTCAGATAATTAAACATTTCATACAGTCGAATTCATATAAATATATCCCAAACTATCAAACATTTGACACAATTAAACTCATATAAAAAACATAATCATTTAATAATTCAACAAATCGACATAGTCAATTATGATAGAATATTTCAAACTCATTTAACAGTTTGACACAATCCATTTAATATATAAATCAAATTTGGTTATCAGTTTGGCACAAACCAATATTATATCATTATAAAACTTGATTCTTATCTTAATTGTTTTAAAATATAATATGTAATCATAAACCCTATGAATACAATCATGGACATATGAGTTTAGATTATATATATATATATATATATATATATATATATATATATAATCTAAACTCATATGTCCATTTAATCAATTGATTGCATACAACAATTCTAATCTTACACACACATTCATAGTTATTATATATGTTAATGCTAATCTTACACACACACACACACACACACACACACACACACACACACACACACACACACACACACACACACACACACACACACACACACACACGTGTGTGTGTGTGTGTTTACCTTAAGTCGATAAGATCTTGTAAGATGTATATACACACCTTTGGATATATTAATGTATATATATTCTAAGTTGACAAGATCTTATAAGGTGTATATACACACCCCTATATATACTTTTTAAGCAAATAAAACAAATCTCATTTTCATTTTACATAGTGAAATCAATTTAATATACAACCTACTATTATAATAAAACTAATTGTATACACCTTATTTAAAATTTCGTAATCACTTAATAAACAAGTCAATGAATCTTTCAACATTTTAGAGTTGATAGGGGGTTAAAAATAGAGATTTCATAGTGGTGAATTAAAATAAGGAAAATACCTACAACCTTACCCCTTACCCTTTGGGATTATGGGGTTGGATGTAGGGTTTTGTGGATATCGAGCCTTCCACAGGGCCCTACATACATCTCATTTTTAAAAATTCATTTATATAAATTTAAAACCCATTATTCAATCAATTCTTTTCACAATTCTATCCAACATTAACACATAAAAATTTAAGTACAAAACTAGCATGTATATTTATCAAGAAACCTAAATCCTTCTTGACTCCAAATCTTTTTTATCTTTCTATTTTTTGTTTACAACTTCCCACATGCCTGTAATGCCTCCCACAACACTTATTTTATTTTATTTTATTTCTTCCCATCACCTTACTTTCCTCTAATTTCTCTTTCATTTTTATTAGATAAAATTGACTGATAAAATGCATGCGAAAATTGCTCGATAAAATTCTACAGTCCACTACAATGTAACATAACCAAACTCTATGTTTTTTTCCCAAATGATAACTTGAATTCAAGGGTGATTAAAAACCCTAATTATCTCGAGGCTTCCAAAATAATCATTTTATATTATTTATAAAATTTGCATGACATTGACTTAACAATCCTATCATCGAGTTCCCAAAATCGATCAATTAAACCACAAGTCACATAACCCCAATGTTTATTCCATACAAAAACTATCAACTTAGTCAATAACCATTGTATTTTCATGCAACAATTATCAATTAAATATGATAATGATTATATAACATGGCAATACAATTAGGTATTACAAGACTACAATTTAATGTTAAAATGTTATCCACAAACACACTTTGTAAATATAATGATTTCTGTAAACCATTTAACAATTAAAATAAATATATTCATTATCTAACATATATTATGAAAATCAAACATTTGGTCAAACATTTAATTGAATAAAATATATTTAAAAATAAATTTATTTATATATTTTTTCATTTGAATTTAGCATATAGATAATAATACTAATATTTAATTAGTATTACCGAAATCTTATAAATCAATAACAATGGAATCTATCATAACATCATATCATTATGTTATACATCCATACCTAATAAGGTAGTAAATTAATTAAAACATAAGTGAATTCACTCATTCAACCAAATAATTACATTTTATAAGATAAACTACGTACAATCACAAAATTAGTGAAATTAATCAAACAAATAAACACCATCATCAAAAAACAAGATCATACTAGAAAACATATTAACAATCATCTAAAAGAAAAGTACATAAAGAATATTATGCTATCTATATCAAACAATTAATTAGGAAACGTGATATACTATGTTGTGTGTGCAATGATTTCTGAATTCATTTTCTATCATCTTTCAATATCTCCACTAAACCACCCTCTCCGATGATGTTATTTTTCTATCACACTCCAAGGGATGAATATATCTTACATCTACCTCACAATAATGAAGGTAGTTAGCCCAAAACATCATTATCTCCTTAAAATAATGTTATATAACTAACAAACATGATTATAATGTACAAAATATAAAAGTATTGCTAACTCATATTAAACTAATTATGTAAATTAAGCAACACATATTTGTCTCATAATCAATATATGTCATAAAATTTAATCAAATATTAGTTAATCAACTATAACAATTTACAGACCAAAAAAATAATTCAACTTATAAAGAAATCAAGATGTGACATCTTTATTGTGATTGTTTTATCTTCATACTCTTGGTTATCTACTTCACCAACCTTTTACTATGTGTTGCCTTTTCGTATTATCATCATCGTGAATCTCAAATCTCTTCATGCCTTCAAGGAAACCTTGAATGACTCAGATGGTAATTCAAGGTTATGGGTGTATGACATTAGACTATGGCACTCATTTGAAATGTTACCCACCACAATGTGTTATATATATATAAACGTGGGGATTAGCTTTTTTTTTTTAATTTGAATATATATTATGAATTTATATATATATATATGATATATTCATATATATTAGTAGGGCTTAATTTTGTATACGGTTAGAATGCTAAAGTGTTTGTATGTATTTACTCTAAGCCTACAAATATTTAAGAGCAAGATAAAGACAAAAGGAGGTTGTCCTTTATATATATATGGATTGGGTTTTTTTTGGATTTGAATATATATATATATATATATATATATATATATATATATATATATATATATATATATATATATTAGTGGGGCACAATTTTGTATACGGTTAGCATGCCAAAGTGTTTGTATCCATTTACTCTAAGCCTAAAAATATTTAAGAGCAAGATAAAGACAAAAGGAGGTTGTCCTTTATATATATATATATATATATATTTGGATTTGAATATATATATATATATATATATATATATATATATATATATATATATATATATATATATATATTAGTGGGGCACAATTTTGTATACGGTTAGCATGCCAAAGTGTTTGTATCCATTTACTCTAAGCCTAAAAATATTTAAGAGCAAGATAAAGACAAAAGGAGGTTGTCCTTTATATACATACATATATATATATATATATATATATATATATATATATATATATATATATATATATATGGCATTGGGAGAAATAATTTTTTTGGTTGGATAAGTGGGGAGAAGGCATGGGGAAGAAGAGGAGAGGGATACATGGAAGTAAAAGAGATGGATGAGAGGCGAAAGGAGATGCAGGGAGAGAAGAGATGATGGGGCGATGGGAAAGGAGAGGAGAGATGGTGGGAGATGAAGGAGAAGAAAGAGAAAGAGAGAGAGGGGTGATCGAAGAAGAGGTGCCCAACTTTGGGAGAAGACAAGGAAAAAGAGTAGAGAAGAAGATAATAAAGGAAGCTGAGTTGGTTTAAGGTAAAATCGTAAAAATTACAACATATTTAAATAAATTAAATTTGAAGTTTTCCTTTGTTGGAATCAAGGAATAGTAATGCTCTGAATCAGAAAAAATAGATTTGGGATCTATTTCAAATCAATTATATTTTGTTGGTGAATGAAAATTTAAAGATTTTCTGCATAAAATAAATCGTTGTAATTTAATAGACTTGAGCAGGGTTTTGAAATGAATGAGTATGGAAAACTCAACTTGGGTAATTTCACTTCCTGTGTGTTGAACAAAAAAAAATTGACTTCAAAACTTTGTAAGGTAAACTCAATTTTCTTGTCTATTAATCCTCTCAAAATAATTGAATAAATAAATAAAAATTTTGGTTGGGTTTGGATGGTTATGACCTTGATTTAATTTGCCTAGAAGTTGAATTATTTGTTTTGAAGCCATTAAATTATTATAAGAGGGGTTGAGGGTTCCTTACAAAGTCATGGAAATTCAAGAGGAATCCACAATTTTCAAATCAAAATTCTCTCTCTACCCAAGACTATCTATAACCTTCATTTGATTTGCTAAAATTAAATAGAATTTTGATGTTGGGAAAGTTGTGAGCTTTCTATTGATTATGTATACTTGGTTGAAAGCTATGGGTTACATTAAGTGATAAATAAAAGCCAAAATCCAATGGTGCCTTTTCCAATAATCTTTATAAGAAAATTTTGGTTTATATGGTTTTAGTGAAAGTAATTACATCCTTGAGGGCTTACGATAACTACTGATTGGAATTGGGTTTCTATTGTTTATATATTGGTTACCATGTATACTTGATTTAAATAGTCATTTCTTGGATTTGTTGATTTGTAACTCATCAATGGTATTATTGTTGGGTCAGTGATCTATTGAAAATCCATGATAGATGCATGTGTTATTTACCTCTAGATTTAATGTTGAATTATTTAAATGTTAAGTAACTCATATTAATGAGTAACACTCATTTAAAATCTACCTACTTACTGAAAATAGCCCTTTGGCGAGATTAGACCATTTACTTGGTTATAAACATGCCCTTTTTGGAAATTATAAATATGAATCAACCTAATATTTATTCTTATAAGCCTACGCAAAGGCCACAAGGCTATTTTAAGCTATCAAGGTTTCTATGAGTTGCTTAACCTCCTTTTGTGTATACTTGGTTATGTTACTATGAATATTTATTGTTTGGTTGTTACTGTGTGAGTTGGGTCAATGACTTAGTATCTTAGTTGAGTCCTTAATCTTCTTGCTTATTCAACTATCGAATCTATGATTTAGCTGATGGATGGGGTGGTTAGGGCCACCGTATGTTTGGGCTCATTAGATTACATGCATGGGTTTTCCCTTCAGCTAGTAGATGTGCTTCTCTCTTAGGTTCATGTGTTGAAGGTAGTTTGTAGAAGATTTTAAAATTTTTACTTCTTCTCATGGATGTACTAGAACAAGTTAATGTGGTTCTTCGTAGTGAAATAATTTTCTTTAGATGTTCTAAAATTATGAAATTTCTTCCTTCTTGTACAATACTATTGGTTGTTATTGGACAAAATTGACCTACATACAAAATTTTTACTTATATGTATTAGGACTTTCAATAGGACCAATTAGTGCTCTTCTTATCTTGATGACTTGTCTCCTTCTAATCTTTCCTTGATGATGCAGTGTAGCATCCTAGAGAGGTCTTAGTTGTAGTGGTGGCCCATAGACCTCTCAAATCAATCCATATACCTCATACAAAGTATAAAAGTTGCTTCAAGACAACTTTACCTAAACTTCTCCAAAGTCAGTCTTGATCCTACACAATTTCATGTTGTGGAGAGGCCTTGAGAGACTAGGTTAGCCAAATCATCTTGCCACTGCACTCTAAGCCTAGTATCAATGTGCCAAGATAAGAAGATTATGTTTGGTTGAGTAGGGAAGGAGATTGAATGAGTTTTGACATTCAAGCAATGGTGACTGAAAACTTCCATTATGTATAGTGTTACTTAGTCCCAAAGAAGCCTAGAAGATGCAAATTGATTGCTAACATGAGTGTTCCGGTGATTGAGGATGAAACAGGGCCTTAATGTATAAATAGATGTATATAATGGCTACTATGAACTCAAAATTAGTTAAGAGAGTGAAATATAATTATTATCATGAGAAACAACTTGCAGCCATCTTATCAAGCACACCGTCATAAGCCAATGGAGTTCTAGCAAGCTATGAAAGGGACTTTCAATGAAAATAACCTTCAAGTGAGGTTATTGAAATTGTTAAGAAATAATTGTGCAAGTGAAGGAATCATGGACACCTTGTCACCTACATCATCTCTCCAACCATCCTAAATCTTATACATAGTCTGTACAAAGGTAAAAAATGGGTTAAACATAGTTAAGTTATGTTGGAAGAAAAGATGATTATCGAGAATGTGGAGAAATGATTGATGAGAGGATAGTGTTATGGGTGATGAATATCGAAAAATATCAAAAGGTCATGAATATAGACCAAGCTCAGATAGGTTTTCTTGAAGATCAACACCTACAACAAGTTTGTAAGGTGTGTAATATTGGTACATAAAGGTTGTAAATAGGACTATTTCTATGCTTTGAGGATAAATGAAGATCGTCTATGTTTGAATAATCTCTTGAAATGGAGTCAAGACTGTACCAATTCATGAGGATCAAGGTATGTATAAAGACTTGGTCATCTACCTTGAAAAATGAAAACCTACAACCCTCTTTTTTGCTTAAAACAATGGTATGAGATTGAAGTTAGATTCAAGGTTTTTTATAAGAGGATAGAATTGAGGGTTTTTGACCAAGGTGACATCAATAAATATATATAAAACCAATAAAGGAATTGGTAATAAAATTATACAATCTCTTCAATAAGGTATACTTCACTTCATCTGGAGAAAGGTTATGTACTTGGCAAAATTGTGTATGGACTGTATAAGTCATAATGGGTTGGAAGAAGTGCCTTCAAGTAGGTATATAACAGGATCAAGGGGTATATCCAAAAATATCCAAGGTATTCACAATATTGACCCTCTCATTTCAATCTCAAACTCAGTCTAATCACCACCTACAACTCACTTTTATAACCAAAGCAAGAAACCCTCAAAAGTTGAGCATAAAGGTCCATATAAAAGTGGAGCAAAGGTGCCATGGAGACTTCTTAATTATTTGAAAGGGTGTATAAGGGTAAGGATAATTTGAGAAGGATTTTATAATATATCCAAGGAATTTTCATCACTCTCATGCCATTATAACAAGGTGAAATAAGACAAGCTCAGTCATGAACCCAAGAAGCATAAAAAACTAGGCAACCAACTAGCTAGTTTTAATAAAAATAAGTTTTGGTGCATCTAGAGGTACAATAAATTTATGAAATTTGGTAAATTTGGTGATAATAAGTGGTTTTAATTATATATAATATATTTTAGCCAAAAAATGAGTGGAAGTACCCAATTTTTAACACAGTCCTATGCCTGTCTGTTGAGGAGAACATGGAGCTAAACAAACTTCTCAGAGGGTTATAAGGTATGATGGATGGTTTGAACCTCATGTGACATTTTGCAAAGAATTTTTTAGTTGTTTTAATTTTTTACAAACTTGGTGAGAATTATAATATTCCAAATTTAGAGGTGAAAATTGAAAAGGTGCAAGTTGGTCAAATTCAGGGTTTTGGGGTTTTGGCATGCAAATGTAGATAGTCAAAAAAATATTTTTGAGGAAATTAAATGATTAAATGATCAAATATAATTATTGAAGACATTGTATGGGTATTTCAAGGTTTTAAAAAAAAAAGAGGTCTTGAGACCTTATAAATCTCAAGATACATCTATTTCTTGCTCCCTATGTTTCACAGTTCACAATTTTTGAGTGTGCAACAGGCATAAATTGATACCTTATATATCTCCAAATGAAAAATTAATGACGTCTTGAGACCCTATATATCTCAATATATGGCCTTTTCCCGCTTCCTAGTTTTCTTGTTTCTCGCAAACATGAGAGAGCTAATATGGAGATCAAGAAGAAAATGGATGTTTTCAATGAAACTAATGATTAGAAAATCTTAAAAACATAAATTAAAGGTGTAAAATCCTTTAATAAACCAAATTTATCAATGAACCACCATTTTTCACTCTTTTAGCCCATTTTCCTCTCTCTCAACCAAGGAGCATTGTGGTAATTTTTAGTCCTTGATGCATGTTTTGAGTTTTTTCACATGATATTATGGATTGATTAGGTGTGTTCATCAGATAAGAGGTTTTAAGTGGCCAATAAACCTAAAAAAAAATTATAGGATGGTCCAAATAATGACCGAGGAGGGTTATCAAAGGAAAAAATCAAGCTCTCATATCTCCATTAATGAAGTCATTGCTCAAAACTAGGTCTAAAAGTGAAGGTTAAAGGGGTAAAAAGAGGAATTTATTGAGTGAAGAGTGATAAAGAGTCTAACCCAAATCCATTTGCATGATATCAGTGTGCTAGAATAGGCAAGAAAGGCCCTAAGTGGCTCAAACTAGCAAAAGACTACTTGAGATACACCTAGGCCTAGAGGGTGACAAACCTTCTCAAGCCACTTCAAGGAGATCTAAAGTGATCCAAGGGTTGAGAATGGTCCAAAAATAAGGGTATACCTCATCCAAAGAGTATTTATAAGTCAATAAGGCTATGGAATACATCAAACATACAAAGAGATTTCAAAGCCAATGCATGCCTTGCGAAGGCTAGTGATAGATTAACAAGTGACCAATCAAGATATGATATTTTTCAGGTGTTCCAAAGAATTTTTCATCCATTTATAATATGAATGGCATGTAAAAATAGTCCAAGTATATCTTCAAATCCATTTGAGGTTGAATTTTGGTTTTTGGACTCTTTTTCACTCTCTCGACCAACTACAGTCTTGGAGCTCGAAGGTCAAGTTTTACTTGCCTGGCATGTGTCATAGAGGTTGCATGAAGGGATAAAAAGTTAAGAAATATTGAGGGAGGTTTTTATATTTAAATTTAATTAATTTATATAGCTATGAAGACCCATAGTTTTATGAATAATCATTAAGAAGGTTGCCCACTCTCAAACATTCAAATTACCTTTTTGCCACCCAAGAAGCCATTTTTTTTTAATGTTTCTCACATGTGGGAAAGAGCTAGGACCTAAAATTTGAAGGATATTTTGGGGAAAAATTTTAATCCATAAAAATCTCTCATTTTCCCTAGTTCACTCTCAAAATTTGAGAAACATCATGGAAGTTAATTGTAGGTTTTAGCTTGCCTAGCCCTTTCAAAAGATTAGTTTTGCCCAAAACCTCTTGAAACCTCCTAAATTTCCCTCTAATGGTCCTAGAAAGATCTAAAAACATTAATAAAATCACCTAAGCACCTTGTGGACCTATTTTTAAAATAAATATGGCATGTGTGGGCTATATTGAGGCTTAAAATGGCTAAAATTACAAGTTTTGAAGGTTTTCAACATAGTTGACCTCCATTAATGGAGTCACAAAAGTTACAGGTTTTAGAAAGACCATAAATGGTCAAGAAAGCATAACATGGTATGGAAAATACCTTGAAAGGTATAAACAATATTTTAGGGGCCTTGGCAAGCATTAAGGGTGAAAGCTCTAATGGTGGCCTAAGCTCCTAGGAGGTCTCTAATAGTGGAGTGCAAGATAAAGGAAATGTTTGCAGGTATAATAGAGTCTAAAGGAGGAAAAGGGAACTATGTGAACTTGAAATTAGACTATATTCAATTTTTGTTCTCTAAAAAATTAAATGTTAGCTTCACTAACCACCAAAGTAACCATGTGGGTTAAAGAATGCTAGTGGTCAAAGGTGGCATTGGATTTGATCAAGTGATGAAGTAAGGGGAAGTAAATAGAAGTAATGGTATGTAGGAGGGATTCTAGAAGATCAAAGACATTTTATAAATTTTAATGGATGGTGACATTATCCAAGACAAGAAACCTTTACCCCAAAAGTGCCTAATAGGCCAAATTAGACCTTTTTGGAGCTTAGTGATTGAAATGTGTAGCTAAAAGATAAATTAAAAGAGCTAAAAGATGACAAAAGAGCTTCCCTCCATTTACTACATTGGAAATCAATTATGAGAGCTTGGGGAGTGATTTAAAATAAAATTATTGAAGAGATAAAAATTTTTCTATTCTCCTCTCTTCCTCTTCTTCCCTATATCTCCCATTTTTGGGCTCATTTGTAATATACTTGTTGACCAAATTTGACCCTACAGGTCAAATTGGGATCCCTATAGGTAAAAAATTGATCTTTAGATGTTTTAGGGGTCTAATATTCGGTCATAAGGTGTATTATAGGTATTTTGATATCATTTCATGTCATTTTAGCCTTGGTCTTAGTTTAATTAGTTAATATATCATTTTGAGTCATTTTGAAGGTCATAAAAACAACATTAAGTGAATTATACGACCTCATTAAAAAATGTGAAGGTGTCAAAAGATGACATCACATGCCACGTGTCCTATTATGTCTTAATAAACTCTTTAAAATTGAAAAGTGGTAGGTTCTTCATAAAAAATGTAGTTTTCTTATAAAAAATGAGCATTTAATAAGGTGTACAAAATTATACAGACTCTTATAGTTGAGGAAATTTTAGGAGTGTCCCTTGATCTTCCATACACTTAATATAATGATCAATTTGATCAGAAGCTTCAAGGAATGAAGAAAATCACTTCTCTCCTTCCACTAGGCTTGGCAAGCAAAAATGGTCTTCAGGTTTGTGTTTAGTATGACCACTAGTAGGGAAGGTTTCAGATAGATTTCTCTTGAGAGTGTCTTATACACTCAATAAAATCCCTATTGATGTTTGGTTGTAGAGGAATGGTGGCCTGTGCTTTATGAACCATTCCTAAGAAGTTGACCTATCTAATTTGCTTGCTAATCTGTACACCCTATAGGGTTTGCTATTATTTGGATAATTCCATATAATCCAGTTATTGATATTAATTATAGATGATGTTTTCTCTCCCTTATAATGATTTTCATTCTTAGTTTCATATTTGGCAAAGATCTCATGGGATTTTTAGTTCAGTTTGCAAATTGATGTCCCAAGTGGAATGACAGTCATTTTTACTACTTACAAAAGGTTGTAGTCTTTGTAAGAGATCCATGTGAAGAAGATATGATGTTTTCCATGTTTTAATACCTTAGAGACTACCTACCTTCCATATTTGGTCCTACAACACCATACCTTGATCAAACATTCAGTTTTGACATACACATAGTCAACTCTTTATCTATTTTTAACTTGCAGTCACGTGTATGAAGTTGTCTAGCATACTTAAATAGGTGTAGTGAAGGCCTCAAGATGTTGAATATGTTTCTAAAACTAGTAATAAACACATTATATCCTTAAATCAACATATAAAGGGACTATGGTAGCAAGATACAACATGTACACATTTTGCCATTGACATGCACCTATAGTTGCCCTCATAAGACTAATCATGTTGAGGAGATTTTGACCTAAAAAAAGTTTTGATAATGAAAGGAGTCTATTTGGAATTATTTAAGGATATAAAAACTCATTTGAATTTCATATATCATGTATTTTGCTAACTTACTCATCCTCTCTACCTGCACTATGGAATGACCACCTGCAGGGGGCTTAACAAAGAGCCGAGGAGTTATTTTGGAGTGTTGAAGCACATGAATAAACTCACTTTGAAATCCTAATGTGTGTAGAGACCATGGAATACCTATTTAGAGTGTCAAATTGGCAAGGTGAAAGTTTAGATCACCTTCTAAGGTTAAATGACTGATTCTGAGACATAATCCCTAAAATGTAAAAACAAAGAACCTCACCATTTTATAGATGACGTACAACAAGGTTGCCATTTCCTTTTATGAATATTGATGACCTTGTCTTGAACCCTCCATATAGGACAAGGAATATATAAATTTTATGGTGGATATGATCAATGGAGATTGGTTTTTTTGAGGCCCAAAGTTATGCTTTTATGCACTAAATCCAAACAGTAGTATCTATAGGTTTGATCCTAAAAGAACACTCTTCACCCAATTTTGTAAAACTAGACCATGCCAACATACGTGAATGGTTAAAAATGGTGAAAGTGGAATTTATGATCTAAAATATCATCATGAAGAGATGATAGGTGGTCTTTTGTTTCCCATACACACCTATAGGTGTCCCACCATTCGAGAATGCACACCTATAGTTGACTATAGGAGCATACAGTCTAAGATAGAATCTTAAGCATGAAAACACCAATATTGGTTGTTGAAAGAGGATTCTAAGAGACTTACAAAGAGTTATAAGACTCCCAAGGAACATGTGACACAATTTTTAAAGGGTAATATGTACTTACAGGTCCTTTTGATCTGAAAGAAGTAAACTACTGTTGACTAATACAGGTAGTGAACAAGAAATATTGTTTTCAACATTGATACAGCTTGATTATGAAGTAGATATGCCCAAAAAAGTTTAAAATTACCTTAATAAACTCTAAGGATACCTAAAATCATCATTCTCAAGCTTGAGTATATCAGACTACCTATAGGTGTCTTTCCAAAATAGAGACAGTCAAGAAATTATACACAGTCTTATGAGTTCAAGTGTATGGAAGGGTACATGAGAGGTTGGAGGGATAAATGAAGATTTAAATACCTTAATTATGGTAATTATAGCCTTATGATGCCCTAATGATATGGAAATAATGCAAATAAAAGACTCTATAATGCAAAACATGGTCTATATGGTAGAAATCATGTACACAGTCTACCTTTTAGAGGTCTGTTTTAGGTTTTAGAAGAGTTGAGGGGTCAAATGACCTGGCCAAAGGCCAGAATTTGGTATGGATCATATTTGTCACTTGGAGGGACTCATAAAACACTTATTTTATATGATAAAACAAGGGAAGTTCCCTCTATTTCATCTTAGACAGAGGGCACTCCCCTCATGCATAAACCCTACAATTTTTGAGAATGGCAATGGTCAAGTGAGTTAGGAGCTAAAGTAGCCTTTCAAAGAGGTGTGAAAGATTAGATGACATCTACAAAAACATGGGAAACACCTCATAGTATGGAAATAAACAAGTGTTCCAAACCCATAGGAGTTACAGTCAGGCCTAATAGGTAGGGTTTAGGCCTAGAGGTCAAATGGAGAGTCACTTCCAATTATAACATGAGATGAGCATTCCAATGGATTGTGTCATGTTTGTGAGGTCATTTTAGATATGTTAAATATTTAATATTACAAAGGAAGCAAAAATAAGGCCACTTTAGGCTCAAGATAACTTTAAGCCTGCAAGGAATGGACAAGACAAGCTCGATAGGCTAAGTTGAAATGCTCATATCTCCCTTGGCACTTTGCATAGAGATTAAGGAGGTTAATGGAGGTACTAAATAGTGATATTGTGGAATTTTTTTACAACTTAAACGTCAAACTTGCATGAACAAATCCTAAGAGCTTAAAGCACTCAAAACCCTTGCAAACCCTTAGTCTAGACTCAATGAGGAAAATGAAAGAGATAATGCACCAAAATTGCATAGTTTGCCTAGAAAAATGATTGAATATTGTAGAAGACTCAGTCAGGCTCCCTACCATCAAGATGAGTTATATATAATCCATAAAAATAGGGTATATAATTATTATTTAACTATTTTGTGCATTGTGAAAGTTTTAGGAGGTTTCAAATAATGAAACCAACTTTGGAAGGAAGCTTGAGACTTAAGATAACTCCTCATGTCCATTTCATGCCTTGAAAAAACTCCTAAGTGTGTTTACCAACTTCTTCATATTAGTGAATTTGAATTGGCATAGTGAACATGATGATGAGAAGTATGAAAACTTCAAGTGGAAGCATTTTTAAGGTGTAAAGCATTTTTAAGGTGTAAAGCATTTTTCATGTAAAACTAATGCCTTTTTGGAAGCCAAGTGTGTAGGGTATGTGAAAAAAGAGTTTTTTTTACTATAGATGGTGATGGCTTACTTTCATAAGATTCTAAATGATTAAGACTACAACCAATACATGGAGAGGCATGTCTAAAACCCTTCCCTCTCATTTAAATCATTATACCTATCTCTAATTAGTATTGGGATGTTCCAATAGAGGTAAATGATAAAGGCAGTTTTCTTATGCAAAATGAGAACTCCTACACCACATTTCAGGAGTTTCATGACTTGAAGTGACACTTGTGCTTCTTGACATTGCATGATCAGTTTCATATTCCCTTCTCATACATAAGTAACTCATTTTCTTAGCTTGATAAGTGTCTTTGTGACCTTTGGACTTCTTTCTTCTCCTCTCTATCTCAAGTTCTATAAGAACTAGCCATTTTGGCCATTGTAAATTATGTTCCACCTGAGTATGGTGAAGCCCTACTCATTTTCATACCATGGATTAGTATAGACTATTGATTTTTACCTCTTCCATGATTGTTCATAGTGTGTTCACTTGAATGATTGATCTTGCTTATGTGATGACTGTTGTTTCCTGAGCATTATTGTCTCATTCTTCCACATATTTGTAATTTGAAAGCTTCTTCTTACAAATCATGTGAAGTGTTTTATGATGTGTCAAAGTTGAGTGAGTTAGTCTTATCAAATAATACCATTCTAGGCCTCTTGTCTAGTCCTCCTAGCCTAAACAATCATCATAATGTCATAATGAAATATTGATGTGAGAAGATTCAGATTGGAGAAGTGTATGTTTAGTTAATCTCTTGGTCTCATCTGTGACATGCAGCTGATTGGTAGTCATTAATCTATCTGGCGTATCACATCTTTTAAGATAGTTTACTTTTAATTTTTTCTTCCTTTTCTCTCACAAGCATAGGTATAGTAGTGATCTACAAGTGGCATATCAATGGAGCTATCCCTATTTAGATATTCACCTCATCCTTATGCTACCCACAACCTAAAGGTGTTTCAATTGTGCCACTTGGATGAGGAGAACTGAGACATCTCCTCAAAGAGTGAAAATCCAAGTGATAACAATACTCTCATTTGATAAGGGAAAACTATATCAAAATTTGTAAGAACAACCTTTTGAAGCAATAAGACTATTATTTCACCTATATTTTTGCTTTTAACTTATGCTTAGTAATCTTGTGCATGATCACTTTATGAATAAGTGTTATTCCATGGTTATTGTCTTTCTTTATTACTTTTAAAAGGTGTTTTCAAGCTATTTTCAAGTTTGAACTTGTGCTTTTATACCATTAATATATGCTTAGTGTGAGTTTTAGAACCCCTCTTTGCTTCATCTCTTGCTTAGTGATCCTAGTTTCAAAAATACTGATGTAAATTGGCTAGTTTGGGAGATTATGTGAGCAAAGATTGTCTTTATGTTGAATTAGTGCTTTTTTTAAGCTTATTAGAGGATCATTTAATTTGGTGCATTACCCCTTTAGTGCTCTTAATCATCCCATATCCCCTTTTTATCATTTTTCAAAGTAGAAATATCAGTTTAGATGATTTACCAAGAGGAAGCCGACCTTCTCTAGAGGTTCAATCTCATTACAGGATATCCAAACCCTGAGGTTGCTCCAATAGTGTAGCTAAGATTGAGAGATCTTAAAGAACACTCTCATATGGTGTAATTATAAGCTATAATAGTTGCATCTGAACATGTGATTATACACTCTTTTAGAAGATGCATAATGATATACTGACACTTGATATAAGACATTATTGTTCCTAAATCATGATTTTTATCCTAGAATTATTTGAAGTATTTCATAATGGTTTGGCATTATTAAATTATTTGTCTCACAATCATGTATCATGATATTTATAAAAAATGTGTTGGTTATAGGAGATGCACACCTAAAGCCAAATTGTATGTTTTTCTTATTATTTTGTGTATGTAGAAAACTTACAACCATGTATAGAGGCTATTATATGCATATGTTAAAATATACATCAATTGATAGCATGCTAAGTATACATGATTTATTTGGAAAGATTTTGAAATGGAAGGTGAAGTTACTTTTTGGTATGCATTTTCTTTATGTATGGTGTAATGGATGTAGTTTACAACCACCGACAACCATGTTAAATGTTTTTTTCCATTACAATGAGTACAAAATAGGCATGTACAATGATATAGTGGTTATCCTAAAGTTACATTATGCCTTCACTCTTTCACATTTGATGATGTCATGCCAAATTAATTATTTTGTAGGTGTTTTCTCTTATTGCTGAAATTTATGTTATAATTATCTCATACTATGGGCTATTGGTATTTCTTACAAGGTGATTTCAAACAAGTTCTTCCCTTGTACTCATTACATGTTATGCATGCGTACAATGTATTGTTACAGGCTTAAATTATTAATTGTTTCAACTAAACTAAGTATTGCAATTATTTCACTGTGACTACTATCATGGTTGTAATGAATAACAAAACTTATTGACCTTTAGTTATTATTTTCTAGGCAAAACAAATTGCATCTCTATGAAGGAATAGGTTTTGCTTGATTGTATGGTATAATAAACTTGGATACCCTTATGTTTCAATTATGCAACAAATGAAATTTAATGATAGCATAAACATGCTTTTTGTGTATGATAGTCATAGCATTTCATTATCCCTAAAAATAACCTTTGAAAGTTTTGGTGACATAAATTACATTGTGAATCATTACCATTCATGGATAAGTTAAATTATATTTACACATGTTTTGCAATTAGTGATATAAAATCTATATTAATGGCAAGTGTAATTTTTTACAAATCTTTTAGTTTTCTAAACTAATTTTTATGCATTATGAAATGATGGAAGATGTTGCTTATAAGATCTAGTATGGAATTCTTTTACATTTTCTACTCACACTATTACTACTTAGCGAATGTAATCTAATTAATCAAATGTTATTAAGTGGTAAGATAACTTAATGTGAGGACGCAAAAATTGAAGGTCAAGGTCTAACTCAGTGGGTAATATTATGATAAGGAGTTCTTATTATGCATTTACAAAATGATGTTCCCCATGATAAATAAACGTCTAGTTTTCTAAATTATCTCACAATATTATGGCTTATTGGTAAAAACTTTCTTGCATGAGACCTCACAAAGGGTAATTCTCCCTTGATAAGAATGGTAATCTTGGGGATATTGTATATAACCAATGCAATGATGACTATCCTTAAATGGAAATAAAGTGACTAATTGGTCTTTGAGTAAAATAATTTCTTAGAATCTAGAATTATTGTTGAAATTGAATTTTGTTCATATACCATTGTTGTAAGTAGACAATCCTTGTCTAAGAATTAAATGGTAGGGGTTTTAGGGTGCAAGGACCCCAACTCAAAATTTAGACATGCAATCTCGATAGGTAACACCTACTTAAATAACCATATCACTTATAGTGTTATTATATTAAAAATTCCTCTTTTATATTAGAACCAAAATCAAATGAGCACATGAACCTTAAGTGGGATTAAAGATCCTTGAATGGTCATATGCAGTAGACAAATGTCACATATCGAGTTTGAAATTTATTTGGGTGCACTGCACATAGATACATCTCGAACTGTATATTATCAAAGGGGAAACAAACTTCCCTCTAGGATCCTTTGCAAATGTTTACCCTTGACTAATTAGTCTTAACCTACCTCATATGGTTATGGATGTATGCATGTGTGTATGCGATAAATATGTTATCATATGTATTGTCTAGATGTGTAGTGGGCCCTACATGCATACTCTTTCCACACATTGATAAGTAATTCTAAGATTTTTTTGAGGTTGTTTAACTAAATTGTTGTATGAAATTGTTATATGATACCTATATAAATGTTTTAACTATAAAAACACATATAATAATCTATATGAACATCCATAGATCCAAAAGTCACATGTTTAATTAAAGTAAAATACATCCGATATGGAACAATAGTGTTAGACGTTTTTGTCCCCTAGGGAATGATCTTGCCCCTAACCATTTTAACAATAATTTTAAAAATTTGTATCCTATTTTATTGTTTAGATTGTGTTTTAGCATAAGTAGCATGAGTTTCTCCTTTTAGATTGCTACAAATGCATACTTAAGTCACATATTCTACCACGTGACCATTTCAATACAGAGACATACTTACACTATTGCACATTGAGTAAAGCTTCCCTATTCTTCCCATTTTTGATTTTAATCACTTAGAGCGATCCTTATCCAAGCCTAAAACTTATTTTGTTCAAGCCTAATTAAAACATGATTTAAGTATTCAATCTATCTCTAGATGTTTTTATATTGTCAAATAAACACAATTTCATAAAGCACTTAAGTAAGATAACTACATGGATTAATTTACCTATTTGGAGTATTAGATATTTAGGCAACGATCAGTCATCATAGAGGTGATTGGGGTTAGCTCAACACATTTCACTCCGCCCTTTTTTATTTACAAGTTTTTAGTCATTATAAGCATTATTCATGTTTCAACTTTGAATAAGCTATTTACTTATCTTATGCATGCATCTAAAGGTCAAATGTCTTCACATAGACCTCATTTTAACTATCACAAATGAACATGACCTGAATTCTTATTTTTAAAAGAGGACACGATCAATCAACTTAGGACTATAATGATAATCAATCCTATCCCAAGACAGATAATTATGTCCATCTCTATAAGTCTTTGCTTTTGGTCACTTGCAGAATCAATTCACATTTATCTATATTAGCTATCAATTAGTTAATACAATCAAATATCAAACAATGAACAACTATGTTTTCTATTTTTTCATAGGTAGGATTCTTTCATCTAATTACATTTTGTCCAATTCAATCTTTTACCTTTATTCTACTTGTCATAACTTGATTTACAACATTCTATTGTATTCTATTAAATTTATTTGAATTAAGGTTAATTTCCCTATTAATATAAATTCTAATAAAACGTATTGATGAACCCAATTTTTATTTGAGCATTATTTCAAAAAATATATCCTACTTTGGATCTAAATCTAACATTAAAAAAACTTGATTTTAACCTCATATATAATTATTGACACTGGAAGCAATTTATTTTATTTCAGATATGATATCTGACACTAAAATCATTTTATTTTGACCTTGGAGTTTAGGAGAAATTACTAATCTACAAACATAATTTTTTTCCTTTTCTTTTAGGATCTAAATTTCAGATTTTTATTTTCCTCAATTTGAAAATCATCTATGAATATATTGGATGAGCATTTTTTGTTTCAAGATTTCCTAGATTCTATTACATGTCATCTTTTAATAAATATAATCATTAACACTCATGTAATAAAACAAAACACAATGCACGCACGCACGCACGTGCGCGCACACACACACACACACACACACACACACACACACACACACACACACACACACACACACACACACACACACACACACACACACACTCTTAATTCAATTTTTTGTAAATTCAACTATGACATATGAACAAAAGTAGTTATACATTCAAAATGTTATAGATCTTACTCATAAGCAATATCAAGTGTTATTCAATTCTTATTGCTTCAATATTCAATTAGATATTTTACTAGTTACCACTATATGACAAAAGACATGTATGACTCTTTTTACTAGTCTTCTTCCTAGACCTAAAATTTCTAACAATTAACATCATAATCCCATTATTCTCCCATGGATTATGTTGGATTTTGTGATCCATCCTATTTATAACTGAAGAGATAGGCCACTACATCATTGAGGTAGTCAACATGTTCCTCCTCAAACCTCTCCACCTACTGCAAGGTAGACAAATCAATCCAAAAGGTATGATACCAAAGATCAACTAAAATATACCCATGCAAAAACTATAATTTTGGAGTTACTAAAAATTTCATTGATTTATAAATATAATATTTTGCACTATGAGATAATACCATTCCAAGTGATACACAACCTGTCACTTTTGCTTCTACATGAGAACTTTTAAGGATACTAAAAATATTATTAGTTTTGAAAATGAAGAATTTCCAACACAAGATGTAATCACATAAAATCTCCCACTTTTTATCTTAACTAGAATACAAAACAAAGAAATCAAGAGAGTATTGATTGATGCTAGGTTTGGAGTGAATATTTGTAGTATTACTTTATTAAAACAATTAGGTGTCAACATTAAACTATCAAATGATTTGATGATTCCTCAATATAAGTAATTGGAATGATATCTTTAGATGTAACATTAGAACCTAAAACAATGTCTACTTTATCATGTTATGCCAAATCAATTGCATTATAATTTACTATTGGGGTGACCATGAATAGATATGATGCTAAAAATACCAAATACATTGCATCGCTGTTACAAATTCATGAATTATGGATATTCATATGATTTTTTTTGTGGATGATAACCTTTTCTAATATTATAAGATCCAAAATTCTCAATCATAGTTGGATTATCCAACCAACATTCCTCCTTTAGAAGTCATTCCTTAGGATCAAAACTACACATATGAAATTGTAGAGTCAAGTACTAATGACAAGTAATCAAAACAAGAAAAATTATGAAGGGATTAACAAAAATTACATCAAACACAAAAATAACTCGAGAAATTGAAAATAGAACAAAAAAAGGCTCAATCAATACTTCAAAAATTATAAGAGGAACAAAAAGATTGCATAACGAACATTTACAATAGAAATAGTTAGAAATTTAAAAGTTACAAATGTATCAAATTGAGAAAGACAAGTTATAAAAAAAATAATGCTCACAGATAAAATAAGAAAATACACAAAAAAAACATCAAAATAATACAAATCAACAAAAGTCTACTCCTAATCTACCTTTATTGGTTGATTCAGAGGTATAAGTTTTTAATGCTTTAAATTATTATGATAGATATGATGATGAAGATACCATAATTAATATGACAAATGATCAAATATACAAGCTAAATTTAAATCTTTCAGATGAATATTTATCTCATACTTTATATACACCCATTTCTCTAGGGGTTTACTGTGATGACTCAAAAATAATTACTAAAAATCAATCAGAAAAGGACAAGCATATTTTAGGCATACCTAAATATTATAATGTGAATTATTTTTGTAATAGTATATGTTTTAATCTAAGTTTTGTAATTAATTGGGTAGCTATAGAGAAAGTTTATCACCCTTGTGCCATAGGTTGTCTTTATCCCCTTTAACCCTAGATTCTCTAATCTAGATTTTAAGGTTAAACATTTAGTGAACCACATCCATATGAATGTAAAAAAATTATGATATAGGATTTCATCTTCTTGTGATTTATTTCCAAATTTGAAACTTTACCCTAGAGTATTACCCTCCTCTTGTTGCCAAGATTCATATTCAAACACTTGCAAGTTAGTTCTTCCTTGATTGACATATTTTAACTTCTAAAACTCTATTTTAAGATTACTCAGAGGTATTTTGTACTCAAATTTATATATGCAAAAATATCTTTTTGTTTGTCTAAATTTGGTAAGGATTTTTCACTTTTTACAATTTAATATTTTTAGTAAATATTGACATACAAGGTGAATGGTGTACTTATTTTGTATTAAATTTCTGGGTTTCATAAAAAATAATATTTTATTCAAAAACTTCTCTAAGATATCTGAAATAAGATCTTATTTTATCATAATTTTTGAATTTTTATTTAAAATATTTTGGGGTTTTGATTTGTTATTTGAAATTCCTTAGAGGTTATTCATTATTATGTTGATACAGGAAAAAAATGTTCGCTAAAATATTATACAGATTTTGTGAATTTAGTATTTACTATTTTTAGTAAATTTAGGCTTACATGCCGTACATTTTAGGTAGTTTCCATATTTTTTATAGGTGTGTCTCATTCCCTATTTTTTTTGAAATTTTTATTTCATATTCCAAAATTTCTCAACCAATCATTTATTGGGGCAGGTTTTTCACCCTTGCATTGGTTTTTCCTACCCTTGTGTTATTCAACTTGATTAGGGGAATATTAGGTACTTATAGGTATTTATGAAGTTATTATGACATAATCATGATGTCATCATGCACTTGTGAGTCCATGTAGTCACACAATATGTGGATGGGGTCATCCATCCCACTTGGTCCCTTGAGTGCCTAATCCACTCAAGTCACTTTTTCACTGTGTTCCCTCAGTGATCTCTCCAACCATAGTGGAGGAGCCCACCTAATCACTTTGTATTTGTTGAGTCATCATTCAATCAACCTAATTATAGCCGTCCTCCAATGCATTTAGTGGAATATGATGGATCTTTGTGATTACTTGCTTTTGCAATATTCTCATATTAGTGATTTCACTGACTTGAAGTTTTGTGTGTGTGCTTAGTTTTGCCTTTGTGCAATTCTCGTTACACATTTTTAATTGGTACACTCTTCAATCTCGTAGATCTATGGCACTCTCTAATATGGTATTAGAATGCTAATTTATGTTTTTGATTATCTAGTTTATTTTGTTGTTTAGTTTCATTTTAAAGTCTAGAGATTATCTGCATATATTGTGAGGCAATTTTTTAGTGGGTTTGAAAAAAATTTTGGGGGTCTTTTTGGAAATCTTAAAAACCTTGAGATTTGTAAAAATAATTTTAGAGGGTCTTTTAAAAAAAATAAATAGGTTATTACTATTTTTAGGAGGTGTTGTGTTTGTGCTATTTTTTTGGGAGTTATTTATTCTATGGAAGTTTTTATTGCTTATGTACCTAAGGTTGTGATCATTGAATCTACTCATGCATTGGATTGTCACTAATTTGGTTGGAGAGCACCATGATTTCTTACTGAAGATCATTTTTATTTTAAATACCTTGCATAATCAAAGATTTGCAAGGATGTCATGGTAAAAAGATTAATTTTGTCACAAGGAAGCTCCCATAGAGTCACACGACTCCCTCAAACCATGTCAACCCATGTTCAAGTTGTTTTGGTAATAAATAGGTTGTAACATGCTCTCAGACCTACACATGAACTTGGAGGAAGCCATTAGAGCCTTTGAAGGGACCTTCACATGACCTACTATGTCATTCCTACTCTCTACATGCTCTTGGACAATCTTACAATGACCTACTACAATGTTCAAAGTTTATTTAGGATGTTTTGAGCCCTTCACAACCTGATAATGACTTCTTGACCTTCCATGACCCTTAGATCTTCATCAATTACATTTTTTTGGGGTTTTACTGATTTTCAAGTATGATCAAGATAATGGTAGACCCTGAAGTTTTATTTCAACAAAAAATGTAGGTTTTTGGAAAGTTATTTCACCCACCAGCCATGCCTCCTTCCATTAATGCCTCCTTTTGTGCTAATGGTGCTCCAGCCTTCATTATTGAGCTATATAGTGATAATGGCAATGCCTAGGTTTTCTGTATTCTAACGCTAAGTCAAAACAAACATATTTCTACCCAAAACATTTATTAAATCTTACATATTTAATTCTTTTTTAAGTAAATCGATTAAAATCAAGGGTAAATATTTTTTCAATCATTATAATGCATATGTGAGTGCATAGTTGGGTTGGTTTAGAACTATCATTATTGTTGGAGAGGTCACTAGTTCAATTCCCACCTCTGTTCTACGACTAAAACTATTTTTTAGTCAAGTGCATTTAAATTGTGTGAAAATTTAATTAATTTGGGCTATTAATAGTGGAAAACAAAATTTGTAAAAACTTTTGATAGGTAACTCAGAATTGAGTGCCATATTTTTTGAAAGTGATTATTTTTTTGTATTTGTTCCATTTATATTATAATAACACTAAAATTATAAAGTGCTAAACTGGAGTTTCTTTTAAATCGACATCTATTTTAGGTGTCATTTTTTGACTAAAATCTTGATGTCATCTTGTTTAGTCTATTTATATTTTTCATTTATACTAATTTAGTGGATATTGTACTAATTGTTCGTGTTTACAGATGCATTATAAATAGAGTTTGATGTCCATTTGTTGAGATGTGCTTTTTCACTCATGCATTGATTTCTCTCATTTGTGGGGACCCATTGAGATTAACTCTTACATCCATACTTAGAGCATGTACTGATAATTAATCATAAGCATAGATTGTTCATTCCTTGAGCATGATTTATAATTGCAAACACAGGTGGATCACTACTGATTGTCTTAGGGGCTTGTTGTGAACCATGTATTCTCATTCTTACATGCATTCAATTTTTATAACTGTTACCTATGCCCATTTAGTGACTACTTATAAAATTGATCTTGTATTCTTAGTTGCATTATCAGTGGAGCCCGATGTCTATTTGAGTGTGCATGATCAATTGTACACTGATTGCTTTCATTTGATTGGACTCTTTTATAATGTAGTTCAAATTCCATCTCTAGAGTGTGCATTATCCCTCATCACTTCATCACTAATTTATCATTTGAATGCATTATCGACTATGTATGACGTCTCATTCATGAGTGTGTTTTAGGAGTTCATTTTAGTTTGTACCGTACAATCTTGTACTTTGTTAGTATTTTCTTTTGGTCATGATGACTCCATTTGAGAGACTCTAGAGGAGAATAGTTGAGTCTACACCAGTGGTTCTTTTTAGGAAAACATATTATGCTTCACGGCATGTGTACTCACAAATCATGAATTTATTTTATTTTTATATGGAAAGATTCATGCTCCTATTGACCCAGGTCAATATGATGACTGGGCCAATTCTTGTGACTATGTCTATGGCCATTTATTGATACATGTTTCATGTGATCTACACCATCATATGGAGTACACAAAGTGTCCCTTCATTTTTTGGGGATCTTATTGTAATTTACATCACACCTCTTCCTATTGTCTCTTTTAAGACTACTATACTCTCTCCTCCTACTTTAATTTCTTGTGATGACACATCCATGATGGAGAATGCTCTTCCGTAAGTTTAGCCCCCACTACAGGATGAGATTCTGTGAGACCTTAGGTATCTCATTACAGTTTCTACATTCATTCCTATGTAGATTATTGCTCTTCTAGAGCCTTCATAGACTTACATTTCAGAAGACTTTATTGATTCTAGTTAGAGCACATGTATTGAGAGCATCGATGACTCATATGTTCTTATGGATATTCATCTTACAGATCTAAGTAATTAATTTACAGATCAATCTTCAATTTTGACAGTTGTTGAGACGTGCTCTCCTCTTCCAATGGACATTCTTTCATTGAATGTTCCATGACACTCTTCTTCTCTGGATGTAATGAGGGTACTTATAAACCCCCTTGTTCTCTCCCCTTAATTGTATGCTTCTTTACCATCCTCTACAATTAGTCATGTCATACTTGATTAGACTTTGGCACATTCGAGCATCAATAGGGAGACATTTGAGCATTTTCTAGAGACATACATCCTAATTACTACCTGCATTCCACTTGAGTGGAATTTTAATAGTTTTATTACTCGGTGCTTCTTTCTTCCAAAAGGAAGAGACAACATTTGTTGAAAAGGGACGTAAATTCTACTATCCACCTAAGATATGCTTAAGGAGGGTGTTGGTGTAAGTTTTCCACCCTTGCATGGGTTTTTCCTACCCTTATGTTGATCACCTCACTTAGGTGGATATTAAGTCCTTATAAGTATTAATGAGGTCATTATGACATCATCATGATGTCATCATACACTTGTGAGTGCATGGGTTGCTTAGTCATCCATCCCACTTGGTCCTTGGAGTGCCTAGTCCACTTAGATGACTTTTCCACTATATTTCTATTGACTTTCTAAATCACTCTCTGGTTGGTACAAGACTTCCCAAGATCATACAAAAGGTTAACGTAGTTACGAGGTCCCAAGTATTTCAGGGAGAAGCATGGATACTTCTCATCTATACTTGAGCCCAAACTAGAGGCACATATCTATGTAACAGAGAAATAATGATTCACATCAGCATAAGGATATCAACACATATCCTTGCCCAAGGTTTTATGTTGCATGGGTCAAAAGGTGCACAAAGCTTTAGAGTTTGGGTCCCCAACTTTTAAATGACCAAGAAAAAGGGATGGCTCAAGAAGTGGTTATGGGAATACTCTAATGCTCCTAAAATCTTCATCTTAGTACATACTCTACCTTAAAATCTTCTTCATACCCATCTAACATGGCTACATGCCTGTGTACAAGATCTCATATCTGTGCCCCTAAATGGCATAACGCATAACATTTATTTTGTTATCATGTGGCCACCCTATGCTCACTTAAACATAAGAAAGTTTTTAGCTGCCAAGAACAAGTGCCAACCATCTATGTGTCACAACCGTGCCATTCCTATCTAGAAAATTCGAAGAGCTTCTACGAGAGTTTGTCGAAGCACCATGTGTTAGAAGGTTGGTAGAATTAATGAAGATCTTTAGAGGTGGTTGAGTGAAGCTTGAGGTAATGTTAAATAGTCTAATGTAAAAGTGGTTATTCGACTTGAGAGCTTGAGTACATGCCATCCTTTGATAGTGATAGGGAGATATTATATTTTCCAATGCATGTGTATCCAAAATCAATCTTGCCATCAACCCAGGTCCAATCACTAGACAGACTTCTAGAAGCATATTCATAATGCCACAAATGCATTAAATACTTCTCCCATCACCCAAGTGGCACATTTATTACAAAATTGGCTTGATCTTCTATAAAAGTCTAGTTTTTCCATTATCAAAAGGGTCAACATATTTTTAGTAGCCTCACGCTACAGAAACTTGCCCTCTATGAGCACTTGTATTGGTTAAATCCTTTCATGCTAATGAGAATTAAGTTCACCTCTTTTTACTATTCTAATGATTTATGTGCTCTTTGTGTTTATTGATTTTTGTCTACAGGGAATGTTGACACCTCTCTTTAATCACTCATCCCCTCCACCTCCTCATTGAACTCAGACTTCACTTTCTAGTCACATTTTATGCACACTTAGGTCTATCTTGAAGCTGTCTATGGACTATTTGTCATCCCTCTCATTATAGCGCTATGTTCTCATGCCTTTGTATGAAGTACTAATACATGTAGAGTGACTTGGTAGAAACTATGTGATATTGCCTTGTTCTTAAGCACTTGCATTGTGTTTATAGTAGTAAGAGTGCTCACTCTATTCTAGGTGCATCACCTTTTGCTTTATGCACTCTCTTACCTTCTCCCTCCTTTTTCCTCAACAAATTATTAGGTTTAAAGTAGTAGTAGATTACCTTTATACTCTTTAAGTCTATGCACCGGTCTTAAACCAAGTGTGTGTAGAATAGAAGGAATCTATCCTATTACAGAGACTCATCCCAAAGAGCACAAGGGTCCCACACCTTAGGGGCATTTCCATCATTATAACAAGATAACCAATGCTTGTATACATAGTTGCGCTATAATACTTTTATGTCTACCATCGAATCCTCCCGTACCCTATACAAGATCTCCACACCTAATACCCCATCTCAAAGCTTCCATGATGGGACCAATAGTAAAAGCTAAATAATTAATGCTTTCTTTAGCTATCAAGTGTTGTAGACATTAAGCAAGAGCACCTGGCGACTCCCAACATCTCTAGTTTGAAAAGGTCAACCCCCTATTTACATGCAAAAAATAACAAGGTCATTTACAAGAGGCATCAATTTCCATTTGAGTGAGCATCCAACACTATCTAGAAGGAGAGTTAGAGCATCTTCATCCCCTACCGGCAGTAGCGCTAGTTAGTCTCCATCTAGATCTTAGTCTACATCACTATTTGGAAGGTTCTAGTGCAATATGATGACATTTCAGCATTCTCTCTCAAGGTCATAGCCTATTTAATGGGTGAGAATTCAATCTCCCCTATAAAACATATCCAAGATATTACAAATATCTACACAGTGCACTGCCACCCAAGATAATGTTAAAATCAAATTACTAGCTTCTTTAAAAGGAAAAAATCTTCCATGGTACTGAGGCTTACAACCAAATTCTATTCACAAATAGGATGAGCTCGACATAGAACTGTGCAAGAAGTTTAAGGACTAGAGTGATCACCTATCCTTGATAGAATAACGCATGACCATAAAACAAGTGCTACATAAAATGATGGTCGACTTCAACTTTAGGTTCCAAAGGGTGTGGGATAGAATCCCAATGCTATGCGAGCCATCTAATACTACATTCTTGTATTTATTAAAAGCTCTTAATAATGATATAGTAGTGATGATTTAATCTATGGGAGGCATAGTTCTCCTTAATGCCTATGAAATAGCTGTGTGCATTGAGAATTGCTTAATCCAAGCAGGCAAGATTGTACCTAGACCCCTATACCTATATTCATAGAGCCTCCCAAGCCAACAACTGTGTAAGCCATGCTAGCACCTGTCCTTACTATAGTGAGCCCACCTAATTTGTACTCTGCCCCTTCTAATGAACTACATGAAGTGAAAGTACTATTACAAAGTTTTGGGAATGAGATAGTTTCCCTTAAAAGACAACAAGTACAATACCCTAGACATCAATCGTTCACTCAATAATACTAATCAAATAGACCTCCCTACTAGGTGGTGTACAAACAAAAAATTGACTCACATATAACAAAGTGCCTTATGAATTGAAAGCCAATGCTGCTAGCACCTCCAGGGCCCTTGTTCTAGTACAAAATAATCTAGTGTAAGATTTTAAATGGTGTTTCCCATACAACCAACTACATGATTAGGCTATGAGCATAAATGGAATTCTAAAATAGGTGCTTATGGTGCAGAGCATACCTCAATTACTAGAAGAAACAAACTACATAAATCCACAAGTGGTAGAAGCCCAGGTGCCAACTCAACCACATGATGGGTCTGCCTTTGTCAATTGGCAAGAGGAAGATTTTGGCTATCTAAACCAAAGTACCGCATCTAGTGGAAGAATAACTCCAGTTGATTTCAACACAAGGTTTAAAATAAGAGCTACAGATGAGGCCACACCTACTTCAATTCTCACATCATTAGTGTCATAAGTTACCTGCACGTGCATGCAAGCTAAGGTACTCACGTAAGACTTGCACCTAGAGAAAGCTACACAAGAGGAGGGACCTCCTAAAATCATTGCACCAACATTAGGAGACGCTGCTACTCCAAAGTTACAACCTAGGGGATCTCAGGTTCCCTTTAATATAGTGGAGCAAATGAAGAAGATGAGCCTTAATGTCACAATGTCAGACACACAATTCCATCCCAACAGAATATATTATAAGATATACTAAAAGGTTCTAATAGTGTTATGCCCCTAAAACAATGCCTACTACTCCTACGAGCTTGTGCCAACCAAAGGAATAAGTACATGTATGTAACATCAACAATAAGTTGCCCTCATTCTATGTCTCTTTGATCATCAACCTATACCTAATACATAATTATATGATTGACTTTGGAATAAACAGGTCAGTAATGCCAAAGAAGATTGTGGACATAGTCAGAATTGCATAGACCCCTATTTTAAAAGGAGTGGTCTAACTTGATGGCACAACAATGAAAGTTGTAGGTGTAATCAAAGATTTAAGTCTAACATTGCATGCATGCCCAAGCCTTTCTATAGTACAGGATATCACAGTCATCAACTTTCCCCCTTATTTCACCATCTACCTCTCTCGATACTTCATGATAAAGATGGGCAGCTATTTATCTTCAGATTGGTTGCATATGTTTTTGAGACCCAAATATGGGACAAAAGTGACCATCAGGGTAGAGCCAATCTTCAAGATCCATGTCGAGCCATAAACTCCTAGCCTGACTGAACAAAATTATATGATGTTCAATGAAGAGGGGGATCTAATCCTCAATGAGGTCATGACATCATTAGAAGAAACCCTAGACAACATAGAGATGAGGCTTGGCACATATTACATCATGGAAGATAATCTATTGTTCCCTGAAGGCATATGGTAGCTATACTTTGATGGCTCTCAGAGTAGGAATGGCACAAGAACTGGTGTCATATTGGTCTCACCTCAAAAGGAGAAATACTTCCATACCTTTAGACTATAATTTGCTTACACAAATAATTTTGTTGAGTATAAGGCACTAATTTAAGGCCTTCAGTTCACTTAAAAGAAAGGAATCAAGGCATGATAATTGCTGGATGATAGTGAATTAGTTGTCAAACAGGTCTAAGCACAGAACATGACCAAAAATGGCTTGATGAAATCCTACAAACACATGGTGTGGGATATTATTGAAGGGTTTGATGCCTTCAACATCACCTCTGTACCAAGAGCACAAAATGTCAACACAGAGAGGTTGGTAATTGTAGGTGCACAATATGACACTCCAAGAGATATAATGAAAGAGTCTGAATAACTCGTCAAGCTTATATTTAGACTTGAAATTCATAATAACATGGAGAACTAATAAGTATTCAAGAGCGATGAGAAAATCATCAATTTACTTCATGATGAAGCATAGTTTTGCACCCTGAATCTGACACAGTTGCAAGCCCAATATGAAGAACAAGTCATCTAACTAAAGGGGAACAAATTCCCAAAGGGACTAGTTACCCTAAAAAGTGTATTTGATTTAGATGACCAATTTAGAGGAGAGAAGCATAGCATAACAACCAAGGAAGACATTTCTGTGCCTATAGACATTTTAGAGGGAAATTTTCTTAAAGCTTGTAAAGTGTGTTTTGTGTCAGAAATTGAAAGCTTCAATCAACTCAATAAGAAATACGATGACATATTCACATGGAGCTATAAATACTTTAAGAGGTTTTAATCTAGGTATCGTATAACACAAAATTAAGTTAGACCTTGTCATGTAGCCCGTACACTAAAGATAAAAACCCATTAATCCAAAACTGGAACCATTAATGCACAAGGAACTCTTCAAACTCATTGAGGCTAGTATAATACTTTCAATCAAGTACTCATGGGTCGCCAACTTGGTACCAGTGTGAAAGAAGGGGAGATACATCTCTGCATGGAATTTAGGGACCTAAATAATGCTTCCCTAAAAAACCACTACCCTCTTCCACCCATGAAGCAAATCTTAAAAATAGTCATAGGTGCAGAGAGATTTTCATTACTGGATGTTTATTCTAGGTATAACTAGATTCAAGTGCAAGACTATGACTGATACAAGATTGTGTTCACCATTAAGTGGGGAACCTACACATATCAGTGCATGCCTTTTGGCCTAACAAATGTGGGCACAACCTTCCATAGATCCATGGATCTAAAATACAAAGAGCTCATCAATAAGATCATCTTGGTCATCTTGATGATATAACTATTTTCTCAAAGTGCGCAGAGGATCATTTGGGCCACCTGGAGAAAGTCTTCCAAAGGTGTAGTCAGTTCAGAATATCTTTGAACCCTAGCAAGTGCATCTTTGTAGTACATGAAGGTGCCCTTCTTGGGCATATTACTTTTAAAGAGGTACTCCCAACTGGTCCTGAGCGAGTCAAATTTATCTCATCCCTTCCCCTTCCAAGCCACAAGAAAAATCTACAAAGTTTCCTTGGGAAAATCAACTTTGTAACAAGGTTTGTGCTTAGTTTGTCTATCATGGTTGAGTCCCTCACTATGATGTTGAAAAAGAATGTTGCATTCAGTTGGACACATAAAGGCAAGGATAGTTTCTTTGCCATCAAGTGCACCATCGCATAGGCTCCCACCCTGATCAACACAGATTATAATAAGGACTTCATCCTTTATGCATTCTATGGAGTTGAAGGCATCTCAACCATCTAGATGCAATAAAACAAAGAGCATCTAGAGCAACCAATCATCTTCTTCAACTAGGCACTGAAGGATTATGAGAATTACACACTCATAATTATAAAGGCATTGAAGAAATTTAAGCACATGCTCTCCAATAATAAGATCTAGCTCATGGTCACACACGTAGACATCAAAGAGTTCTTGCTCGGTAGGGACATTAGTGAGAAAAGGGTTAGCTAGATCATGAAAGTGATGGAGTACAACATAAACATCAAGGTCACTAGGTTGGTGTGAGGAAAAGGACTATGCAAGTAGTTAGTTGAAGTAGCAAAGTTAGAGGATGATTTAGCCCTAATGATACACATAAAAGAGCACACAAGTGAAGAACTTGTGACCAATTGGGTGCATGACATGAGAGCCTTTGTTTAATATAACATATATCCTCCTAGCCTTGATAAGGCCAAGCATAGGTACTTCAAGCTGCAGTCCATTCCTTATGTACTTATAAGGGATGCACTTTTTTGAAAGACCTCAATGACATCCTCCTGAGCTGCATTGAAGCAAAACAAATAAAGAAAATTCTCTAAGAATTCTAATATGGCCTTGCAAGATGCCATTATTCATCTAAGGCCACTACTGTGAAGATCATGTGAGCTGGTTATTTTTAGCTAACTCTATTCAAAGATGTGCATGCTTATGTGTGAAATTGCAAAAGTGTACCTTTTTCATAGGCAAGTAATGGATTACAACCTTACCACTATGCCTCATTCAAATTGATCAACCTTTTGCGTAATGGGGCCTAGATTTCATAGGCATGATTAACCCACCATCAAGTGATGGGTACAAGTGGATCCTTATAGCCACTGAATATTTCACAATATGGATAAAAATGGTTATGCTCAAGGAGGTTAATGAGGTAGCCATCCTCAACTTCTAATGGGGCATTGTAGCAAGATTTGACATTCTAGCCACCACTATCTCTGATAATGCATTAGCTTTCCTTAGAACCAAAATCAGTAAATGGGCTATCAGATAAAACATCTACTTGAGCACATCATCAAACTATTACCCTCAAAGTAATGGTCTAGCCGAATCCACGAACAAGAACCTAATCTATATTATAAAGAGGACTCTAGAGGATAACCAATGAGCTTGACACACTAAGCTCAAGACCCCACTTTGGGATGATCAAATTACACCCAAGAGAGTGTTGGGAAATTCACCCTTCATGCTAGTCTATAGAGGGGAAGTCAAATTAATAGCATCCCTCAAGTTTCTTTCATTATAACTTGCACACAGGTTAGAACTACTTGAGAGTGACCCCCTTGAAAAAATAAAGGCAAAACTCATGCAGCTCAAAGAGACTAGAGTGCAAATTGTGCAGAACATGGAATTTTAGTAGGCACAAATTAAGAAAACCTTTGATAAGAAGGTTGATGTCAGAAGTTTAAAAGTAGGGGACTTAGTGATAAAATGGGCAAAAGATGGAAGACACACTAAGAGTAGTCCATACACCATCACCAGTTGCAAGCCATCCAATTTTTAGCTTGCCAGAATGAATCGAGAAGAATTACCTATCCTAGTCAACTAGATTCATCTCAAGCACTATCTCCATTAACTCTTTATATACAATTGTAAATAATTAGAGTGGTTTATTTTGTTTCCCTAATGGAGTGCCTTGCACACCCATGTTTTATATTAGTTTTAATCTCTCCAAGCACTTGTGCACAATGTTTCTTAGCTTAGTTTCATTCCTCTAAGCACCTTGACACACATTTCTATTTTACAAGGTAAACCTCAACGCAACCAAAGGCTTAGTTGCATAGATGTTTCATTCATAAGTGAAGGATTTATAAGTCTTAAAGACTCTGTGCCCAATTAATTACTCAAAGGCTACTAGGTCCATGCTTAGCAGGCAAGCGACTTGTAAAGGTCACTAAAAGTGTTGACTTTTTAAGTCACTCCCTCATCAATGCAAAACTTCCCAAGATCATACAAAAATTTAATGTATTTAAAAGATCTTAAGTGTTTTAGGTAGAATAAGAGTAGACACTTCTTGTCTGCACTTGAGATCAAACTAGAGGCATAGATCCACAAAATAGGGTATTAATGATTCACGTAATGTTTTGTGGTGCACGGGTCAAAAGGCACGTAAAGCTTTACAGTGCAGGTCCCTAACTCTAAAATGACCAAGTGAAAGGGATGGCACAAGTGGTTATGAGAACACTATAATGCACTCATAATCTTCATCTTGGTGTACACTCTACCTTAAAAGCTTCTTCATGCCCATCCAACACAGCTCTGCACCTATGCGTAGGATCTCACATCTATGCCCCTAAATAGCGTACCTTGTAGCCTTTTTTTTGTTGTCACCATGTGGCCACCCTGCACGTAAACATAATGAAATTTTTAGCTACCTAGAATAAGT
The DNA here is from genome assembly GCA_037957365.1 of Torreya grandis. Lineage (NCBI taxonomy): Eukaryota > Viridiplantae > Streptophyta > Pinopsida > Cupressales > Taxaceae > Torreya > Torreya grandis. The sequence continues at coordinate 2,491,511 of JARHVA010000904.1, read as the reverse complement.
TCTAGATATCCATGTATCACACCCACACCACTCCTACCCAACAAATTTGAAGAGCTTCCCTGAGAATTCCTCAAAATGCCACATGTCAGGAGGTTGGTAGAATTAATGAAAATTATTAGAGGTGGTTGAGCAAAGCTTGAGGCACTATCAAATAATTTAATGTCAAAGTGACTACTCGACCTCAGAGCTTGAGTACACACCATCCTCTAACACTAATAGGGAAATCTTATAGTTTCCAATAAACATGTATCTAAAAGCAATCCTACCATCAACCTAGTTCCAATCATCAAAAAAACTCTGAGAATCACGACCATAGCACTATAAATGCAATAAATACTTCTCTAATTATGAAAGTAGTGCATTTATTATAAAACTAGCTTGATCTTATTAAAACCCTGGTTCTTTCATTGTAAAAAGGGTCGACATATTTTTAGTAACCTCATGTTGTAGAAATTTGCCCTTCATGAGCACTTGTATTAGCTAAATCCTAGTTCTTTCATTAAATTGATAATCTATGTGCTCTTTATGTTTGTTGATTTCTGACTGTGGGTAATGTTCACCCCTCTTTAATCACTCATCCCCTGCACCTCCTCATTGAACTTGGAGCTCACTTACTGGTCACATTCTATGTACACTTGGGTCTATGTTGATATTGTTTGTGGATTGTCAATCGTTCCTCTCATTGTAGTGTTATGTACTTGTGCCTCTGTACAAAGTACTCATGCACGTAGAGTGACTCAATGGAAATTATGATATTTCCTTGTTCCCAAGCACTTACATTGTGTTTATGGTAGTAAGAGCGCTCACTCTATTCTAGGTGCTCAGTGTTGAATCCTCTTGTGCCCTACGTAGGACCTCCACACCTAGCAACCTACCAAAAATTTTCTCATACCATAGAACATCCATAGGTACACATTTTGAATGATAGTAGTGACTTAGGATAGATGGCAGTATGTGATATGTCAAGGTACATGAGACAATGTTACCATGAATGTTGTCGTGAGAGATAAAAGTTCATCATAAGGAGAGAAGAGAGTGTTGCTAAGAGTTGTCATTATTGTTGTAAGCATGAAAAGTATAGGCCATGGAAAGAGTGTTTGAAGATAACTAATATCTATATAGGAAGCATAATGTATGAAGATGTATGTGCATAGTAAGTTATATAATCTCCAAATATTCTAAATAAACTAAAAACATTCAAATTTTTTAAAAATACCAAAATATTTTCAACATTTACATGTTATATTAGATCCTTAGCATATATGTTATTTATTCCATGTTGGTAGATGGCATATCATTTCTTTCTATATATACATGTTTCATGCATATCTTTAGTGTGATACAAGTATACATAAATACATAATCTATGCACTTTTGGATGTTGAGCCTTCCTTAGAAGGGTGTCATTTTTTAAAAAGCATCTGCTTCTTTGATCATGATACATCTAGGTTATATCATTCTATGATCATTTTACATTATTATATTTGAGCTTATGTACTTGCACATGCCTTTATCCATACTTATATCTTTAGCAGTGTACTTGATATGCTATATACTTAATGTTTATTGCTAACACATGATCCATGGACTAGTATCATATGTTTATGCTGGTTGCTTATGCTTTAATTCATGCACTTCCTTGATTGTCTTTTTTTTCTTGTTTGAGAATTGAATATGCTCTATTGTTTGTGGCCCCCATGCCTTTGTGATGTGGTCTCCAAACACATAAATGGATTCAACAATCCATACTCTCATCCCATCATCTAAATTCCTCACACAATTCTCATTAAATCAATATAACATTACATTTCAATAGCTTTCAACAAAGCTTTACATTTCCATAGGCCATGCCTTCACACAAGCTCTACCAAGATTCTCTCTCTCAATTACAAACTTGGCCTATAATAGCCAATGAGTCTTCCAAAGGCATCTCACAAGCCTTTCACATAAACTCACCTATTCTCTTCTAGCCTAGCTAAAAAAGCTTTGGATACATTCCTTCATAGATTTATAAGGAGAATTTACAAGGGATAAAAGGAGACAACATAACATCAATAGCCCACATCCCATTTTGATCATGAAAAAGAAGAGTGATATCTAAGGGAAAATGATATGCCACATTCCTTATGGGATGAATTATGGCAAAAGATAAGGCTCTACCAAGAAAAAATGCACCATCTTCACATGACAAACCAAAAGATAAAGGAGATTCCAAATAAGAACAATGCACCTTGTCTCCCCATTATCACAAACCTCCAAACACTGAATGATCCCCTTTTTGACTATTCTCCCATGAAAAATGCACCCCATACCACCTAGACCAATCAGGGATAGTGACTATTGCCAATCATGAATAGTGTTAAGCAAGAATACTACCAATCAAGAATAGTGTTGAATAGTAGCAATCAAGAATAATGTCATTGACACCTCACCAATGTGAATAGTGCCTCTACATCATCAAGAAGCCCCATCATAATCTTGTATCATCACATGCCACATCATCATGAATAGTGTTGCATGAATAGTATTTTACCACCACATCATTATCCTCTTGTTGAAAACAACTCAGCACTTGCATGTTGTCTTGATTGTATTCATGCCATTTATTTTGATAAAATAAGAAAACATGCCACTCTATTTTTGGGTGATGTAAGATTGCTTGATCCCTTGGATGTTTTTGCATCAGACATCCAAAGGAAATAATGTAATCTCTTAATCACATAGATGGGGTGAGTGGTAGAACCATCCTTTCGATCACCAAGCATAATGGCCATGACATCCCCTTCCATGACATCTACATATTGGTATCGAAACCATCCTCTAATATCTTATCCATATACTAATGGATGTATACGTGGCCTCCAACCAACCACAAACACTAGTAGGAGCACACCCACCCAAAACTGTACTCATGAGATCACAAATCCCATCCAAAATCATCTTCTACCAAGATGCTCTACCATGCATCTCTTCATCACATGTGATCTCTAGCCCACCACTAATTATCCACCTCCACCAAAATCCCACCACTAGCTATCCACCTCCACCAAAAGCCCACCTTTCTCTGTCATTCAACCACCTATTGGATTATCCATAACATCACATAACACCATTTTCAGCTCTTCTCTCATGGATGTAACATCATCTTTTTCACTCTCCTCACATGTACATATCTACAAATTAATCACTTCTAAAGTTCCTCCCAAAGAAACTTTCAACTCCTTACCAATATTAGCATGCTCGTCATGTTTTTCAACCTCACAATAAAATCTCAAAAGCTCCATATCAGCCACTTCCAAGGCTGCAATATACACTAAAATATCTTCTTTTGCACTAACTTGCACAACATACTCATCCAAATCTTCCTCAAAAGAAGCTTGTAATTCTTCTTTGATACTCTCTTCTTCTATGTGCAACTCCTCATGGCTACAATTTTATCTTTTCTAAATCTCCCCCTAGTTGCCTTCTTTGCTCTCGTCAAATGTTTCACCCATGGAAACATTTTCCCACTCATGGATCTTCATATATTCTTTCCCATATTCAAATAAAGGGTCTCCTTCATCATATTTAAGAAAAACATCTGCATCCTCCATGAGGACTCCTCCTATGGGTTACTCACATGATAACTCGTTGTCTTCAAATACAACCATATTATTCTCATGCATCTTCTTCTCCTCCATCTACAACTCTCCATGGTTGCAGTCTTAAATATTCCATGTGGCTATCTCTATTTTTAATGTAGCCACCTTAGATCTCAGGAAGTCCATCATCTCCCACACCAATTTTAAATCTCTATATCAGCAACTCCAACATCTTATCCTAGGTATTTAACTTCTTCATCCATTCTTCTCCTAGTGGTACTATTCCACTCTTCTTCTTCATCTTCATACTTGCAAAAAAGCATACAAATAAATTATCAACTCAAACTCACCTCTCACATCCTCTACCTAAGGAATCAAAACTTGCTCTGATACAAGTTGATATGGTCTCCAATCACATGAATGTATTCTACAATACATACTCTAATTAAACACATAATCCCATCATCTAAATTCCTCACACAATTATAATTAAATCAATATAACATTACATTTCAATAGCATTCAACAAAGCTTTACATTTCCATAGGCCATGCCTTCACACAAGCTCTACCAAGATTGTTTCTCTCAATTACAAACTCCACCTACACTAACCATCGAGGCTTCTAAAGGTACAAACATTTCACACAAATTCACTTATTCTCTTCTAACCTAACTAAACAAGCTTTAGATACATTACTTTATAGATTTACAAGGATAATTTACAAGGGAGAAAATGAGACAACATAAAATCTACATTCCACATCTCATTTGGATGGATCATAACAAAGAAGAATGAGGTCCAAGGGAAAATGATACACAACATTCTTTGAGGGATGAATTATGGTAAAAGACAAGGCTCTGCCAAGGAAAAATGTGCCATCTTCACATGACAAGCCAAAAGATAAAGGAGATTCCAATTAAGAATAGTGCACCTTGTCTCTCCATCAGCATAAACCTCCAAAGTCTAATAGATCCCTTTTTTAACCATTCTCCCATGAAAAATGTGCCCCATGCAACCTAAGCCAATCAAGAACAGTGCATTGTGCCAATCATGAATAATACTAGTCAAGAATAGTGCCAATTAGGAATAGCGCCAAATAGTAATAATTAGTAACAATCAAGAATAGTGCTTTTGACACCTCACCAAAATGACTAATGCCTCTACATCATCAAGAAGCCATATCACCATTCTGCATCATCATATACTACATCATCATAAATAGTACTCATGAATAGTGTTGCTTAAAAAGTATTTTCCCACCACATCACTCTATTTGCATCTTTGCCTTTTGAACATGTCTTCCCTTGTTATATGGACATTTAAATATGTCATTCTTACTTTTATCAACATTTGACTAAATCACATCGCTTCAATTATGCAACATTTGAACATGACCCTTGTTGAAGGTCTCCTTAGACCATTAACTTTTGATTTGATTTTAACTAGTCATGTGCATGCTTGATTGCTTATTGAGCTTGTACTATTACCATCCAGACATTGCCATGATTTCTATCATGCATCTTAGGACTTGATGTGATCATATTTTTCATGTTGCAATGATACATCTAACTAGACATGTTCCTTCTCTATCCTACTTAGTTCACACATAAATTATACAATTATATTATCCTTTTGAGTTAAGATGACTACCAATTTCTAATTCTCTCTCACCTCAAAAGGGGGGCATATTAGTATGGGAATGTCAGAGACATAGCTTCCATATTTTTCATAATTCTCAGTTTTAGATATACAGTGGGAGAATATATTGGGAAACATGTTCTCCACATATATACATCAATTTTTAGTTTCATATTATAACAGGGGAATGTTTTGGAAATATGTTCTCCACACATAGTTAAAAATTATTCAAATTACATAGTTATATGGTTAGATACACATTTGTGACATAATTTTATACGCAAGTACCATTGTTATACAAAATTTTAACATGAGACATATCTAAGGTGCATATGCTATGTAATGTGTACCTAAAATTATAAAATCAAATAAATTTCAGATTTCAAATACTTTTATGGATTGTTATCACCCATCAAAATGAACTTTTACAAACTGTATTAATTCAATCTACTACAGTAGTTGGATCACTTTTGGTAAGATTGAGGTGACTAAATCACTCAATTTTGTCAAGTTTATATGTTGAACTTGATTACATCGTCCAACTTTGCCAATTTTATAGTGTGAGTTGATTCATTCACTCATACTCACTAGGTTATATGTATGATTTCATTGCATGATTGAACTAATCTCAACTATCAGGTGGTAACTCATCTTTTCTCCAATCTCTCTATATCTATCTAAATTTATGCACTTTCTAGATTTTATATTTTGTCTTAATATAAATTTTAGTGATACATAATGATACATTTTTTTCAAATCAAATTACCAAAAGGCAAGGTAGTTGCATCGATCCATGTGTACTCATAAACCTTGCTCTTTAAATTTTAATCATTTTAAATATTTTCAATTTCAAATTATATCCATAGATTATATATTATAAAATGCTCTTATTTTAAGTCAGTCACTAAAAAATCACTCAACTTGGGCTCTCACAAAGGCAAGGTGTATTATACACACCCATGTGCATATTTATTTTCCTTTAAACTGATAATTTCATTGTTAGATTAAAAGGAGGACAAATGTAGCCATTATTTATAAATTAAATATCACCTAAGTTTTATACACTTGGCAAATACATATCATGGATGTACCTTCAACTTATAGACCTTCCCACTACCAAAAGAGTCACATACACTATCTCTCTTTGAAAAATTGCTCTAGTCTGAACAATAATATTTTAATGACTCAATCCTTCTATCATGCCCACAATTTTATAAACTTACTTAGTTGCCATACCTGAAAATTTTAGACCTATACCTATTTTCTAACTACCCAGACACTTGCGTCCCAGTTATATGGCTACATCGATGCAAGTGTCCTTTTTTGATGTAAGTGTCCAATGACCTAAAGTAATTCAATTTAAAAATGAAACATATTCTTATAGTCAATCTAAGTGCCTTTATGTGATATATTCTCCAAAAAATTGATATTATTATAAAATCAATCCTCATTCATTCCTCACCTAACACAAACTGAATAACTTAGAGGTTTAGTGCCCTTTTACAATATTATCTACGAATCCATTATGAATTTCAATCCATTTCACATCTTGGGGTTATATAGATTAAAAAACTAAATTGAGGTTTCTACATCCCTCAATAGATTTTATTTTTTATACAAGTTTAGTTCAATTTGGGGATTGATTACCCTAAAATTATCCATTGGTTTAGATAAAGAACCAACCACTCCAAATGATTCATGAAAAGCACTATCTCTCAAATACCTCAAGAAAGCATCATCTCCAAGCAAGCTCACAAAATCAACTTTAGTTTCCCTTATACAGATATAATACTTCTTATTTTTAATATTTTCAAATTCAAGTTACATTTCAATTTTTAGTTTCATATATAAGCATTAAATACTTTTACATCATTGCAAGATTTATCATGCAACACCTTGCAAAAATTTGAAGCTTCTACCAAAAGGTGTGTTGTTAACAAAAATGTATATCTTTTATTTACTTTAGTCATTTTATTTCTGAATTAAAGGTGGGGGCGAGGGATGTGGATGGGGTGCAAATGTGGTCACTCAAATTTGGTCACAAATATTTTATTATGTCAATTTTGGCCCTACTTCTTTAATTGATTTGAGCACTTGATCTGGACTTATTTCACCATCTTGTTCTATTCTAAGCACATATATAAACCTATTTATTTTCTAAATTGCTATATAATGCCTATATAAATGTTCTAACTACTAAAATCACTTATAAGCATCTGTATGGATAATCCTTGACCCGAAAATTAGACATTTTTCTTAAGGGCAAAAACATCTAGTACAGGATAATAGTAGTAATTATTTTTTTCTATGGGATGTTCTTGTCTTTATCCCTTTTAATGGTCATTTAAACATAAATAAGCATGTTTTATAGTTTGATATGTATTTTTAGGATAGGTAGCATGAAGTTTTTTCTTTTTTTGGATTTTTATAAAGGCACACTTAAGTCAATTATTCTACCACTTAGAAATTTTAATACAAAGACATACATATACTATTGCATATTAAACAAATCTTCTCCATCATTTATAATTCTATTTTATTCAATCTAAAATAAATCATGATCAAGTATTCAATCCATCTCTAGATAAATTCATATATTCAAAGAAACACAATTAAACAAAGCAATCCAAGTGGAAGAACTATGTGAAATTGACATCCCTCTTCTGAGTATCGGATATGTAAGCAATGATCAGTTATCATGGGAGTGATTGATGTTAGCTCAACCCATTACATTCCACCCTTTATATTTTTAGGTTTAAAGTCCTTACAAGCTCTATTAGGATTTCAAATTTGAATAAGTTATTATACATATTCCATATGTCAAATCTCCACACACCAACCTAATTTAAGTTATCATAAATAATTATGACCCAAATTCCTAATTTTTGGTAGAGGATAAGATCAACCAATACAAGAATATATAAGAAGTTTACCCTGTCCCAAGTTGGATAATTTTGTCCTTAATCACTTTCAATCTCCTCTTCTGGACACTTCCAAAATCAATTCTTGTTTGTTTATTGCAGCCACTAGCTAGTCAACACAATTAGATATTAGGTAGTTAACAACTAAGTTTCCCATTTTGTTTATAATTAAGCCTATTTCATTTAATTTCATTTTGTCAAATTTAATATTTCACCTTTATTCTACTTATCGCATGTTAATTTACAACATTTTGTTATATTCTATTCAATTTATATGAATTAGGGTAAATTAACCTATTAATTAAAACTCTAATAAAACACCGAGACACAATCAAAGTTAGAGGACATGGCTTAGCTTTTGTGTGAAAGTGTGGAGGGAAACTTGATGCATGCAATGTTATGTATGAGACTTGGGTAAGGAGCAAATTCATATCCAATTTGGGTAAGGAGCATTGGATGGTGGTGAAGACAATTTTCAGGTATTTATGTAAGATTTCTAATTTTGAAATTTATTATAAAGTAAACCTAATGAAATAAAAATGTTGAATGTACAAGGCTTTATGGATTCTAATTAGGCTAGATATGTTGATAACCATAGGTTTACTAGTGCATATGTGTTCAAATTGTTTAGTGGAGCTATAAGTTAGATGTGAAAACAACATATAAGTGTTGTGAGATTCACCATATAAGTTGAGTACATAATTTAATTAATTATTATTATACACTATTTCCATACCACTTAACCTAACCATTTTCCTAAGAGAGTTAATATACTTAGTCTTCTTATATGGAATAAAATATGATCATGAAAACAATAAGGGCTTAGATCTAAACATAAATTATTGTGTCATCTGGGGTGATAAAATATTTGAAATCACAGTTTGAAACCCTAGTACATAAATTTGAAATCCTAAGAAGGTAGAAGGAAAAACTTAAAGAAATAAAGGGTTTGAATGTGTTTAAGAAAGGATACCATGGATTGAATAATTTAAACCCTAAAATAAAAATATCACCAATGAGGGGAAATAAAGAATCAAGTCTAAAAATTTGATTTAACTACAAAAATCTAAAATTCTAGGGAAGTACAAGGAAACCCTAGGGGAAAACCTAGTGTTTGTTATACCCAACACAAGAAACATGATCACTAATATGTTTTATCTAATTTTTAATTTAGATTATCTAAAAGGATAAAACTACAAATATATAAATTAGAGTGTAACTAGCAAAGTAAAATTGATTTATTACAATTTAGTATTTATAGAGATGACCTAGAAGATAGTGTACTTAGGTTGTTTAAATTATGTTTTGCTTGTGGTAAGGTAAAATCACCAATAAATATCTAAAATGATATGTATTACTCAAATATGGAATCATAGTGCATGTGACTACTGAGATTAGTTTGATACTTCTTTGATGTCTGTGATAGGGTAGAAGCATCTACTAAGGACCAAAACTATATGGTAGATCTATCAGGTTTAGGAGAATTTGGATCACTGTGCTTGTGCATGCAAGTGACTCTTATGCATTTAGATACCTTTGATCTTATACATATACATATATATATATATATATATATATATATATATATATATATATATATATATATATATATATATATATATATATATATACATATATATACATATACACACACACACACACACACACACACACACACACACACACACACACACACACACACACACACACACACACACACACAAAACAAACACACACACACACACACACACACACACACACACACACACACACACACACACACACACACACACACACACACACACACACACACACACATTTCCTTATCCTTACTTCAAAGCATTAGTTTCAATTTCGACACAAGTTTGCCTATAAAAATTTGTTGGTGAGATGGGTTGCACTGATCCCAATCACTCCTTGCTAAGTAATTTAATGTTCTTTTCATTCAAATACTATTAAGAGGGCTAAAACTACACATAATTCTCCCACTTAACATAATGTAAGTAATCAATATAATACTAGAATGCAGTGCAATATTGAGTATGAATTTTGACACTTGAAAGTATATGATATTCACCTTGTAACGATACTTCGACTTAGCTTAGATCCTATTTTTTTGATGGGTTTTATATTTTTAAGATTTAGGGCTATTACTTTCAATTTTTAGAGTGTCTTCTTGGATGTAATAGTGTTTTGTAAGTAACTCCCAAATAGATGCTAGATAAGAATAAGCTTAGACTTGATTTGTATTTAAATAGTTGACTATTTGGGTAATTTCACTCTGCATTGACATCTAAAATGTATAAACTAACCCATATGAAGGAACTAAATTTGGGAAGATAATTATTAAAATAACAATCTTAGTCATCTAAAGCAACTCATAATCCATGCAATGTTTTCATTTTCCAAGTGTTGAAGCTCGATCATAAGTTATATACACTAAATGAACACTATTATACATATACACCTAACAAGGAGAATTACATGCAATTCAATTTTCCTCTTCATATTTTTGAAAATGTAGGTAACAATAAGATATTCAACATGGAATGATTGAGGTCACATCAACCCACTTTTTTGCTTTTATAGGCCAAAATCTAGTGTCGAAAGTGTACTTGGGATTTCCATATTTATGGGTAGCATAGTCAAACCTTAGGATCATACACATAAACATAAGATAGGTAAGTGCAACAACCTATACCAAAATAAAGAAGCAACATTCAAATAGATGAAACCATCAAATTTAGTCTCTTTCATCAAACATTATTAATCAAAACTAACGTTACTATCCAAGCATGCCCAAAACTCTAGTTCTTACTGATAGTGACTCATAATCTAATTTCCTACACAATTATAAATTTAAGTTATAAACAAATTGTTCTAAGACAAATTAATATGGGATAAGTTGTAAAGGTAAAATCAGCTCTATGTACAAGATTTGAGGTAGGTTTATGTTTGTGGTAAGATAAAATAACACATTTATGACAATGAAGTATATTTCATGATACAATCAAGTATATCCAATTATCATTTATTATCTATCCAATTATTTTCAAGTGCTAATGTATTTGATGAATACAAAACTATTTCAATCACATGCTTCAAATTCATTGTTATACTTTTTTTGATATTGAAGATCACATGAACATGCATGTGTGTAGATCATTACCATTTTCCACTTGGCTTGCAAACTTAATTCCTATTCCGTTTTATATTCTATAATTAGTAATAAAAGTATTATTTCACTTCTCAATAAAAAAAATTCATTGTCTCATTTAATGCACACCTAATACCTTCAATCCTCCTTTATTCTTGAAATAATTTACAAATACTTTACTTCAAACTAGAACTTAGCTTCAAATGGCTTGTAAAACTACAAAGATTCAAGTCCAAACTTAAATTTTCATGAAATAGACTTCAACTAAATATTTTAGGTCATTAGAGAGATTTATTATAACATGAACAAGTCCATCAATACAAATTTACCCTTTAGTTAGGGGTATGTTGATGATGTGGGTTGCACCCTTGACAGGAGTCTAAGCTCTTGTCTTCTGCACGGCACAATGGAAACTCCCCTCTTGCTGTGGGTCTAGCAACACTGAGGGGAGACTCCCCTCTTGCTGTGGGTCTCCCTTTGATGCATCTCTAAGTTATTTCACTACTAATACTAATATATAAAAAGGGGGGTGGGTGAAAAGAGAGAAGGATACTGAAAACAGAAATTAACCTAAGACGGTGATGCACTAAACAAGTTGATATACTCAGTGACTCACACTTCAGACCAAAAGAGGGTAGACATACACTTTATTTGATGAAAAGACCAGACTATAAGAAGCTTCAAAAGGGAGGTTTAATGAAGACACACAAAAAATTAACTTAACATAGGCACTGTAGAAAACACATTGTCTTATAACCCTTTTTTGTCTCTACGATCCAGATGCAACACTACTTGCTAAGCTGTAGAACTGATACTATAGCTACACAAGGTGTGTTGGTGTCAACTTGTGAAAGCATCAAACTAAAATGACTAAACAAAAGGTTAATACGTAGACACACTCAGAGATATAACCAGTCAAATAGAGGTAAAACACTTTTTTATTGATTCAAGGTGAAAATTTGGCAGGGCTGCACCATACAAAATGAGAGATTTTTTCTCAAAATGAGAGATTTTTTTCTCAAAATGAGAGTTTACAATATATAGCATAAAAGAAAAGACTTTGGCACCTTTCAAAACAAGTGGCCCATGCTGCATTGAATACCCAGGGAAGAGGAAATTGCTCATGATGATATCATTCTTCTAGAAACACCCTAACAGAACCATGTTGTAGATATCACAGGGCTTGACTTTAGTGCTTAAAACATATTAAACGCTACTACAGAAGCATGGGTCACTTAATTGTTTTAATGACAAGGCCACCCCTCTTTAAGACTTATGTGACTGTCTATTACTGATGCTCTCTTTTGCCACCTGGGCTGATCTATTTGTGTCTGTGCTTGGCTGGGTGTGTCTTTTAGAACATTCCAAATGTTGTCATATGTGTGCATGGTCGTGTTCTAGATTCTCTATTTTATTCCCTCTTTCATTTCTATTTTTTGTCTCTTTTTAGAAATTTGAGCTCTCGAGGCTATCTTCTCGCCTTTTCCCAACAATTTAAGCTCTTGAGCTCTCTTCTCAATGGGATGCTGAGTTCATCATCGGGTCTCACACCCTTTTGAATTCCATCGGGACTATGCCATTTGAGCTCTTTTGGGTCACTTTTCATGAAGGCATTATTCCTTTGGCTTCTCCTCAATGACCGATGCATCCTGTCAAAATTGACATTTGCAGGCCTGTCAATTATTATAGTTTTTTCACTACCTCAAATTTGACATTCACACACCTATCTTCAGCCTTTTGTATTTTTGATCTTTTTATTTGGAGTGTCAGCCCTTTCTCTTCTTGAATTCCTTTGAACAAAATGCCTAAAGGAAATGTGCCTTTGAATTTTTCCTTGTATTTCTCCTTGACCTTTGTGACCTTTCCCTTGGATTTCCTTGTGAATTTCTTCAGACGAAATGTGTAAAGGAATTCCTTCGGGCATTTTGTCGGAAGGAATTCATCCATTGACTCCATGTGGATTTTCTTGTCTTTTCAATTGGATTTCCTCTAAAGGAAGACTTACCTTTTGGCCTTCTTTAATTTTTTTTGAAGGTGGTCTCTACCCTCCGTAAGGGTACTTTTAGGTCCATAATTACCCTCTGCAACCTGCTAGAATGGTCGAGTTTGCTTCTTGACTGCTCTCCGTAAGGGCACTTTGTCTTTAAAACTTTGTAAAAGAATTTCATTCTTTGAATTGGGCCATTCCCTTTCCAAATGACATGTGCAAATCGACTGCCCATAGTGAAATAAACTTTCAGATCAACCCAAAACATCTACAAAAGCTAAAGTCATTTGGTTAAAAAAATAGGGCTATTACAAAAGGGGAAAAGCATAGCAGAAAAAAGATGGATACATGATTGACTAGTAAAGATAGTAGGGAAGGAAGGGAGACTAATTTTTTGGCCTGCAGGACCAAAAATGGTCAATAGCATATGGAGGCCAATATGCTTCAAAACTGTCCCTTTATACTAATAGGCCAGTTAAGCTTAATGAATCTTGAAAGGATGAATTTCACAACAAATTAATTTTTTTTAGTGATTTAGATCAATTCCACCTTATCCAACTGATAACATTGTATTTTTGATCTTAAAATGACTTACAAACCCCAATTATCCAAAAACTGCCTTAAGAGACTAGGAGGTGTTGAAGGCCTATAAAGAGGATTTAAATCCAAATTAATCCCAACTTTATTTTCAATTTTATATGAAGATTTATTCATTCCACTTACATTTATAAGAAGATAAAGCTCAAAATTTATGACCTTAGAAGGTCTCTAACTTTTTTAAAAGCCAAAACAAGGCTAAAACTAGACATTCAAGCTTTTATGCAAATTGTATTTTGATGATATCTTATAAACGAGCCAATACAAGATCCATAATGTCCATAGAAGAATGCCAAAGACTAAGTGTGCTGCGATATGTGATCTTGAGGGGAGCAAGGCACAATTAATGTCTCGCAAATTCTCCTAACATCCTTGGTTGATCGTCCCCCAATAGCATGTGTAAAATTAAACGAAAAACCATCTGGTAAAAATGTGTCTTAATTCTTTACAAATTTTGAGAAATAATTGTTTTTCTATAATAACATGAACTAAAAAGATCATACTTTTCTACATTTTATGAAACTATTTGTTTACATACAGTGCTAAAGATCCATTTGTACATCTGTGCATTGTTGGTAACTTGGTAGTACCCGACACCCATAACAAAATATTTTTGATTTGAGGAGGAATCCCACTCATATAAAAGACAAAGAACCAAAAAAAGACAGCAAAAACTAACAAAATATTTTTGATTTGAGGAGGAATCCCACTCATGTAAAAGACAAAGAACCAAAAAAACAAATAAAAACTATCAGAGCACACCATCGATTCAATCTGGACCATCAAGGTCAATTAGGTTTGTAACTGCTTGATGAGGCCCAGTCCAACTAGAAGAGCAATAGTTATGAGCAAGTATAGGCCCATGTCACACTTGTGAATAATGTGTTTGTCTCTATTCATATATTGAAGGAATAATAAGTAAGGCTTGGTCCGATAGATCATATTGTGGATTGAGAGGTGTGTCCCTTTTCACTCTTCAAGAAAAGTATGGACAAGAGTGCGAGTTCTAACCCATTATTTTTTGGTGTGGAACAAAGAATTTGTCCTCCACGTTCACAATTTTGTATTGATTAGCCACCAAGCTCTTCCATTTTTCCTCTATAACCCTGATAATGAGATTAACCAATATAATCAAATCTATTGACCCATCCTCCTCCTATCTCACTTTTAGAAGTTCCATGTGCCTTTTTTAGATAATTTGTTGCCAATCTCAATCCCATAGGAAACCATCCAAAATAGGTGACTTTTCATTCTTCACTTCTCATTGGTTCTTCGGTTCATTCAACCTTAAACTCTTTAGATGGATACAAGGAAACCATTAACATTGGCAATTTATCATTCTTCACTTCTTGTTGTTCCTTTGGTTCATGAAACTCTAAACTAAAAAAAGGATACAATATTCATACTTTTCTACATTTTATGGAACTATTTGTGAAAATAATATTAGAAAATTTCAAGGATTTGATGGCATCTTTGATTAGGCTCCCTTGTGATTAATATTCTCTTCAATTATGAGAAAGGAACTTTTAGGGTATAATCAATGCATGAGACCCCCAATTTTAGCTCCTCTTGCTCTATAGTTTTCAATTTTATTTGAGCCAATTTTCTAGTTTGTTGGTCTCTCTCTTTTTCTTTATTAAAAATATGAAAATCCAACTCTTGTCGAGCTTGGAGTAGTTTAGAAAAACAAAAGGATGAAATTATATTAATGTCCATGAATGCCC
Source organism: Torreya grandis (assembly GCA_037957365.1). NCBI lineage: Eukaryota > Viridiplantae > Streptophyta > Pinopsida > Cupressales > Taxaceae > Torreya > Torreya grandis. The sequence goes on along the minus strand of JARHVA010000904.1, from coordinate 2,475,905 downwards.
AAGTAGGTTAATGGGATTTGAATGCACAATCAATAAGAAGAGATGTGAACTCTAAGGGGTAAACTCCTAACATGTCATTAAATTCAACGTCATGTTTTATAAAAATCACTTATAACCATAAGAAAAAGACTTGTTCACCAAGGATAATGATGTTGATGGGGACCATTGCAAGCAGCAAAGGATTATCACTGTTGCCAAACATTTTAATTAGAACAAAATTGAGAAAATTCCATAACAATTTATCTTAACCAAATTTGAAACTTAAGAGAAATACACCTTACCCTACTCTCCTCCTATTTTCCTCACAAAAGCAACTACACCATGCATTGAAAGTGAAGCCTAAAAGTTTTATCTACCATACTAACACAAGCTCATGAAACTTGGCTAAGATAGGATTCCAAGACTCAAATAAATGGTTGAAATATTGGGATATTTGTGATGACCTACATGCACAAGGTAACCCCCAAAGAAAATCATGATTGCAAAGTTAAGAAACAACTCACACAAATTATATGGTGAAAATTTGGGAGATGTATTCTCACAAAGATACCTTGGGAGTAAGGAATATGCAAGATGTGAAACTTAAATGAAGTAGAAAATGATATGCATTTTCTTCTAATATGACAACTATGTAACATTAAAATGAAAAATTGCATATATTTGCAATCATAGCCTAGTTCATAAAATCTTAAACCTAGACAATCAAACAAAGCTTGGGGAATTTTTACTAAAACGTTAGAATAATCTTATAATTAACTAAAAACACTTTGATAGGTCCTAAAAATTGCTTTGTGCTAAAGGACATTAAAATTCTTCTTATCTCATCTTATAAACAAGCCAATACAAGATCCATAATGTCCATTTAATAATGCCATAGACTAAGTGTGCTGGGATAGGTGATCTCGAGGGGCACAGGGCATAATGAACGTCTCTCAAAAATTCTCCTAACATCCTTGGTTGATGGCCCTCCAATAGCATAGAGTAATATGGCAATATGTCTAACCTACTATGTTGGAATGTGAAGGAGGAGGGTTTGTAGATTATCGGAACCCTGATATGGTTTTCTATGTTATCATTTAAATCAAAATTTTCATGGCCAATCATATGTCCAGGGTATATTTAGAATCATTAGGCTCATGGCCTGAAGAATCATTTTGGTAGTTTAAGAGCATGCTATCAATGACTGTGGATTGAGACTAAACACCACATTAGCTAGGATGATAGGAAATTTTTTCTTTGCTCTACTTAAGAGATAGCAACAAAAGAGCACTTTATTTTTAGGTTCTCCTACTATAAGATAAAAGTGACAAATCATTGCTTGTATAAAGATCTAAGAGAGCCACTTTCTACTTTCTTTCGCTATATGTCCAAAGGATGCTTAATAGGTAGGAAGCATCAAATTGAATATCTCCTCATTTCGCTATAACAATTGGAATAAGTAAGAAGGAGGAGATATTCAATTTGATGCTTCCTACATATTAAGCATCCTTTGGACATATAGCAAAATAAAGTAGCAAGTGGCTCTCTTAGATCTTTATGCAAGCAATGATTTGTCACCTCTATCTTATAGTCAAAATACCTAAAAATAAAGTTCTCTTTTGGTGATATCTCCTAAATAGAGCAAAGAAAACATTGCCTATCGTCCTAGCTAATGTGGTGTTTAGTCTCAATCCACAGTCGGTGATAACATGCTCTTAAACTACCAAAATGATTCTTCAGGCCACGAGCCTAATGATTCTGAATATAACCTAGACATATTATTGGCCATGAAAATTTTGCTTTAAATGATAACATAGAAAACCATATCAGGGTTTAGATGTTGCATGGGAGAGATCCAAGTGATGAGTATACTATCAATCCAGGTTATACTTGATAACGTTATTAATTGCTCCCTTTTTGGAATGAGACAAAGGTGAATTTAAATACTATCTAATATTCCAATACTAAACAATCATGTCAAGAAAATTAGTCTTTGAGCACCAACCTCATTATCTTCTAGGTGGAGTAAAAGAAGTAACCTATGTTGATTAACAAATGAATAAATATGGGTGTCTTCTATGGGGAGCTTATAGGCACCAGGTCCCATAATTTTGTGATATATTGAATGCACTCTTTCAACTCTAATAAGTAAATATTTACACTATTAAGTAAGTATTTACTTTGTTTAAAGAGTATTTAAAGATCTTATCTTCAACTCCAATAGTCATGCAGCTAAAAATAGATAAATGACCCGAACAATGGTATACATTTGCAGTAAATTTTCTCTTTGGAGGAGAAAGCTGTCATGTGTGAATTTGGATGGACCCTGTAATGCCTAGCCTAAATTATGTTCTTGTTTGTTTGACCTAGTTCACTATCCTATAGGTACAAGATTATTTTGTCCAAAGGCAAAGTCATTTCCTATTAAGATTTTTTACAGTCAGTCCACACTTTCTTTCTGCAGTTCGAAGTGTTGTTTCATGTTCCCCAAAACATTTATAATCTTGGTATACAATATTAAAATATCCATTAGGCACTTGTTCTTGGAGGAACATGTAGGGCTTCCAAATTATTGTAATTGAGAGCATACACTAACAAAAACCACAAGCCTTTCTTGAGAATTATTGTAATCCAATAACACCTTAACAAATGGCTCCTACCCTTTATTGATAATATAAGGTCTTCACTGCTAACCATGAAGCCACAATACATATTACAAACTGTTTGTCTTCATCCTGAGTTGTAGCAACATATTCACCATACCAATAGTTACTCATTAACATTCATAGCGTGAATCTCACAACCAGAAAGGTAAAAAACACATCCACATTTGTCAAAAATGTGAAGAAAACACTCCAAACCATCCGAAAAAAATGTTTCTTAACTCTTTAGAATTTAAGAAACTATTGTTTTTCTATTAAAACATGAACTAAATAGATCCATATGTAAATGTGTGCATTGTTGGTAGTGACCTAATTGATAAATAAAATTGATTTAAGGAGGAATCCCACTAATGTAAAAGACAACAAAAAAACAAAGTTGAAACCTGTCGGAGCACAGCATGGATTCAATCTGGTCCATCGGGGTCAATCACGGTCATAATTGCTCGATTAGGCCCAGTCCAACTAGAAGAGCTATAATTAAGAGCAAGTAGAAGCCCATGCCACACTCATGAGTAATGTGTTTGTATTCACAGATTGAAGCCATAATAATTAAAGCCTTGTCTGACTAATAATATTGTGGGTGGAGACATGTGTCCTTATTCACACTTGTTGAAGCCATAATAAGTAAATCCTAGTCCCAGCGCATTCTATTTCACTGTGTAATGAAGTGTTTGTCCTCATTCTTAAATTTGTAATGATTAGTGACCAACCTCTACCATTTTTCTTCCATAATTTTGGGAATGAGTTTAACCAATATAATCAAATCTTTTTTGACCAATCCTCTTATTTCACTTGTAGAAGTTTCTTTTGCCTTTTCTAGATAATTTGTTTCCAATCTCAATCCTATGGAAAACCATCCAACATTAGTGACTTGTCATTCTTCATTGTTAATTGGTCCTTTGGTTCATTGAGAGAATCTCAATCCTATGGAAAACCATCTAGCATTAACAACTTGTCCTTCTTCACTGCTAATTGGTCCTTTGGTTCATTCAACTCTCAAGTCTTTAGAGGGATACAAGGAAACCCTAAAAAATGGTGACTTTTCATTCTTCACTTCTTTTTGGTCCTTCAATTCCAAGTCTCAACTCTTTAAAGGGATACAATATTTCATATTTTTCTATATTTTATGGAACTATCTATTTGCATACAGAGCTGAAGATCATCTGAAAATAATATTAGAAGATTTCTTGGGTTTGATGATGTCTTTAATTAGGCTCCCTTGGAATTTATATTCCACTCAAACATGAAAATGGAGCTTTTAGGGTACAATCAATGCATGAGACCTCCAGTTTTATCTCGTCTTGCTTTATAGTTCTCAATTTTATTTGAGCTGGTTTTCTAGTTTGTTGATTCCTCTACTTTTCTTTATTAAAAAGATCCAAGTCCAATTCTTGTTGAGCTTGGATTAGTTCATAAAAATAAAAGGATGAAATTATATTAATGCCCATGAATGCCCAAAGTAGGTTTATGCAACTTGAATGCACAATCAATGAGAGATACCTGTTCGCCAAGGGTAATGATGTTGATGGAGACCATGACAGAAGGCAAAGGCTGGCTCTGATCTGTATCTAAAATCAAAGAAGGATTAACATTATTTCCAAAGACCTTAATTGGAACAAAATTGAGAAAAATTTACAACAATTTATCTTAACCAAATTTGAAAATAAATACAAATACACATTAAACTATTCTCTTCACAAAAGCAGATACAGTATGCATTGAAAGCGAAGCCTTAAAGTTATATCTACTATACAAACACAAACTCAGCCAAGATAGGATTCCAAGACTCAAATAAATGCTTGAAATTATATTTGTGATGATTTAACATTGATTGGATTGGACAATCTAAAATCATACATTAAAACTAAAATCATAGACAATTTATAGACAATAAATTATTAAAGATAAGGAAAAGCTTTGGTATTATAAAAACATCGTTAACCCCAAACTATAAATATCCCCCCTACCTGCACAAGGTAACCCCCAAAGAGAGAATCATGATTGCAAAGTGAAGAAATAACTCCCACAAACTAAATGGTGAAATTTTGGTAGACGGATCCTTGCAAAGACACCTTGGGAGCAAGGAATATGTAAGATGGGCAACTTGAATGAAGTAGAAGATGATATGCATTTTATTTTGATATGACCACTATGTAACATTAAAAGGAAAAATTATATATATTTGCAATCATAATCTCATTCATAAAAATATTAAACCAAGACAATCAAACAAAGCTTGAGGAATTTTTACTAAATCATTAGAACAACTTCTAATTGACTAAACACACTTTGATAGGTCCTACAAATTGATTTGGACTAAAGGATGCTAAAATCCATCTTGTCTTACCTTATAAATAAGCCAATACAAAATCCATAATGTCCATAGAAGAATGGCCAAAAATAAGTGTGCTTGGACAGGTGATCTCGAGTGAGCCAGGGCACAATGCATGTCTCTCAAAAACTCTCCTAACATCCTTCATTGATGGTCATCCAATAGTAGAGAGGAATCTAGAAACATGTCTAACCTACTATCTTGGAATGTGAACAAGGAGGGTTTGTAGATTGGCCAAGCTAAAGAATAGCAGTTCTACCATATCTAGTGCGAGAATAGAGGATGATGTGAGTACTTCAATAGTTTTTTATGAAGGGGGGCACAATCTCTTTGATATATTAATACTTGTGTGGGTAAATGGAACATGCAAAGGATGCTTAATACTTCTAACAGTTGGAATAGGTAGAAAGGAGGAGATAATTAATTTAATGTTTCTATGACTAGCAGTCCCTTGCAAAACTTCAATTTAAATGTGACGGTCTCTTACTCATATAGTAGAAGAAAGTAACAAGTGGCTCTCTTAGATATTTATACAAGCAATACTTTGTCATTTGTATCTTATGGTAGATGCAACACCTAAAAATAATGCTCCTTTGTCTCTTTCTCCTAGAGAAAGTAAACATTTCCTATTGTCCTAGGTAATATGGTGATTAGCCTCAATCCACAGATGGTGAGAGCGTACTCGTAAACTACCAAAAGGAATCTTAAGGCCATGAGCCCGATGATGTTCAATATAGTTTGGACAGATGATTGGCCATGAAAATTTTTCTTTAAATGATGACATAGAAAACCATATTAGGGTTGAGACAATGCAGGGTTGAGATCCAAGTGACATGAGTATATTGTCGATCTAGGTCTTACTTGATAATGTTATTGATTGCCCCTTTTTTAGGATGAGACGAGAAGGGGCATTTAAATAATATCTAACATTCTGATACTAAATCGTCTTTTCAAGAAAATTAGTCTTTGAACACCGACATCATTGTCTTCTAAGGGAAGTAAAGGAAGAAACCTATGTTGATTAACAAATGAATACATATGGGTGTCTTTTATGTAATGTCCCCATTTTTGAGTTCACTTGCGGCATAGTTAGAGCTGAATTTCTAGGTTGGTGACAACATAATCAAAGGTGTATTTCAATTTCACCAAGGTGTTCAGGTGATCTAGTGGAGCTTAGATCTGACTTTCTTTGGACTCAGTTTGGCACACTTACTATTTATAGTAAGTGACTATTTCAATACAATCAGAATTTCTATCTATAGTAGGGTACCTGAATAGGCTTCATTTGCAGTGTCAATCCTTTACACCATTCATTTGATTAGATAATGAGGGATTTACTATTTACAATAAATTAGTGGTTGATAGAAAGGGACCCTTACTATTTTTAGTAAGATAGTTGGATGCACAGTGGATGCAGTGGTTAACTCCTTGGTTCAGACGGAATCGAGAAATAATGAGTATTTATGGAGTTATGTTATTTTAATTATTAATAAAGTAATACGTTATTAATAATTAAATATAAATTTCAATTATAATGAGTAATGGGGCCATAAACCTCATTTAAGTGATTTTTAAAGTGACTAAGGAATAATTAAAATATTTAAATGTTATTATAGAGTTAAAATGTAAGTTTATAATAATAAAGTCACTTTAATTTTATAAAGTGTATTAAGTGAAAATTAAAAGTGGGAATATATCTTTTATCCCACATTGGCCAGGAAAGTGTTTGAGCTCTCACAAAAAAATAATAAAAAGGACTTAAGAGCTCATTCTCAGGCATCTAGATTTGATATTGATAGTTGATAATTTCTCTTGTGGAGCCAAGGGCTTTCGTAGTTGTTTCAGTTGGCCATTGAGAATGAAAACTCTCAATTGGTAATGTGATTTTGAAGCTATGAGATACTAACTAAATTATTTCCAGAGAAGAATTTCATCTAGAAGTTATGATTGTGCTTAAAGATTCAATAATTCATCAAGGGTTTGAGTATATCTGAAGATTCATCTATTGTAGACACATAACTCATCATTGGCAAACATTAATTGATAAATTCCAAGCATTATTGTGTAGAAATTGAAGGGATTTGCCAAGGGTTTAAAGGCTAGTGGTTAAAGATCATTTCTAGAATAATATTTCAGCCATTAATGATAATTATCAGCTACTTATATCTTTGCCAAGTGGTAAAGGAGATGTTATATATATTTAATACTCCAGTTGCATGTCCATAATAGGGGCAGCTATATAAACAATAGATATTAACTCATTCCCTTCACATATGGTAGCGATTCCATTTAGGGAGTAAGGCGCTTGGTCAGGGGATACTTGGAAATCCTTTAAGGAGTATTTCAGAGGAGTTTCAAGACCATAATAATTTAATCTGTAGTTGCATGTTTCAGAACTAAGGGCAGCTAGTAGAGAGTTGCGATCTCAGATAGGAGGAGGCTCTTTGTGTGGATTTTGGCTACTCCTACATCTCTAGCATTAGATTATTCCATAACCAGGTTTTTCATCTCATTATAGTAGTTCATATTAGCAATTGAAGTCATTAGAGTTGCAGCTGTAGGTGACTATTTCTATATATCAGACTTGCATTGTAATTGCATCCTTAGTGTAAGCCAAGAGTCTTGGTGAATTCATGCTATATTGTACTTGGGTTTAAATTTTAATGAAGGTACTACAAGTTGGGAGTCTTAGATTCAATGTAATGATCGTTTAGAATAACACATTGGTATGCATGCCAAGTGTTTGTGAAAATGACAGTTGGTTGTAGCTATAATTTTTTAATATAAAGTTCATATATATGTATTTGAAAGACAAAAAAAATAATTTCATCTTCATATTAGATCATTGTTTAGACTCTATGTTGATAAGTTACAAGTATTTATACTCATTTGAGACCATTTCAACAAGAAAAACAAATTGAAAACACTTACTAGCCAAGAACAAGTTTACAAGCAAAGTGTTTGATGAAATTACTAAGTGCCCATAATAGAAAATTAAATTCCAATTCAGCAGGGGTCTTTACATTCTAGGGGGAGTTTATAGGCACTAGGTCCTAGACTTGCACACACTCTTTAAACTCTATTAAGAAGAAATTTACTTCATTGAAATAGTATTTAAAAAGCTTGTTTCAACTCCAATAGTCATGCAAGTGAAAATAGATAAATGCCCTAAATAATAGTACACACTAAAAAGGCCAAAATCCAAATAAAAAGACCACAGCTCGGCCGATAACCATAGTTAAACTAACTCAAGTGCACATTAATCAAAAAAGATAATGAAATAGCACAAACAAAGTAAACACTAAGCATTAGCTGTGAACAAGACATCAATGGAGGAGGTGGAAGCAGAGGGTCCTGAGTGTTCTCTCCCCAACCATCTTAGAATTGGGGATCTTTCATCAATTGGGAGGGGGTCCCACCCATCAATGTGCAAGTTAGTTTTAGAATAATGCTACACCTAAAAATCTTAGCAGGGAGGAGAGATGGGTAGCTCTAGCCACAATAACTTGTCTTAAGGAGAGGGTTTCCACCCCACACTACCACTATCTTTGTTTCTGTCAGATCCTTTTGGAGGAGATTATTAGAGAGAGTGAGGAGAGGAGCTCCTCCAACTTTGAAACCTCCAACTATGAGAGTGATGGTCCTTACCCCATGCCCACAATCCCTAAGAGGAGAGTGGTGAGACAGAGGATCAGGTGACTCATAGCTAACCACAAAAGGAGAATTCTTCCAATGGTCTTGGAGGAGTTGCAGATGATGAAACTTGAGCCAAAATTTGTCTATTTGACTCTGAATCTAAAGGGTAACATTAGCAATCACAATAAATTTGAAACATTTTAATATGGAAAATCTGCTTGAATCTATTATATCTTGAAGGTAACAATGCAAAATCCCCCATGAAAACCATTTTCCAAGTCAACATTTCAGCCCTAATTTTTTTGAAAAGGGTGTGAATCCATCTCCAGACTAACTAGGCATGAGGGCAAAACCAAAAGAGATGCTTGATGTTTTCTAGGTGATGATAGGTTGGGAAAGTGGGATTTATCACTCCCATATGCGAATTGTGGTAAAGAATACACCAAAGGAAATGGACTTTTTTAGCTCGGTTCCAGTCACCCAAATGTTATCAAATATCTAAGCCCAAACTTGATGGAAGGATTATAGAGACCATCAGTGGTTAAAGGCACCTATGTCAATATGCCATGAGGCCAACAAATTATAACCCAACTAAGGAGAGTATCAACAAAATGGCATGGATATAGGCTAGGATAAATCCTTCCAACATGGTGTGAGAGAGGAAACTCTAATCTTGTGCAAGAACTCATCAGGTATGAAACTCCGCAATTCATAAATAGATTCTTTATCTTCCTTGTTAAGATGTAATTTCACCTTTAGCATTGTCCAAGGAAGCCAGTCCCTAGAGTTCTTACAAAATAGGTCACCAACCATGAGAATACCTTTCTTTAATAGCCTTAAGATTGATACGAGAGACCATGGCAAAAGGGACATTTGCAAGGTTAGCTCAAGGGATCACCATAATGATTGAGAGTTTTGATAAATACCACTTCTAAACCAATCCCCCACCCAAATGAAGTGTGGTTTGAGCTTTTCCCAGGCCTTACAAATACTTTGCATGATAAATCTCCCCCTACTTTGACAAACACCGACAAGATATGTGCATTGTGTAAGCCTATGCCTTGCCAAGGTTTTTTATTGAGCCGAAAACCTTGATAAATGTAGTGTCTAAGCAAAAAATTCCATGATTCATCTCCTTCCAAGATTTTGATGATCCATTTAACTACAAGAGTGGTCCCCTAAAGCTCGATGTCCATAAGCCCCAATCCTCTAGCTTATTCAGGATGGCAACAGATGGCCCATGAGACTAGATGAAAGCACTAGTGCCCCTCAAAATTAGCCCATAGAAAGTCTCATAGAAACTTTTCAAGATTCATATAGGAAGTATTAGAAGGGGCATAATAAGACAAACAATAGACATGACTAGTAGTGAACACCTTATAACAAATGTAGAACTTTCCAGCCAAAGTCAAAGGTTTTGTGATCTAGAATGAGAGTTTTTTCTCCACTCTTTGAACCACATAAGACCATAATTCTATAAGAGAGGCTCTAAAAGAAAATGGAATGCCTAAAAATTTAAATTGAACCCCATGAAGGATCCATTGCCACATATTTCCCTCTAGCCAAGTAGGCTTGGGTGACAAATATTGGTAGTAACACTGGGTCTTATGCCATTAGATATATAACCCAGAAGCAAGGCAAAAAATATTTAAACATTCCATGGCATATTTGACAGAGATTTCATCCTCCTACAAAGTGAGGAAGGAGTCATCAACAAAGTGCCCATTAATTAACTGATGATCTGAAATAGGCAAAGAAATCCTTTTGACTAGACCCTTGGAAGCATAATTAAAAAATAGATAACAAATCCTTCAACAAATAACACAAAGTGTAGAGGCCGAATGACAACACTGTCTGATGGATCCATAGAGCTCCAAGTGTTCCAATTTGGAATTATTGTTGGTGACTCAGGCCCCAACATTTTGAAACATCATATTAACAGTAGGAACAAACTAGGGCCAAACCCTAGAGCTTGTAGCATAGCTATAATAAAAGGCCATTCTATCCGATCATAGACTTTTTCAAATTCAATCTTGATGAACAAGGGCTTCTGGTTAGATATACTAGCCCATTCCTTACCTTCAGCAATAAAATTATCCATAATATATATATGCTATAGGAAACTAGTTTGCTCACTTCAGACAATTAAGATAAGCAAGTGTTTGATTATGAGAGCTACTACTTTGGTTATGAGTTTTTAGAACACAATAAGCAAAGTGATGGGTCTCCAGTCGATAATTACCTCAAGGTCCCTTACCTTGGGGATGAATTTAATGTTGTCATGATCGATGAGATGACCTAAATAATTGGTCAGGGCCACTTCAGAATAAACTCTATGGAGATCAGGTCCAACAATATCCCATAGGGTTTGATAGAATTCATAGGGAAAGCCATCAATACCTGGGGCTTTATCATAGGCCATCTGCACAAAAACTTCCTTAAGGTCATTGATACTGAGAATTATATTAAAAAAACTCTCCAAACTTTTGATAGATTATAGGGGACCACAAAAAGACATTGAGAGGGGTAACCTCAAAAGTAGCAGATGATGGTTGCACTACAAAGACACCATGGTAGTGATGCATAAAGGCTTGGAAGATATCTAGAAGTCTGGTAAGCTTATATGAAGCATTTCTAATGGATTTGATTTTTTTATTAGCTTTCCTTGACCAAAGGAGAGCAAAAAAATCCTTGGTAACTATCTCCTACCTTTGCCCAATGCATCCTTGCTCAGAGTTGAGCTCCTTTGGTATTATAAGCCTTCACAACTTGGAGCTTGTCTCAACATGTCGGCTTGAGTCTACAAATGTGAGTTTAAAGTGCAGATTTTGATTCCTATAAAACCCTCAAGTACTCATGTTTGTAGCATTGTAGATGTGCTATTTAAAATAACTCAATCCAACCAGTGTCCCCTGTGGGTCTGGTAGCCAAGTTCCAAATCCTAGTGATATGTTCCAGAGTCTACTCATGCTTGAGGTGGGTAGTGTTGAGGTAGAACTGGGAACCCTTGAGTTTAACTTGAGGAGAGGTCCATTCTAAGAAAAAATAGATGGGATGGTGGTCAGATAAGAAAGAGTTTGGAAATACAAAAAAATGTCACCCATGACCAGGAGCAAAAAAGAAAAGATCTTTACCTAGTAGGGCATGATCAAGATGTATGAGAATTCAATGTTCTCCTTGATGGAAGTTAGACCATGTGAACTACAAATAATTTGAATATCCCCATCTACAATGATTTGGATCGAAGACCCCAAGTTTAATTTGCATGTAAAACCAAGCTTCCCATTCTCCTACACACCATCTCATAAAAAGGTGACCTTTGTCTTCCACAAATTTGATCATGTAAAGTCATCATAAAGAATCCAATGGCTATCAGGGAGGGAATCAACCAACCATCTCCAAAGCAAGTTGTGGTCCACAGAATCATTGGAGGCATACAAATTGACAACACCAATGATGTAATTATCAAAGTGAAAAACAATTTAGACCACCCACTAAGTGGGGTCAGAACCCCAACAACTAATAGTTTGAGACAAGTCAAGCACTAGAAGGGCAAAAAATCCTCCATGTCTAGATTAGTAACAAATGCTATGATAGAGGGCCCCAGGCCAGATAGTGCAAGCTACAGATTGAAGCAAAAATCCAAAATTTTTGACTTCTTACATGCATAAAAAACTTTAATGAGAGAAAAATGATGACAACTCTTCCTTACCATATACTTATGAGTCAGATCAGTGAGTCCTCGAACATTTCATGAATAAACTATCATTGAGAAACATCTAAATTCATATCATTTCTGGCTCCTCAGAGAAACTCGACCCATAAAGTAAGTAGCTAGGATAAATTTTCAAAAATAATGACAATCTTTATCCCAGTCTGGGGAATCCAAAATTACATCTAGTAAAGGAGCATTAGAGTCAGAATCAATACCCCATTGCAAATCTTTGAGACAAAATTTTGAGCTTGTTTCGGTGCCACAATTTCTCTGGTTCCTACTAGAGGTACCTACATTGAATAATGTAGAATGGGTGGTGGTGGCCATTTAATATAGGTGAAGGTAACAAACTACCCAAAGCATGGATGGTAAGCTTGACTCAGCACAACAAATGTCATGTCAATAACTCTCGCCTAGATTGGGCCGATCGATGGTGTGAAAAAAAGTAGGGGAAACCCTATAAGCCTGCAAACATAAGTGCTTTGTACTCTCCTCTGTCTCTGCTCAATCAAATGTAAAATTTGTAAATATATCTTATCTCTTTGAAAATCACATTTAAATAATTCCTAAATAGTCCTTGGATCTCATCTAACTTTTAATCCCTTTGACATCTACATTTTGTGTGCCACCACATTCCTAATCCATGGTTATATGTCAAGAAGAATAGCAAATTAGGAACAATTTTAGATAATTGTTTGCTAAAGATTAAGAAATTTTTGTGACTGTTTCATAATTTTAAAACTACTATGACATTGCTTGTTTTTACTTCTTGTTTCATTGTCAATTTCTTCCCATCTTCCTTCAAACTAAGTGAAAAATAGTAGGATGTTATTTTTCTCATGATCATTAATATTTAAACTGCCATTCATAATCATGGCAAGATTTTAAGGTGTTGGTTGGACATTTGGTTCGATTAAGGTCAATATTACTTTGAAAATAGCCACTTATGTGCCATAGACATGAAGGAAGTGGTGCGGGCTATAGAATCAGACCATAACTCAATCCAACCAGTGTCCCATGTGGGTATGGTAACCAGGTTCCAAATCCTAGTGATATGTTCCATAGGCTACTCATGCTTGAGGTGGGTAATGTTGAGGTAGAATTGGGAACCCTTGAGTTTAACTTGAGGAGAGGTCCATTCTAGGAAAAAATAGATGGGATGGTGGTCAAATAAGAAAGTGTTTGGAATTACAGACAAATGTCACCCATGACTAGGAGTAAAAAAGAAAAGACCTTTAGCTAGCAGGGCATGATCAAGATGTCTGAGGACTTGATCTTCTCCTTGACAGAAGTTGGACCATGTGAACTACGAAGAATTTGAATCTCCTCATCTACAATGATTTGGATTGAAGACCCCATGTTTATTTTTAATGTAAAACCAAACTTCCCATTCTCCTGCACACCATCTCATAGGAAGGCAACCTTTGTCTTCCACAAATTTGACCATGTTAAAGTCATCACAAAGAATCCAATGCCTATCAGGGAGGGAATCAACCAATCATCTCCAAAGCAAGGTGTGTTCCACAGAATAATTGGAGGCATACAAATTGACAACACTAATGATGCAATTATCAAAGTAAAAATTAGTCTAGACCACCCAATGGGTGGGGTCTGAATCCCAACAACTAGTTTTTTGAGACAAGTCAGGCACTAATAGGGTGACAAATCCCCCATGTCTAAATTCGTGACAGATGGCCTGATAGAGGGCCCTAGGCTAGATAGCGTGAGCTAAAAATTAAGGTCAAATGCCAAAATTTTTGACTTCTTCCATGCATAAAACTTTAATGAGAGCAAAATTATGACAACTCTTCTTGATCGTATACTTATGATTCAGATCAATGAGTCCTTAAACATTTCAAGAATAAACTATCATTGAGAAACATCTAAATTCATATCATTTCCCTCGGAGAGGTCTGAGAGGGTTGAAGACCAATTGTAAGCCAAGTATGGAAGAGAAAATTCTCCAAACTTGAAGGGTTGTCTTTTATTTGGTACATAATCCTCCTCTACATAGGGAGAGTGACTACATGAGTGATGCATAATAGCCTTGTGGTTGAGGGTTACAAGTCATTGATCTGAATCAAAATCATTCACCGCTGAAAGGGGTTGTGACAAGGGAGCCATAAGAGCGGGAGTTGGGGAAGACACAAGTTGACCGACATTCTTTAATCATGTGGTTTGAAGCCTAGCACCTAAAACAAGTGTTCAAAAGGTTAATATAAAGCACACATTGAGAAAATCTATAATTGCCCACTTGAATATTGATGGACTCTTTGATTTATTTGGCAAGGTCTATTTTAACATAACTTGTTCTCTGAGGTTGGTGTGCAAACAACTTTATCTACTCATGGCAGATAAAATGGCCCTAAGGCTTGATAAATTGGTCGACAAAGTTTTACAGAGGAAGAAGTGAGCCTAAAAATTCTACCCATACTGTAAGCTTAATTTGTTTAGAGACTTGTAAGTCTTGGGTCCACTAGAATAAAAAAATAATGGTGTTGCGAATGAACCATGGGCCATGGTTTAGAATGGCTCTACAATGCTCAAAGATTGTGAAACGAAACAAGAAGATGGTTAATGAGTTTTTTGACTCCTTCCAGTTTCACCCTAAGGCCTTGCCAATGGTTGTGAACCCTTGTTTCAAAAGACTCCTCAGAGAAACTTGACCCACAAAGTAATCAACTAGGGTAAATTTTCCAAAATAATGACAAGCTTTATCCAAGTTTGGAAAATCTAGAACCACATATAATAGAGGAGCATTAGAGTCAAAATTAATACCTCATTTTAAATCTTTAGGACAAGCTTTTGAGCTTGTTTTAGTGCCATAGTTTCTCTGGTTCCCACTGGTGGTATCTACATCAAACAATGTAGAAGGGGTAGTGGTGGCCATTTAATATAGGGGAAGGTAATAAACTGCCCAAAGCGTGGATGGTAAGCTTGACTCAACACAAAAAATGTGATGTCAATAACGCTCACCTAGATTGGGCAGATCGGTGGTGTGAAAAAAAGCAAGGGGAAACCCTATAAACTTGCAAAGATAAATGTTTTGTACTCTCCTCTGTCTCTACTCAATCAAGTGTAAAATTTGTAAACATATCTTATCTCTTTGAAAATCACATTTAAATTATTCCTAGATAGTCCTTGGATCTCGTGTCACTTTTAATCCCTTTGACATCTGCATTTTGTGTGCCACCACATTCTCAATCCATGGTTATATGTCGAGAAGAATAGCAAATTAGGAACAATTTTAGATAATTGTTTGGCAAAGATTATGAAAATTTTGTGACTATTCTATAATTTTAAAACTATTACGACATTGCTTATTTTTACTTCTTGTTTCATTGTCAGTTTCTTCCCATCTTCCTTCAAACTAAGTCAAAAATTGTAGGATGTTATTTTTCTCATGATCATTAATATTTTAAGTTCCATTCATAATCATGGCCAGATTTTAAGATGTTGGTTGAACCTTTGGTTCAATTAAGGTCAATATTACTTTGATTCCAAAAGAAAATTTTGGACATTAGTATTGTTGCATCTATTAAATTCAATCTTCAGTAATCTAAAAATGAAAGTTCCATCTCTTACCTTTGAATCTCCTACTATTGGCTATCAAAAAATTCCTATATACAATGGTTATCTACAAATGAATTAAAACAATTCTCGATCATAATTTTACATTCCATATCATATCAATTATCGAGGTATAATTCTCTTTTGAGGGTTCCTCCTACTAATATCGATGTTGAAATCTCTACAGACTATTGTGTACTTGTATCGAGAATCATTCTTGTAAGTTTACATTAAATAACTTATTTTCAGTTGTTCTTATCATTGATGGTAAATCTTGTACCACCGCTTGATGCACAATGTTCATACCAAGGTCATCCCAAGTGATGCTAGATTTGAATCTCTTAAAGTCATATTTTCTATCTATAATGTTGATGATGAGTCTAATAACACTGATTGGTGTATTTTACTCTTACAACTATAGTCATTAAAAAAGTTGACATTAAATATCATGTTATCAGTTTCAACATAATGCCCTTATAAGGATTCAACACAAAAACAATAACAATAAATGTATTGTGACTCAATATGGTGTAATAGTCAAAAGATGCCTTGCAATTTTAATATTGTCATCAAGCCTCCTACTACGTACTATGATATAATATCTTAGTAATGGTTTCAATATAATTCTATTTTAACGGTTCTAGCTCTTAATGCCGAGATTGAATTTATAACTATCGAGTGGGATATAATGTCCTCACAATGACTCTCATTGTAATATCTTTACTAAATATATTACTTTAGGCTACTATATAATTCTCCTGCATGGGTTCTCACTCATAACAACCACAATGAATCTCCAATTGTTGTTTAACACTCTTTTATGGGTTCTCAGTCATAATGTTCACTTTGAATGTCTAATTTTTAGTTTTTTTACAATGCCCTTAAGTAAATCACACTTGTAATGTGACACTGAATCTTTTATTTTAGGTTGTATTATAATGCACTTTTGAAGGCACTACTGTGCAATGTTGACATTAGATCATTTATTTTTGGTTGTAACATATTGTTGTCATAATGTCAACATATAATTTGCCAAGCACCAACCTAGCAACTATTCGTGTGCACCAATCCACAAGAGCACCAACCCCTTTGTGTATACCACACAACTATCTCTCAATGTTGATATCTCAACAAATGATAGTTCATTACAACATCTCTTTCCTCTCTCACCTTTGCTCTTCTAAGCTAGATATAAAAAATACAAATCATATTCATCTCTCACAATTGCTCTTCTAAGCTAGATACTACAATATCAAATCAACCTCTCTCACACATATTACAAATGGCTTCTTAAGCCTTTATTTATATCTTTCCAAATGACCTTTGGCCTTCCCCCTTTGTGACCCTTCAATCCTCATGGAAAATGGTGCCAAACTTGTATGACCCTTCATATCCTTATCTTTGAAAAGTCATGTGGTGACCCTTTATGAGCAAAAACATCCTTCCCTCTTTTGTTCTTATCTTGGTGACTTTTTATATTCTTCAAAGTGTCCCTTCATGAGAAATTGTGCCCTTCCTCTTTTGTCTTCACTTGGTGACTCTTGGAATTCCCTAAGATGAATCTTCATGGAAAAATGTGTCCCATCCTTCTTTTATCTTTACCCCATGTCTCTTTGAATTCTTCATGGGCCCTTCTTTTGTCTCATATGCAACCAAAAATATATTCGTTAATATTAAATAAATATTAACACACATTAGCCAAGATATATCTATTACAAACATTATTAAATGCAATGGGGCCTTTATCACCAATAATGCTATACCTTTGACATCAGTGACAATATTTACAACAATCTCCCTCTTTGTCATTGATGGCAACCTCAATCCTGAATCTACCATATCCTGTCACCTACACATCTTGTCATCTAAAAACATATAGTAACTCCCCCTTACTATAGCAAACTGTATCTGTTCCTTGTACTAATTTTCGCACCTATACCTGTACCTATTATTTTCCCCTTTTGACATCAATGGCAAAGGGCCTACCTAGAGCTAACACTTAGCTCCCCCTCAACTGACGTTGAACATCAATGGTAGAGAGTAATAGAAATTACTCCTAAACTCCTCTTGTAGATCTTTGAATGTGTCCTTTGATCGTGCCTTTGAGAAGATATCTAACAATACATACCCATTGTTCCCTGTCCTTTGAGCATCTACAATCAACTAATTTGAATTTTTTATTCTAATCTCACAACCTTCAACATGAAACTTTAATGTGTATCTTTGATCACATATTTGACTAACACTCAATAGATTATGCTTAAGACCTTTTACATACAAAACATTCTTAGTCTTAGTTCTACCATAATCCAAACTCAAGGTACCTTTTTCAACTATCCTGGCAGTGGTTTTATCTCTAAATCTCACTGTGCCACCATTGATCTTCTTTAGAGTTATGAACTTACTTTTATCCCCTATCATATGCCTCAAACATCTGCTATCAATTAACCATGGCTGATCTTTATTTATTACATGCAGAGATGTCTGAACCATCATAGAATCTTCAAGTTGTTTCTTCTGCCATGAACATGTCTGAACCTTCTTCTTGATGAATGGAGCTTTGAAACTTTGATCCTTCTAAATTGAATCGAACTCGCTTCTACAATACCAAGCTATGTGTCCAAAGTTATTACACTTGTAGCATACTATGGTCTCTTCATCAAAGCTTGATAGACGGGCAAAAGAGTTGTGGCTTCTACTTGACTCTACTTGACTTTCTTTCTCCTTATTTCTGAAACTGTTAGCTCTTTTTCTACATTCTAATTTCTTGTGACCATATCCATCACAATAAAAACAATAGCCATAAAAATAAGACCTATCTATATATCTGACCTAATTATCTTTTTTAGCTTTATTCCCTCCAGCCTTCTTTGTTTGAAATGTCTTCTATATTCTTCACTTCTCCCCTTTTTGTTTCCTCTTTTGTAAGAGCTTCAACATAACTCATTTTATCAAATCTGATACCTGTCATATCTGAATTTTCCTTTTGGCTTTCTAATATCTTATTCAATATGTTAGTGTTATCCTCAAATTTTGAGTCACTAACTACTTTATCATTGATTTCTTTCTTAATATCTTCTTTTAAAGAGACAATTTCAATAACATACCTTTCACATTCTTTTCTTGCTATTTACAATTGTGTTGTGAGATCTTCTTCATTCTTCTTGGCTTCTTCAAAGTGTGCTTATAGATCTTCAATCATTTCCTTTGATTCCTATTTATTTTTCTTGATCTGGCGCTTTGATCTTCGATCCTTCTTCTCAATAACTTTTAACTCTTCTAGGGCAAAAATGAGTTCTCCTTCCATATTCACTTCAGCTTCCTCTTCTTCTTCTTCTTCTTCTTGATCATCTTCATATATGGCCATAAATAGAATCTCTTCTTCTTCTGAATCATTGATTCCACTATCTTCGACTGAGCTAGGATCCTTAGAATACAGTCTCTTCTTCTCGAATCTCTTCTTAGATTTGCCTTTGAAATTCTTCTTGTATGTAGGCTTTTCTTCTTCATCATCATTACCCTTATTTGGGCATCTAGCTGAAAAATGTCCAATCTTTCCACAATTAAAACATTTAAAAGGTAATTTTCTTTGATATTTACCTGTTACTCTTTTCAGCTTGCGAATGAAAAGTGCTCCGTTGTCATCTTCATCATCACTGGAACTATCACTTGATTCTTAAATCTTAGCTTTCTCTTTCTTTGATGTCTTGAAAGTTGCTTCTCTCTTTGAGGGTTTATCTTGTTCTATCTGCATCTCATATGCTATGAGTATACCATGAAGCTCATCCATCTTTAGCTTGGGTAAATTCTTCATCTCCTCGATTGTCGAAACCTTTGCATCATATCTCATTTGTAGAGATCTCAAAATCTTTTGTACCACCGTTGACTCTTCCAACGTTTCTCCAAGACCTTGCATTTGATTTATGATTTGATCAACTTGTAAAAGATAACTTGCTATATCTTCTTCTTCTTCCATCTTTAAACTTTAAAACTGTCTTCTAAAAGTCTGAAGCTTAGCTTGCTAAACCTTTCCATCACCTTTGTAAACATTCTCAAGTTTTACCCAAGTTTCATGAACAGATTTACATTGCATAACTTTAACAAATTTAGATTCACATAAACCACATAAAATAGCATTTAAATCTTTAGCATTACATTCACTTACCTTCTTTTCTGCTAGAGTAATTGCAAATGTCTGTGGCTCTTCATATTTTGCCACCACTGCTTTCCATATGTCGAATCCAAGGGCCATCAAATAAGTCCTCATTTTTATGCTCCAAAAAGCATAATTCATCCCATCAAACAAGGGTGCCTTATTTGTAGAAAATTCTTCTTGTGATCCAGCCATCGTGCTTTTTCTGATCTACCTTCAAGCTGTAGAACTTTTCAAAAATGACCCTGCTCTAATACCAATTGTTAAGCACAGGATATACTAAGAGGGCGGTGAATCAGTATATCATATATCTTATAAAACTTTCTCTTAATCAAATTCCACTTAATCAAACATTCAACATATGCAATAAAACTAAAATAATAAATACCACACAAGAGAGAGACACTAGATATAACGTGGAAACCCAATGTGGAAAAAACCATGGAGAATAATCTCAAGTATATGAGTGAGCACCAACCCAAACAATATTTGCAAGCTCCAACTTGCAGGAGCACCAACCCCTTTGCTGAGCACCAACCCAATAACTATTCGTGAGCAACAATTCATAGGTGCACCAACCCCTTTGCTGAGCACCAACCCACAGGAGCACTATCCCCTTTATTGAGCACTAACCCAACAACAATTCATGAGCACCAACCCATAGAAACACCAACCCCTTTGCTGAGCACCAACCCAATAACTATTTGTGAGCACCAACCCACAGGAACACCAACCCCTTTGTGTATACCACACAACTATATCTCAATGTTGCTATTTCAACAAATGATAGTTCATTATAACATCTCTTTCCTCTCTCACCTTTGCTCTTCTAAGTTAGATATAAAAAATACAAATCATATTCATCTCTCACAATTGCTCTTCTAAGCTAGATACTATAATATCAAATCAACCTCTCTCACACATATTACAAATGGCTTCTCAAGCCTTTATTTATATCTTTCCAAATGACCTTTGGCCTTCCCCTTTTGTGACCTTTCAATCCTCATGGAAAATGGCACCAAACTTGTATGACCCTTCATATCCTTGCCTTTGAAAAGTCATGTGGTGACCCTTCATTAGCAAAAAACGTCCATCCCTCTTTTGTCCTTATCTTGGTGACTTTTTGTATTCCTCAAAGTGTCCCTTCATGAGAAAGTGTGTCCTTCCTCTTTTGTCTTCACTTGGTGACTCTTAGAATTCCCCAAGATGACTCTTCATGGGAAAATGTATCCCATCCTTCTTTTGTCTTTTCCTCGTGGCTCTTTGACTTCTCCATGGGCCCTTCTTTTGTTTCATATGCAACCAAAAATATATTCGTTAATATTAAATAAATATTAACACACATTAGCCAAGATATATCTATTATAAACATCATGAAATTCAATGGGGCCTTTATCACCAATAATGCTAGACCTTTGACATCAATGACAATATTTCCAACATAGTTGTGACATTGTGTGATCTTGAAAGCTCCCCTTTGTAATAGTGAAGTTGAATCTCTTCTTGTTTGTCATAATATGATGCTCCTATGATGGTTTTAAGGCCATTTTATTAATGACAAGTATCTTTTAATTTTAAAGGTATAGTTGTATTAGAAGGATTGTCACTCATAATTTAACATTTAAGATCTTACTGACAATTGCAATATATTACTCTTACAATGGTTATCACTCCTCATGTTGGTGCTACTGAGATAGTACTATTTTTTTACAAAATTTTGCAATGATTGATATTGCACGTAATGTTGACTTTTAATTCTTTACAATTAATTACTTAGAATGTTGATAATAAATTTCTCACCACTGGTTGCAGGATAACATTGTAAAATCCGTTCTCCCCCATAAATGGGTTCTTCATGTTTGTTGTGGTAAAATGATCCTATGGGAATCAACCATCATAATTTTGATGTTGAATCTCTCAATGTATGTTGAGATAAAATAATGTTATTTGTGTTAACCCTTGTAAATAATGTTGACTTTGAATTATTTACAATCGGTTGCTTATAAAGTTGACAATAAACATCTAACGTTGGTTGCATTATAACATTGTTATGTGGGTTCTCCCTCATAATGTTGTCATTCAATCTCTTATTGTTTGTTGTGGCAAAATGTTCCTATGCGAGTTAACCCTCATAATATTATTGTTGAAACCATGTTTATTGTGGTAAAATGCTACTATGGGGGTTAAGCCGCATAATGATGTCATTGAGCCTTTATTTTTTAGTGCAATTCAATCCTCTTTCAAATTCACTCTAACATAATACTAATGTTGAATCTTTTATTGTTCATTTTAAACTACTATAATGCTCATATGGTGATTTTGATATAACGTATAATATTCATATGAGAATTCTTGCTTTTAATTTCACCCTATATCTCTAAGTATTTATTGAGGTATAATGCTCTTTCATAAGTTCCTACTACTAATATTCATGTTGAAGCCTATAGCATAAATAATCTTATAGGTGCTCATAATTAATGGTGCAAGTATAATGCTCTTACACAAGCTCTCTTAAGGGTTGGAACTACAACTTGTTTACTTTCAATTATTTTGTTTTTTTTCTTTTATTTAGTTAGTCATCATTCTTAGGGTTGTCATGCCCATATTTTTTCATCCCAAAAAATAAGTAAAAAATATATTTTTTAAAATCAATTTTAATCAATCAATTAATTTCTTTATTTATCCCAAAACATGTCACAAGAAAAGTGTGATACTAGATTTAAGTAGTAAAGTATCTTATAACATTATGAGAATGTATTCGACATAATTAAGCCTATGAAGTAATCAATTAACTTTAAAGAAGTGGTACATTAATTCATTTGTGAATCATTTATGGTTTGTTTCAATTTAATTTCCTGATCATGTTCAACAAGAATGTGTCATGTATTATTTATAACAAGATAAATTAACACCAATTTTTTTCATAATAGCAAAATATGATCAACACTAAGAGAAAGCTATGCCTTTAGTGGGTTATCCAGAATTGCACCTCAGCATGACAATTCATTTTAACAATCATTTATCATGTTTTTTCCGGCATACAACACTTATAAGACATCATAGAAAATGGTGTGTATTATCTATATCTTATTTTCATTACTTCAGGTTTGAAACAAATAATAATTCTTCTCAAGATAATCATTCAATACTAGCACTAAGCAAATAAGTCATTCATCACTAAAACTTAGTTACATTAGATAGGGTTTCCACACCATGGTAATCATAAGAGGTATTAATTATGAACCTTTTTAAAACATTGCTAAGAGACAGTGAGGCATGGTTAGACCAAAGAGTATGTAATTTTACAGAAGAAGAATCAAAATAGGCTGGTCTTACCATACAAAAAATCATTCGAGAGCATATTTAGGGAGAGATTTATTAAACATTTTCGTTTGAGTTCCCTAAATTGCTAGTTAATTGGTTAACAAGGTTGGAATACTATTTTTATATCCCAAGAACAGAAGAAACAATCATTTAGACTGAAGAAAAGATAGTCTAGTTACCAAAATTAGAAACTAACTAGAAAGGAGCAATATATTATTGGGTTGCCACTACCATAGATAGATACATAATTAAGTTTACAGTACAAAGAATTATAAGTTTCGCAGTCGAGCAAAACTTGTTTGTCAGAAGAATTAGAGGGAAATTTTTACAGTGACCACCTATCTTTGTGAAGATGTTGGTTGTGGACAAGGCCATTGTGCCTTCTCCAACCAATATGGAGTAGTCACTTTGGGCATATAGCATTGTGTGTGACATGACAGTGAATGATGTTTTAATGAGCAAGTAAGGCTTGAACCTGAATCTAAAATGGAAACAAGAGGAAAGAAGAGTTAGAACAAAAGTCTAGATTTAGAACGTGAGTTGTGACAACAAAATAAATGGAGTTGATAGAAGAATGCCCAATTAATTGTGAGTAGAGGTAAGAGTAGTAGTAAAATGGTTCATGAATGAGTAAAAAGATGTGGTGAGTGAGATGAAAGAGACAAATAACAAAGAAAGAAGTGACAAATGCTTGAAAACAGAAAGAAGTGATGGAGAATGAGAGGAAAAAGAGATGTTCGAAGAAGGCAAGAATCATGTAGAAGTAGAATAGTTAGATGATAGATGTAGTGTGCAGTTACACAAATGGGTATTAACAAAAGGACATTAAAAAGTAGGCAAAGAAGAAAACTAATATCACATATTAATCATACGTTCAAGCGTAGAAGTCACAAAAAATAATCATTCACCAGAAGAGCACATGTCCCAGCAACCCAATTTCTTATATTTTAGTAGAAGTTTTCATCCAGACAGATGAAAGACTAGTAGTTGGGAAGGTCCATTTTTAGAACAAATACATCATTAGGGTAGTGAAATTGAAACGACATCAATAAAAAAATATTTAAAGGCCATAGGACTTTTTGAAAATAAGTAAAGAAAAGAAGAAAACATAGAATAATAACATACGTAAGTTGAATCTCTGAGTGCACACATAAATCTTCATAATACGCAAATAGGATAGCTCAGAATGTAGTCTCTTCTTGTAAAAAATGCACAATAGTACCCTCTAATACAAGTTTACACAATGGGTGTTGTATTATCATTTATCAATTTGACAATGTATGATGGGTCTAAGGACCCTGAACAGTACTTACTAACTTGTGAAATAAGATGGAAAGCTAAGGAAATCACTGATGAAGCTATCAAAAAGTGTGAGTTAATAGGGGCACTAATTGCAAGAGCTCTTGAGTTTATGTACTACAAAAAAATTCAACAGGGAAGTCTACAACATGTTAAGGAATGGCTTTACACAGAGTTCAAAATAAAGCAATGTACAAGTCAAACTATTCAAGTCTTAAAGGAAATAAAGGAAAAGTTAGGAGAATCAATCTACAACTATCATCATAAGTTTTTTGTTTTTATAAATAAGGTGGAATTTGTATTTATAGATAGATAAAGATGCATGGTTTATCAATGGATTGCATTCCATAATTAGGTTTACTACTGTGTAGACTCAATATTCTACTAAAATAGATGCTAGAGTTATTGCCCTATGAGTATAGCAAATTGAAGATTGTAGGAAGCTCATATCATAAATTCTTAGATCAAAAATACATTACAAGCCTCTATGAAGAGGATGGAGCAATATCATGAGGCAATAAACCAAAGTTAAATCTATAGTTTATGGAGTGTAGAAAAGAACATCACATAAATAACTGTCCTAAAATTAAAATAGAGTTCTGTGAAATCTATCGAGTAGTAAGTCATGCAACAATTCTGTGCAATCTCTTACAACAATATGTAAAGAATATGCAAAATTTATATTTTAATTTTTGTAAGTCACATAATCATGATGAAAAGAGCTGTAGGTATTTGCAAGAGCTTAAAAAACATCACCAAAAATGCATTCACTGTTGTTATGCAACAAGTGTCCTCAGTGAAGCAAATAATTCCAAGCCCAAAAGTCAATAAAGGTTGTGTGACCCAAGCAAGGCCATAGTGGATTCTTAGTTTGCTATAGTACCAACGTCAAGATCTAGCCAGATAAACCTCTCCTTTACACCCTAGATCCCATCAATGATGCAACAACTATAAACAAATTGGATTCCATTTATACAACAATAATTTAGAATTATAAATAATATATAACATCAACATTAGAATGTAACACAACAAGGGTATAGAGGAGTTTATCAGTTGAATAGAGGAAGATATAGTGGTGGATGCAGAGAAGGTTACTAATGTGGAAGAGGAAATAACTATCAACACCCTCCTTTGCAATGTTATTTATGTGGACAATATAATTACGTGCAATTAAATTATCCTTCGAATCTTTAAAGACAATCTTATTGTGCATATTGAAGAATATATGACTAGAATGAGACAAAAGATTGCCCTATCTTGGAAAAGAAAAGAAAGGATAAGACTGTCCAAAATGTGAATATGGTGAATGCACAACATCAACACACAGAAAGAGGTTTGCCTCCTCTGGAAATGACTCAAGATTAGGGAATCCAGAAAGCAAAATAGGACAAATACCCAAACCCATCTATTAAAAAGGAGCTCATGTATGAAGCTACACACATGTTGAAAAACATTCAACATCAAGACACAACTAGAGGAGATCCTATAACAATAGAAGCTCAAATGTATATGGCCAGATCATATGCATTATACATCAGGATGGAGTTATTACTATGCTCATAGAGCTACTAAAAGTTTTAAGCACACTACGTAATGAAAATATCTCTCAAAACATCATAAAATTACTATATAATATATTAGAGTGTGCACAATGAGGGCAACAAAAGACAAAAAAGCTAATCAATATTGAGGTTGTAGGATATGAAATTCTAAATATTGCCTTTGATTTTGTCAGCAAAGTCAACATGATTCCCAAGTTTACATGGTAGGCTATTAGATGACCGATTCTAAGTTATAGCCTAGTAATTTTGAGCTTAGCAGACTATGAATGAGTTTAGCCCATTGGAAAATTAGAAGATGTTGACATCAAAATTATAGAAATGATCTTACACAGTGACTTTGAAGTCATCAAAATGAAGACAACAACAACACATTACCCTACACTGATTGGCAAGAAATGTGCATATGATGATCAGATGACTATTAATACTATGCAAAATCAATTAGAGGTGCATCAGGGAGATAAGGTTGTCTTCATTTCTCTAAATAGGGCACACAAACCCTACATCATTATAGTTGAACTAGATTCTCCATATGTCGTGCAAGAAACTAGTTCGATGAAGGTAAACTTTGAAGAGAACCCAAAATCTCTACATGCATCCGAGTGTAACTTCTTGTATGAGCATACTAAACCCAAAGTACAATCTTTACTCACTCAACCATTGAAGACATCTAAACAATGGAGGCCTAAACTAGTAGTTACTCAATCGTTGGCAACCCATTTTGTCATAGAGGATTATGCGCCCATGTCTGCTAAATCCTTTACTCATTCAAAAGTTGACTTTCTCTTTCAAGAAGATGATCATATGTAGGATTATATAGATCTAACCAAAGAAGACACTTTTCCTTAGGAAATAGCTTCATCTGTGAGTGGAGCCTCAAACATGAACCTACTCAATTGGGCTTATGGTGATCATGAACTTTGACTTATGAGAATGGTCTTTACATGTCAGAGACAACTTCTTATGTACTATGCAATGAAGGATATCAATCAATTCATTCTACAACTACAAATTCAAGTGTCTACCATCAATTATCAAGTTAGTGCTTTGAATTATGCTTTGAAGGGAGTTATAAAATGGCAGACAATTCATAGAAATGATTAGCTCAAGTGAGATGATGTGTGTAAACTCATTACTAGTAGATTCCAACTATAAAGGGTCATAAGAAGCAATTGTCCTTTTTTTCATGAAGGTGAGTACCCTGAAATTCATATTCACAAATGTGTTTTAAATCTAGACTGAGGAATGTGTGAATCCAAAATAATGGGTTCACATCTTTCCTTACACATTGGCTCCTTCACCATCAACATGGTATATGCATCAAGAGTGTAGGAGGGCAACAAAGCATTGGGTACAGGTGCAAAGTGAATTCATACAAACATTTGTTTTTGAAGATGAGAATGCTCTAGTTCACAATGCACTTCTAAAAATCAAACATTTCCTATACCATGGGTGTGCAGAAGATTTAAGCACCATGATGGAATCTACTGTGCAGAATAATGCAACTTCTGATCTAAATATGACATTACAAAGATTTAAAGCTATAAAAAGGCATAATATCTCATGCAACCATGCCACCAAATATTGATACTGATGAAGAAGAGGAGATTGAAGATTCAGATACTGATGGTGATATTGATTTAATTGATTTATTTGAACATGAATGGCTAGTAGAACCAGTAAATGACCCTGACGCAGAATTTACTTAATAAGATAAGCTGCTCAACATACAAATTTCAAAACATGAAGGGAAATGAATGATAAGAGAATTTTTTGATGATGAAAAGCATAAAATTTACCAGTAGCCCATTAAAAAGCATGTAGCAAACATCAAAACTGAGGAGATTCCCATATTGACGCCTATAAGTGATTATTGGACAAAAGTTGAAGTTTTTAAAGTTACGCAACTCCTACGAGATTATCAAGATGTCTTTCCCACTAAATTTTTAAAGGTATGAGGATTTGATCCATCTCTATGTGAAATTCATATCAAGCTGAAGGAGTGCACACAACCCATAAAGAAATAGCTATACAAGTTGAATCCAAACATGAAGTTGAAAGTGAACACTGAACTTGATAGAATGCAAGATGCAGGTATAATTTACCCTATATAAAAGGTAGATTGGGTTAATCCCATAGTAGCGTAGCTAAGAAAATAAGGGAGATCAAACTATGTGGGGATTATCAAATTTTGAAAGATGCATGTGTTAATGATCCATTTCTGATCCCCTTCATAGATGAAGTTTTGGAACCTATCACAGGACATGGAGTCTACTCTTTTAGGGATGGCTTTAGTGGCTATCATCAAATACCCATCGTAGAAGACAAATCTAAAATGACTTTTTCCATAGAATGAGGATTCTTTAAGTACAAGGTGGTGCCTTTTGACCTCAAGAACACACCTACAATTTTCTGTCATGATGTGGTGACTGCGTTTAAAAATTTCATTCATGAGTTTCTAGTAGTCTATCTAGATGATTGGGCAATATTTTCTTTGTTTAGAAAACATTTATCTAAACTAAGCCTCATGTCAGAATGCTACCAGCCTCTACACATCACTCTGAATTTGAAAGTGTTTATTCTTCACACCTTTTGGTGTCCTGCTAGGTTATGTAGTATGTAGTGAAAACATTTTGATAGACCAAGGCAAAATTGCAGTCATTATGAGTATGATTCCACCATTCAACTCTATTAAAGTGGGATCTTTTCTTGGAGATACAAAGTACTATCAAAAGTTTATCAAAGGATATGCAACCATTTCATCTCCATTGGAGTATTTAATGTGTAAAGGTGTGAAGTTTGTCTCAACTTCTGAGTGCCAATCAACCTTTATAAAGGTGAAACAAAGATTGGTCATTGTGCCTATCATTGTCTTTCCATATTATTGCAAGCCCTTTCACATGCATGTTGATGTTTGAGTATCATAGTTGGTGTTAAGCTTACGCAGCAAAGGGATGGTGGACTAGATCATCCCATTCATTTTGCAAGTTGAAAGTTGTTCGATGCATAAAAGAATTACATGACCACTGAAAGAGAAGCATTGGCTATAGTGTTTTCACTACAAAAATTTCAATATTATCTTCTTGTGACACCATTTGAAGTATTCACAAATCCTCCAACTATGCGTTACCTCGTCAATAAGCCAATGCTTGAAAGATGCATTTCTAGATGGTTGATACTATTTTAGGAATTCCAATTTCACATTAATGTCAAGCTAGACAAAGAAAATGTGGGGCCAGATCATCTCAGTGGCATTTCCAATGTTGAAGAACCACAAGAATTACATGAAGAGTCCCTTGATGCTCATCTATTTCACATTTCTATGATTTCTAAGTTTTTTGAAGCAATTGCCAACTTCATTAAACAAGGAGTATTCACTACACACTACAAAGAAAGAGACAAGAAGCAATTTTTCACCAAATATTTGCCATATACCATCATCAATGGGCTTTTGTATCATTCAGAGAAGGATGAAGTACTGTATAGTGTAGTTCTAGAACATCAACGACCACAACTCCTACTAGAAGCACACTAAGGAATAACAGGACATTTTGCTAGAGAAGTTACTGCCATGAAGTTTTTATAGAGTGGATTATGGTAGCCAAATATTTTTTATGATGCACATATAGTATTGCAGCATTCTAACATATGTCAATGCATGGGTAAACCACTACAAAGACATGAAATGCCTTTGTAGCCTTTGTTAGCTGAACAACCTTTTGAATAAAAGGGCATTGATTTTGTTTGATCTATCAATCCACTGAGAAATCATAGTAAAGCAAGGTATATTATGATGACAACAAACTACTTTACCAAATGGGCCGAAGTTATTGTGACACCAAGCTGCGCTGTGAAGGATGAAATAAAGTTTCTCTATGAGAACATTATTACAAGTATTAGATTCCCCATCAAAATTGTTAGCGATCGAGGGATGCACTTCTTGAACAACACCATCAAGGATCTTATTGAAAAATTCATGATTTAACATAATAAAATTACTACATACCATCCACTAACTAATGGCCAAGCTGAGGCTTCTAATAAAGTGTTGGGAAAAATGTTGACAAAGATCTACGATGTCAAAAGCACTAATTTTTTAAATTCACATTCATGTGATTATGTGGGCATACCACACACACTATAAGAGAGTTACATGTTTTACTCCATTCCAGTTGTTCTATGGGCTTAAAGTAGTTATGCCAATGAAATATTTGGTACCCAGTCTATGCATTGTAATGGTCATGAGACTAGATGATCATGAGTATCTCACCAACAAACTTCTTGAACTGAATAGGATGGACGAGTATCGACACAAAGCATCTTAGACGTAGGAAGTACACAAACAAATCCAAAAAGCATATCATGATAAAAATTTGTGCCATAAGAAATTTCATAAAGATCAACTAGTGTCATTTCAGAGCATTTTAGAGCTAATTACAAATTTGATGGAAAGGGCCTTATGTTATACATGAAATATAGTAGCAAGGAACCATCATCATTAAAGGCCTAAAATCGAGAACCAAGTTTGCATTTCATTCTTGCACCTATTTTTGCAACTTATAGTTCCAAAGAGTTGAGCTAGTCTTATTGCATAGAGACCTAGTAACATTGCAATTTCATCACTTCAGCAATCATGGATACTTTGCAGTGCATCAAGAGACTGACATATGCACAAAAAGAAGCAATGGGTGTCGATATGGCCCTAAGACAAACAAATTTCACTACTCCAAAACCATTTCACTTCCTTTGAGCAGTAGAATAGAAGTTATTTAAGCCAAACCTCATCAATGTTGAGCAACCATTTGCTCTCGTATCCCCCCACCATTTCCTCAACACAAATAGGAAAAAATAGACATATGCACGATAAAATGAGTACATATCACACAAATATTAGACAAATATCTTGTGCAAATTTATAATCCAATCTCTTCTCCCAACACTTTTTCAAACTTAAAATGTTGTCTCATCCAAAGACAATGTCACAAGATCTTCCAAAATTGTACAAGTGAGCAGAGGGTGGAAGAAATGGTTAGACTAGTAAGAGTTATAGTAATCACTCAAGGCACTATTTCAAATTTTCATCTCTTGCACACTACTTAGCCACCCTTTCAGATTTTCATCTAAGTAGCATACCAACCTATCACCCTTTCGAGTTTTCAATAGGCTAGTGTAATTAGGTGGCCACTCTTTATGAGTTTTCGAATATCCTGGCCTTGCTTGTCTTACTAAGTTATCCCCAATATAAATTGATATACAAAAAATTTACAAAATTTATACTTTATGCAGTACTTAACTAGATGGAGGTGGTTTGGACACAAATGAGGACTAGCCAAAAGAATCCTTAAACTTGTACTGTGCAACCTTACGTTGAGCAATGATACATAGGTGTGTTGAGAATCTAGGCAACATCACCATAAAAGGGTGACAGATCGATCTTGTAAGCATGTCAGTCTAGCATGACTTCTTCAATCATCCACAACAGGGTGCACAATAGTGCATGATATCCAATGATCTTCTTGAGATCCATGTCATCAGTGATGCTCATGGCTACCTTGCTATTGGTGATCCTAGATTGAATCTTGCCACTCAACTACTCAATTTTATTTATGTGACATTGATTTTAAAAACTGATGAAGAAACTACGTAAAAGCTAACTCTATCAGTTGAGGACGTTATCATGCATGTTATCCCTAGCATTAAGCAACACCCAAAGTTCTCTATCGTTATCATCTACAGAGGTAGTGTGGATGCCCATAGTTGCCTTAGTAGTTGGGCCTATGGTAGTATGCATTAGAACTAGTTAAAGAATCATCCAATGATTGCTTTTAGTCCAAGTTATGTGTGACTTGTTCTTGCAATGCAATAATGTCCAACATGTCTTGGTACTCCTCCAACAAAGCAATGAGCATCGTAGCGTTGGTCTTCACATCCAAGCCTAATGTGTTGATGCATGGAGATTTTGGGCTACACATCAGTCCTTGGTCTATAGTCTTCATTAGTCAGACATGACTTGGTCCTCGATTGCTCGAGTGACCAACTCCTGACAAGTAACCTAAATAAGCTTCACAGTTTCATGGAGGCAAGCCTTCAACTCGATATTCTTTGCCTTAGATTGATCCCTTTCCTGCTCTAAAGAGGGAACCTTTTGCACAATTAAATCTTGAAATTCTACTGCACCCTCAAGTTTATTCTTTAGTGGGAGCTTAAAAACATCTAATGATGTTCCTACTTGAGGGGGAGTCCTGTCAGTGTGCTCACAATCACTGAAGGGTCCAATCGTGGCATTGCCATAAGTGGAAGAGAAAAGGTGGTGCACTGGGCACCCACATTGAGGAAGTCCCATAGCCACATGCCTCCCAAAGGCAATTCAGAGAGTTGTGGACCTACTTGCACTATAGCTAATTCTTCTTCCTATTGTGGCTACTTTTCTTGTGCTTCTTATTGATTAGGTCCTTATTATTGTTGCACCATAGCCTCTGCTATCAGATTGAGTTGTTGTGCAACGTCTTCAACTTGATTTCTTTTGACTTTCTCCTCTTATTTCCTATTCAGTGATTCCTGCATAGCATGGTGTTTGGCTTGCCCCTCCTTGACCTACAACATTTGTACACATCCTTCTTTCTTTTGCTTTGTCAGGGTTGTAGCCTTGGCTTGTTTATCTACAACTTGTGCATGTGCTTGTGCCTATACCTGTTGTTGCCACAAGGCTTTATCTTCTTCCTTTTTTCTTGCAGCCTCCTCAAATTTTTGTTATGCTCATGTGGCCTTTTCCATGAACTATTTTGCCTATACCATTGCATCCCATTTCTGTTTTCTTCTTCTTATGCCTTAGCCTTGGCAATGAGCTCAGCTTTTTTATTTTTAGGTACTTGTACCTCATGTGTTTACTTTGCTACATCAACAACTTCCTATGCCTTCTTATCCACTTCAATGCCTTTCTTTTGATCAACCTCTGCATCCTTGGCTTTTTGTGCATCCTTAGCTTCTTCAGCATGTTGACTTTCTTTTTTCTGACTTATCATTCTACTACATGACCTGCTTTTTCCCTTGAGCCCTATTGTTTTTAAATGGTGGGTTACTCAGGTGTGCTCTCTTCGGCCTCATGAGCTTCTAATGATGGTGGAAAATCACTTGGTTGGACCCATGAGCTGGAAACATGTGCTTTCTTTCATCTAGGGGTAACTAACCTATGTTTGGGTGGTGGTAAACTAGAAGATCGAGCAGGTTGTGCTTCCTGTGTAGTGGTTGGTCAATGAAATGTACGCTCTTCAAGAGTAGGTGAGATGCTAGCCTCATACTTGGTTTATCATCTGCACATGAGTGACTTTGGTTGGCTTTTTAGAAGTAGTGCAAAGCCATCCTCAATTGCAAAGTTAGCAAAAGATTGAGTCTAGAAAAGGTCAATTTTTCACTACAGCTACTCTGCTTCTTCTCACACAGTCAATGATGATAGATGCAAGGCAAAGTGCTAGGTCAACCCATCAATTTAGAGGACCTTTATTTGTGCACTTGGACCGTGGGCCCAACCTTTGTAATGTCCCCTATTTGACTCAACAATATGGAGTAGTAGATTAGCCTATTACAAGAGTTCTTGAAGGCTAATGAGATGTTTAGGGAACTCAATTGGCATTATTTCCAAGACTTACTATTTTTAGTAAGTTAGTTAGAGGTGCTCACTAGTTGGATTTCATGGTTTTAGGCACTCTGGGGTCTTAACTTCTCTTCTGTGGCTTCTGGGATACCTTCTATGGTTATGTTTTTGGCCTTTGGCCAAACTTACTATTTTTAGTAAGCCATCTGGACCAAGACTTATGGGAATTATCAATGTTGGTCTTGGTATGATTCGTTTAGAGCTTTCTGGCAAGCTATAATACATGGCATTCTGAGTTCAATTTCTATATTATTTTAATCCCTGAAGTTAAAATACTCTATAAATTTACAATTAAAATAAAGAGGTGTTAATAAAAAGTCACTTTATTTATGTTGTTTTAAAAGTCAGTTCACTAGGTTTGGCCCCCTTTATGTAGCTGCATGGGCCTCTTTCAAGTAATGGATTTAAATATTAATGTAATATTGTTTTACTTTTATCCCACATTGCCCATGCTATTGGGATGGACACTTTGTGGAGGCATATATTCAATATGAGTTGGGATGCCATGTTATGCTTGGAAGAGATATTGTATTTGCTTGCAAGTGGCAAGGGATTTCTTAGCCTTTGAGGATGCTTACCCTCAATCTATAACAATATTCATGCCATTGAAAGAAATAGTTTGGAGATTATCAAGTTTTTAGTTTTGAAGTTGAATAACCAGCTTCAGGAAAGAGCCATATCATTCATATTCCCAGTCATGAATGAGTAGCTTCAAAAGCTATATGTTTATCCAGCTTTGGGAATGAATTGGAAGATAATATATCACCATTATCATCAACACAAAAGCCAGGGCCTGAGTTCAAAGTACCAACCCGACCGTACCATTTCTCAAAGTTGCAATAGGGTCTTTATACCTACTTTGTCTTACAAAGTTGTGCACACTACGTTCTGTGTATGTGTGTTTTGGATAATAGAGGCTATTTTATGAACTATGTCATTATTATTTTATCAAAAAGGTGTATGTTATGGCTGTGATATAAATCTAGATTTTTTTGGTACTTTCTAATATAAAATTAGAACTGTTGTTATTCACATTTTCTACTATATTTATATATATATGGCTTTGTTATGTTATGAAATGCATATATGAAAAACTCTACGTAGAACTCACATGAAATGCATGCAGGTATCAACTTAACAACATAAACAAGGGGTATATTACAGTGATTTCAGAGTGTGCATGCAAACTGTTTGACAAATTTACATTGAGTGAAAAGAAAAAAAAGTCAGGCCAGATTTTGGGGTGTCTATTACAACCTTCCAAAAAAAGAATTCCTTCTCTCTATCATAGAGTCTCCAGCCATGTTGGTAATCATTACCTCAAAGACTTCTTGTTTATTTGTCCCCATCTGAGGTAGGTCACATGAGCTGGTGATCAAGGGCAAGTTGTAATCATCTGACTAGGTCACTGTGATCTATGTCTTGCACTTCAATGGAGGAGATGTAGATTGATGCTCAGTGGAAAGCTTGTGCTTTCCCTTCTTTGCTTGTGAAATAGTGGCTTGTTTTTTTTGCTACACTATAGGGACGACTATACCAAGTGGTATTCCCTATAGTGGTGTCACATGCCTAACTGCGAAGGCTTTTTGTTTGGAAACTTCAGTATACACCATGGCCATAGTGACGAAGAATGGAAGAGGCTCAAAGGGTGACCTTTGCAACTTGTGAATGTGTATGTATACGCCTTTTGATAGCAAGGTCACAACTACATGTTGGCCCAAATAATGCATTAGATCTGGCAGCATGCAAGGATGTTTAGCAATCAACTCTAGGCACTCCTCCCACTAATAATCTATGTTGGGGTGCACCTCTCCCTCTGAGGACTTCCATTGTGTGAAGCACAGCAAGAAGATAATGAATTGATACTGGAATGTCTGCTTGGGAAATGTGTGGCACTTATCAATGTTTGTGAGCAGCCCTTGAATGAAGTACTTTGGCTAGTTGAATTGCTTGTTACGATGTATCATGTGGTGGGCAATGTCCACAACTCCTTTTGGAATTTGTTTCATAGACTTGGTCATCTCCCTGAACCTCCTTGTGATGCATTTTATGAAGATGCCTACTAGTTCATCATGGATTTCCTCAATTGGGACCCCTCTTGATCCTAGAACATATAAAACTCAGGCCCTGGATTTTGTGTTGATGATAATGGTGATGTCTGAGCCAAGGTAGATGTTGTCATTGTATCGACTGAGCATGACTTGTACAATCTCCCCCAAGTCACCAACAATAGACATTTGAAGCAGGAACTCGACATCTATGTTGTGAAAGTGATCGAGGGATGTGAGAGCGAGCGATTGAGCAACATCCATGGGGTCTGGCTGAAATAACATCTATTTTGCTAATCTAAAGAAGTTAAATGGCTATATATCATTGAAATTTGTTTGCATAGGACCATATCAATGCCCAATGCATATTTTTATGTGTCTATCAGTACCTTGATGAGCTACAAAGTATCCATGATTGCTGAAGTGATGAAATTGCAATGCTATTCACTCTTTGTGGAAAATAAAATGAGCTCAACTATTTAAAATTACAAATCACAAAAATTAGTGCAAGAATGTAATGCAGACTTGGTTCTTGAGCTTAAGCCTTAATAGATTTCACACTTGATGGTTTTTGCATAAATGTTGTACTTAGCTATCAATTTGACATGAATGCAATGCTTCATGTTGTAAATCTTATCAAATCTAGTAAGTAATACAGTTAGTCATTGGCACGTGTGGAGATATGCTATTATGCTCTTTGCCATCTATATGGGAGTACGACCAGACGACACTGATGGGCCATTGATTTGTCTAAGATTAAGTCAATCAAACCTTTGATCTGGCATTAACTTCTGGTGGATGATCATTATATGATGAGCATCTTGTTGATGTGACTTGTAAGTACCTTGCCCAGACTTAATTACTTTCTTTCACTCTTACTAACACTGAAGATGATACACGTGAATTCTCCTAGGCACTATTGGTGCACACCATACTTGGTATCTTGGTTCTCTAGTGCGAGTGAAGAGATCATATATAAACATAGATAAAAAAGAAATACACAAATTATGCAAAAATAAGAAATCATAATATACTCAGTGCTACTCAACACCCACTCACTCACCAAAATGAGATCAAATAATAATATTGATGGTAGGGCTTAAGCCTATAGCCATTCACCCAACCTAATAAATTAGTTCCCTAAAGATCTCTCAAACCAACTACTCCTTGCTATGATATTTCATGTATAACATAAGGTCATTTCCATCAAATCTATAATTTGCCTAGAAATGCTCTAAAATGACTATCATATAACAAAACTAGTTGATCTTTATGAAATTCCTTATGGTGCAGATTCCTATCATGTCATGTTTTTTGGCTTTGCTTGTGTACTTCCTACATCCAAAATGATCTACATCGATGCTTGTCTATCCTATTAAGTTCAAGAAATCTATATGTGAGAGACTTATGATCCCCTAGTCTCATGAACTTTGTAATGCACAAACTAGGTAACAAATATTCCATTAGCATAACTACTTCAAGCCCATATACCAACTAGAATAGAGTAAAACTTGTAGCCTATTATAGTGTTGTGGTATACCCACAGACTCATATGAATGAAATCTTCCAATCATCTCTTTTGACATCATAGATCTTTGTCAACATTTTGCCAACCACTTTATTAGAAGCCTCAGTTTGGCCATTAGCTTGTGGATGGTACGCAGTACTTTTATGATAAAAAATCATGAATTCCTCACTAAGAGCCTTGATGGTATTATTCAAGAAGTGCATCCCTCAATCATTAACGATCTTAATGGAGAATCCAAACTTGTAATAATGTTCTCATAGAGAAATTTTGATGCATCCTTCAACTCATTTGGTAAAGTAGTCCATCGCAATGATAATATACCTTGCTTTACAAAGGCTCAAGAAAATCAATGCCCCATTGTTTAAAAGGTTGTTCAACTAACAAATTTTACAAAGGCATTTCATCTCTTTATAGTGGTTTATCTATGCATTGACATACATCACCATACTGCGCTAATCTATGTGCATCCTAAAAAGATTTGACCAACATAACCCACTCTTTAGTAACTTCTTGGCAATAGCTTCTTTAGCAAAATGTCTTGTTATTCCTTGATGTGCCTCATGCAAGAGTTGTGGTCGTTCATGTTCCAGAACTAACCTATGCAAAGAATACTCCTTACTCAAAGAAGTTGATGATTGCTTCAAAAAATTTAGGAATCACAAAAACGTGAAATAGATGAGCATTGAGAGAAACTTCCTATAATTCTTCTGGTTCTTTTCCATTGGGAATGGGACCGAGATGATCCAGCCCCATCTTTTCTCTCCCTGTCTTGACATTAATATGAGATTGGAATACCTGAAACAAGATCAACCATCTACAGATATGTCCTCCAGGCATTGGCCTATTGACAAGGTGGCACAGATCTTGATGATTCGTGAAAACTTCAAATGGCGTCACAAGAAGATAATGTTGAAATTTTTGTAGTGCGAACACTATAGCCAATGCTTCTCTTTCAATTGTCCTTCAATTCTTGTGTCTGATAACTTTCAACATGAAAAATCAATGGGATGATACAGTCCACCATCTCTTGGTTGCACAAGCACAACAACAACTATGATACCTGCAGCATCAATGTGCATGTCAAAGGGCTTGCTCCAATCTGGAAAGATAAGGATATGTGTGGTGACCAATTTCTGCTTCAGCACTATAAAGGATGCTTGGCACTCAGAATCCCAAACAAAATTCATACCTTTATGTAGTAAATACTCTAATGGTGATGAAATTGTTGTGTATCCCTTGATAAAATTATGATAGTACCCTTTATGGCCAAGAAGAGATCGCAGTTTTATAGAGTTGACTGATGGAGGCATACTCAAAATGATTACAATTTTGTCCTGGTCTACCAAAATGCCTTCACTACACACTACATGACCTAGTAGGACACCAAAAAGTGTGAAGAATAAACACTTTTTCAAATTCAAAATGACGCACAAAGCTTGGAATCATTATAACATGAGAAGCAGTTTAGACAAATGTTCTATAAACAAAAAAACACTACCCAATCATTGAGAGAGACTTTTAAAAGCTGTAAATAAAATCTTTGAACGTAGTCACCACTCCATGAGACAAACCACAAGTACATTCTTGAGATCAACAGGCATTACCTTATATAAAAATATCCCCATTCCGTGGCAAAAGTCATTTTAGCTTTGTTTTCTTTTTTGATTGGCATTTGATGATAGCCACTGAAGCCATCTGTGAAAGAGTAGACTTTATATCCTACAAGAAATTCCAAAACCTCATTTGTGTAGGGAATCAAAAAAGGATCACCCACACATGTATCATTCAAAATCTGATAATCCCCACATACTCTAATATCCCTTAGTTTCTTAGGCTGCACTACCATGGGACTGACCTAATTTGGCTTTTCTATAGGATATATTATATCGGCGTCTTGCATTTTATCAGGTTTAGCATTCACTTTCAATTTCATGTTTGGATTTCACTTCTATGGATATTTCCTTATAGGTTGTGTGCATTCCTTGAGTTTGATATGCATTTCACCTAAAAATGGATTAACTTCTTGAACCTCTATATATTTAGTGGCAATGACACTTGAATAATCTCACAGAATTTGCATAGCTTCAAAAATTCTAACTTTTGTCCAATAATCACCTATATGTGTCAATTTAGGAATCTTCTCTATTTCAATATTTGCTACACACTTTTTAATGGGATGTTTTGTAAATCTTATGCTTTTATTCATCAACAGAATCTTGTATCATTTGTTGCCCTTCCTATTCTAGAATTTGTATGCTGCACAACTTGTCTTTGTAAGTACGCTTTATATCAGGATCCTTTACTGGTTCTACTAGTTGTATAGTTTTAAATAAATTAGTTAAATTAATACCAACATCAGTATCTAAATCTTCAATGTATTCTTCATCTTGTATTCAGTGGCATGGCTGAATTTAGATTGTTCTTTTTTGCCAGCTTTATCTCTTTTTAATGTAGTATTTAGATTAGAAGTTGCATTCTTCTGCACAGTGGATTCCATCATGGTAATTAAATCTTCTATGTACCCATGGCATAGGAAATGTTTAATTTTTAGTAGTGTATTATGAGTTAGAGGGTTCTCATCTCCAAAAATAAATGTCTATATGAAGTCACTTTAAACTTGCACCCAATGTTTTATCATCCTACTGTGCTCTTGATGCATATACCATGCTA
This sequence comes from Torreya grandis, assembly GCA_037957365.1. Classification (NCBI taxonomy): domain Eukaryota; kingdom Viridiplantae; phylum Streptophyta; class Pinopsida; order Cupressales; family Taxaceae; genus Torreya; species Torreya grandis. Next base: position 2,435,772 of record JARHVA010000904.1, on the reverse strand, counting down.
ATGGTAAAGAATCCAATATGTAATGAAAGATGTGAACCCAATATTTTGGGGCCACATGTTCCTCAATCCAGAACTCAACACATTTGTGAGTATGGATTTTAGGACACTCACATTCTTCAAAGAAAGGCCAATTGATGCTGATGATCTGTGGTAGTTGGAATTTGCTAATCATGGGTTCGCATGCATCATTCCACTCAAGCAAATCATTAATATGAATTTCCCACCATATTGTGGAAAATCCCTTCAAAGCATAATTCAAAGCACTGACCACCTGACTGATGGTAGGTACATGAACTTGTATGCACAAAATGAATTGATTGGTATCCTCAGTTGCATAGTACATAGGTTGAAGTTCATGATCACCACTAACCCAATTGAATAAGTGCATGTCTAAAGGTCCACTAATAAATAAAGCTATTTTCCAAGGCAAAGTACCTTCTCTAGTTAGTTCTATATAATCTTGCATATGATCATCTGCTTGATAGAGAAAATCAACTTTTGAATGAGTAGAGAATTTAGCAAATATGGATGCACAATCCTCTATGATAAACTATGTTACCAATGATTGAGTATCTACATATTTAGGCCTCCATTTTTAGATGTCTTAAACTATTGAGTGAGTAAAGATTAACAGTCATCTGAATATCATATGCCCATTTATCACCAATGAATATAGGGTAATGTGTTGTTGTCTTCACATAGATGACTTCAAAGTCAACTGAAAGGGTCAGTTTTGCAACTTTGATCTCAACATTTTCTAATTTGCTAATGGGCTCAACTCATCCATATTCAGCTATGCTCAGAGGTACTGGGCTGTAACATAGAACCAGTCATCCAACAGCCTCCCATGTAGACCTAGGAATCATGTTGACTATGCTACCAAAATCAAAGATAGTTTTTGGAATTGCATATCCTAGAACCTCAATGTCGATTCATATATCTGCATCCTAGGGCTTCTTTTTTTTGACATACCAAACAAGCTTTTATGTCTTCAATTGCCATAACTGTGCAAACTCCAATAGATTATGTAGTAATTCTATGATGATCAAAGAGATGTCTTCATTGTGCAATGTGCTTAAAGTTTTGAAAGATCTATTAGTGCAGTAACAACTCCATCCTAACGCATAATGCACACGATTTGGCTATACATTTGAGCATCTATTGCTACATCTCTTTTGATAATGTCTTGATGTTGAATGTTTTTCAACATCTATGCAACTTCATACATAAGCCCCTTTTCTATAGCTGGATCTGGGTATTTATCCTATTTTGCTTTCTAAATTCCTTGATTATGAAGCATTCCCAGATGAAGCAAATCTCTTTCTCCATGCTAGTGTTGTGTAACAATGTTCAAGAAGGCATCCTCCTTAGGTTGTGCATTCATCATATTCACATTTTAGATGACCTTATCTTTTATTTGCTTTTCTAAGATAAGACAGTCTTCTATTTCATGCGAGTCATATATTTTGCAGTATGCATAGTAAGACTGTCTTTGAAGATTCAAAGGACAATTTTGTTGCACATGATTATATTCTACACATATATAGCATTGCAAAGGAGGGTGTTGATAGTTGTTTCCTATGCCACCTTAGTAACCTCCTCTATATCCTCCCCTAGATCCTCTTTTGTTTGACTGATAACCTCCTCTATACGCTCCTTATTGATGCATTGTATTCCAATATTGATGTTGTTGGTTATTATCTCCAAATCCAAATTGTTGTTGTGTAATTAGAGTCCAATTCATTTATTGTTGTTGCATCATTATTGGGCACCAGTGTGTTGCATATTAGTATTGCAATGATGGTGGTATCCAACATGGTAGAGGAGGGGTCTAACCATTTAAACATTGAGACTGGTATTATGGTGAACTATGAATCCATAGTGCACTTGCTTGGGTCACACAATCTTTATTGACCTCTGGGCCTAAAATTGTCTACTGCATCAAGAACACTTGCTGCACAAAGATAGTGAATATATATTTGGTGAAGTCTTCTTTAAGCTCTTGCAAAGCCCTATAGTTCTATTCATCGCGATTTTTTGACTTAAAACAATTACAATATAAATTCTATGGATTCTTAACATACTATTACAAGAGATGGCATTGTGTTGTTGCATGCCCTACTACTTGACAAAATTTATAGGACTCTATCTTGATCTTAGAACAATCATTTTTATGATGTTTTTTCCACACTCCATACACCATAGATTTAACTTTAGTTTATTTTCCTCATGATATTGCTCCATCCTCTTCATAAAATCTTGTAATGTATTTTCAATCTTGGAATTTATGACAAGAGCTTCCCCATAATTATCAATTTGCTCTATTCATAGGGCAACAACTCTAGCCTCTACTTTAGTAACATATTGAGTCTATGCAGTAGCAAATCTGATTATGGTACGTAATCCTTCGATAAACCATGTAGCTTTATCTCTGTCTGTTAAGGCAAATTCCACCTTATTCATAACATAAGAGAACATGCAATCATGTCAGAGACTGATTCTCTTGACTTCTGTCTTATATCCTTGAAGCCTTGAATAGTCTGACTTATACATTTATTTATCTTGAACTCTGTGACAAGCCATTCCTTAACCTATTGTAGACTTCCCTACTAAATTTCTTTATGGTACATAAACTCAAATGCTCTTCCAATTAGTGCCCCTACTAATTTACACTTTTTAACAACTTCGTCAATGATGCCCTTAACTTGACATCTAATTTCACAAGTTATTAAGTACTGTTAAAGGTCTTTATACCCATCATACATCACCAAATTTATAAATGCTCTTACAACACCCATTGTGTAAACTTGTATTGGAGGGATATGCTACGTAGTTGTTACATTCCAGATGATCTTACTTGCTGACTATGAAGATTTATCTACGCACTAGGTGAGTCAGCTTACACACTTTTTTTTCTGTGTTTCCTTCTTTTCTTTGCTTGATTTCAACAAGCTCTATGGCCTTTAAAGCCTTTCTATAGATATTGTTTCAATTTTATTTACCCCAACAATGCACTTGTTCTGAAAATGCACCTTCCCAACTACTATCTTCCCATCCGCATAGTTGAAAACTTCTATTGGAATATAATAAATTGGACTACAGGGATGTGCTATTCTGATGAATGAATCTTTCCTATGACTTCTATGCTCGATCCTGCAATTAACCTGTGACTTCTACATTATTCTCACATTCTTCGAACATCTCTTCTTCCTCTTTCTTCATCACTTATTTATGTCTATCAAAATTCATCATATTTCTTCATCCTTCATTCTTCATCTCTCTCACCACATCTTACTCATTCATCACCTATTTTATTACTACTCTTACCTCTACTCGTAGTTCCCTAGGTATTCTTCTATTTACTCCATTTATTTTGTTGTCGTAACTCATGTTCTGAATCTAGAATTTTTTTCTAATTATTCTTTCTGCATGTCTCCATTATGGATTAGAGTTCAAGACTTACTTGCTCATCTAAACATCATTCAATGTTATGCCATACACACCCCCGTATACCCGAAGTGACTATTCCATATTGGTTGGCCTAAGGACCATGGCCTTCTCCACAACCAACATCTTCACAAGGATAGGTAGTCACTATAAAAAAATTCCTCTAATTTCTCTAAAAAATAAGTCTCGTGTATCTTTGAAAGCTATATATCCTTATACTACAAACTCAATTATATATCTGTCTATGGTAGTAGCAACTCAATAATCTATTACTCTTGTCCAGTCAGTTTCCATTTTCTGCAATAGGGCTATTTTTTCTTCAGTCCAGATGATTATTTCTTACATTCTTGGGTTAAAACAATAGTATTCCAACTGTGCTAACAAATTATCTAGTAACTAAGGGAACTCACACCAAAATATTTCATAAATCTCTCCATAAATATGCTCTCGAATGATTTCTTATGTGGTAAGACTAGTCCGTGTTGATTCTTCTTCTACAAAATTACATACTCTTTGGTCTAACCATGGCTCAAAGTCTTTCTACCCCGGTAACCATGATCACATGTTATACTTGTTAGGCACTTAATGATTTTAATTTCTATGGTAAAAAGAGATAGGTAATTTGTCTCTCAATTGATTATATTTTAAGTGGCATTCAAGACAATACAGAGTTTTAAGATTTTGTTTGGAACTCTAGTTTGATTAAATTTAATATTACTTTGATTGTAAGAGAAAACTTTCAACGTTACTTTATTAGCAGTTATTTAATTTAAAATTCATTAATTCTAAAAAGAAAGGTCCAATCTCTCATTCTTGACAATTGTGAAATGCTTAAATACAATGATTATTTTAAAATGAAATACATCAATTCTCACTCAACTTTTGTTTAATATATTATCAATTATACATGTATAATCCTATTTTCAAGGTTCCTCCTATTAATTTTGATGATGAATTCTCTCTTGTTTGATATGTACTTGTATCGAGATTCATTCTTGCAAGTTTACATTACATCACTTATTTTAGGTTTTTAGTATAACTGGTGGTAATTTTGATACAATTGTTCAAGGTAAAATGTTCTTATAAGGGTGACCACATGTTAGAATGGAATTAGAACTCTTATACGTCATCTTTTTTTTTTAAGAATGTTGTTGATGCATCCAATACTACTAATTGGTATGTATTACTCTTACAATGATAATCATTGGCAATATTGACATTAAATCTCTTTTTATTGGTTGCAACATAATGTTCTTAGAAGGATTCAAACCTCTATTTCTTAAATCAAATGTCTTACTACTGGATAACATATAATAATAAGATGACTCAGTGTTAATATTATCATCGAGCCCCTATAAAGGGTTGTGGTGCCATTGATGATTTCAATATAATTCAATTGCAAAGGTTCTAGCTCATAATGTCAACATTGAATTTATCACTATCAAATATGGTATAATGCTCTTGCAATGGCTCTTGTTGTAATATCTCCATTGAATCTCTTGCTTAAAGCTATTATATAATGTTCCCACAATGGTTCTCACTCATAATAGCCACAATGAATCTCCAGTTGTTGTTTAATGCTATCTTAGGAGTACTTAGTCAAAATGTTCACTTTGAATGCCTAATTATTAGTTGTATATTGTCTAGTGCTTTTGTTCTTTCTTTTCTGAACTTAATCATTGTTCCTAGGGTTATGCCCCTATTTTTTCTTCCCACAAAGAAAGCAAAACATAGTAATTTTTTCTAAAAATCAAATTTAATTAGTTTATTTATTTACCCCACAACATATGTCACAACATATCTATGATACTAGATTGAAGTAGTAAACTATTTTCCAGAATTATGAGAATATACTTGATGCAATTAAGCATATGAAGTAATCAATCACATTTAAAGTAGTAGAACATCAATTCACTTGTGAATCATTTATAGTTTGCTTCAACAATAAAGTGCAATGTATTATTTATAAGTAGATAGTTCAACACCAATTATTTCCATAATAGTGACATACAATCAACTCTTAGATAAAGCTATGCCCTTATTGGGTTCTCCAAAACCACTACACAACATGACAACTCATTTTAACAATCAATTATCATTCCTTTCATGTAGGGAAAATATATGACACTCATAAGACATCACAAAAAAAGGACCATGGTATCTATATATTTTTTTCATTACTTCAACCATAAAATAAACTTAAATTCTCCTAAAGAAAATCATTTAGTACTAGCACTTAGCACAACACAATCTTCAATAAACATAAGTTACATTCAATATGATTTACACACCATGGTAATCATATAAGGTTGTAATTACAAACTTATGTAAAACATTGCATCAAAAGAACATGTAAACAGGAAAGACATTACTCTACTATAACGAACACATAGACTAACAAACATCATTTCATTATACATATAATAGTAAGGTTTAAAACAATTATAACTTATTTTAAACATGTGAATTTACTTCTTTCTTATGTTGATGATCCTCATAAAAGAGTATAAACTTAATTCAAGGGTTAGAAATATAACAACCCTAACCTAACTCAAGACCTAAAGATTCGATGCCCACTCCATTGGGCAGCCTACAAATCCACTCTCCAGAATAAGGGTCTGATGTAAATCCCCATTTGTATGATCAAACTATATCCTCCACAAGACGTGATTTGAAATGGGGTTAGCTAAGAATGTCAATCCAAAGGATTAAAATTATCTCAATTCTAGAAAGCTTTTATAAGCTTTAAAATAAAAAACTATAAAACTAATTGTTTGATTACATAACATAAAAAAATATAATTAGCATCCCATTTTTTGATGTTGGTGAAGGCAAGATGAAACACACTCCAAAATTCTAAGTTTATCGTGCTCTCACAAAAGTATAATTTAGTGTTTTTAGGATTATCTAGAAAGGCTGTATTTCCTTCATCATTAACTATTTACAGAGATCACAATATTTATTCTCACATCAACTAGTTGTCATTATGAAAATTAAGAGGGTTTACACCAATGATAATGATTAATTGTTATTTCCACATTTCTAAGTTTCAATCAACTTAGGTCACCACCTTGTCAAAATGTTAGGTAGCACACACTAATTAACCTTATGCTCGATGTGGTTAACAAGATAGGAAACTACGCATATTGCACAAGGGAAAACACCCTAATTGTTGGCTACTACTCTTTGTGCTCATACCCTCAATTGCCTACATCTCATCTTATGCACATCTACATAAGTAGAGTTAGAATATATCATGGTACAATGATTTCATTTGGGTTATTGATGGTAATATTACTACTCGAGGTAAAATACTTTACAAAGGTTTCCATTCAAAGTGTTGATGATGAACCTCATATTGATGGTTGCAATTTAATTCTCTTATGGGGGTTCACACTTATATGATTATGGTATATCACTTCTTGAAAGTTTTGGAACCCATAATGGGTGCATTGAAACCATTATTTTTTGTTGTTTGGTTGCAGTATCACATGCTTTTGGTAGTAATATCATGTGTTATCAAAGGCTTTCTTGTGTAATTTTGCATTGAGTATTTTCTTGCTTGTTGCAATATGATGCTCTTACAGTGGTTCTATGGTCACAGTGTTGACAACAAATCTCTTTCAGTTGTTTGAGTTATAGTTGTTTTAGAAGCATTGTCACTCATAATTTAAGATTTAAGCTCTTATTGATTATTACAATATGTTTCTTTTATAATGGGTGTCACTCCTCACAATCATAAGACTAATATATTATAGTGTTATGTATAATTTTTTGATGGTTGATCTTGCATGTAATGTTTATTTTTGAATTATTTACAATAGGTTTTTTATAATGTTGACAATAAATTTCTCACCATTGGTTCTATTATAACATTATTATGGGGGTTCTCACTCGTCATGTTGGCATTGAATCTCTTACTATTTATGGTGGTAAAATAATCCTATAAGAGTTAGCCCTCATAATGTTGATGTTGAATCGCTTACTATTTGTTAGAATAAAATGTTGTTATGGGAGTTAACCCTCATAATGTTATCATTGAATCATTATTTTTTATTACAACTCAACACACTTTTAAAGAGGCTCTTACGTAATACTAATGTTTAATATTATATTACTTGTTCTAGTGGCCTATAATGATCTTGTAGTGGTTTTGGTATAATATTTAATGTTCATATGAGAATTATCTCTAACTATTGGTTGAGTAAAATGCTCTTTCATGGGTTTCAATTACGAATATTTATGTTGAATCTTGTAGTGTAAATATTCTTATACGTGTTCATGATCAATTGTGTATGTATAATGCTCTTACACAAGCTGTGTATGGTGTTATAATTACTCCTCACTTACTTCCAGTGCTTTTCTTCTTTTTCTTTTATTTAGTTAGTCGTTGTTCCTAGGGTCCTTTTAACCTAGACCACCTATTGTAATTGGGTGTAGTCTCAAGACCCATTGACCTACATTGAGTCATTCATGGACATTCATACATATTCTCCATTTCATTCATTCTTCTCAATTAATGTTATAGATGAATGCATTCATAGTATAAGGCTTTCATCTAGGTTCTCGATGGTAATGTATCTTTTCACTAATAATGTGAGATAAAATCTTTTACTATCATTTTTAGAGGTAAAATTCATTACAAAGGTTTCCATTTAAAATGTTGGTGATGATTACCTAATAGATGGTAGAAATTTAATTCTCTTATAGGGTTTCACACTTATATCATTACGATAAAATGCTTCCTATAAGTTTTCACACTCACAATGTTGGCATTGAAATAATTATTCTTTGGTGTTTGGTTGCAATATCACACACTTTTGGTAACAATATCATGCACTCTCGAAGGCTGTCCTGAGTAAAATTTATGTTGAATCTCTTCTTGTTTGTTGCAATATGATGATCCTATGCTGGTTCTCAGGTCATGGTGTTGACAAGGAATCTCTTTTAATTGTTTCAGGTATACTTGTTATTGAAGGATTGTCACATGTAATTTAATGTTTAATCTCCTAATAAAAATTGCAATACATTTATATTATAATGGGTATCTCTGCTCATGTTGCCAAGACTGACATGTTATTAATTTTTGTATATTTGTTTGATGGGTGATCTTGCACGTAGTGTTGACTTTGAATTATTTACAATTCATTGTTTATAAAGTTGACAATGAATTTCTCACTACTGCTTGACATAAAACATTATTATGTAGGTTATCCCTTATAATATTGGCATGGAGTCTCTTATTGTTTGTTGAGGTAAAATGTTCTTATGAGAGTTAACCATCATAATGTTGATGATGAATCTCCTATTGTTTGTTGTGGTAAGAAGCTTCTATTGCAGTTAACCCTCATAATAATGTCATTCACTATTTATTTTTAATTGCAACTCAATGCATTTACAAAGATGCTCTTATGTAATACTAATGTTCAATCTTTTATTGGCGGTTGTAGTGGACTATAATTCTCATATGGTATATGTGTAATGCTCCTATGAGAATTCTTGTAATTTCAACATATATCTCTAACTATTGGTTGAGGTATAGTGTTTTTTCATGGATTCCTACTACTAACATTGATGTTGAATATTATAATGTTACAGGTATAATGATCTTATACAAACTCTCTTAGGTGTTGGGTTTACCCTTAACTAAATTTTAGTGTTATTGTTCTTTTTATTTTATCTATTTTGTCATTGTTCCTCAGGGCCTATTACCCTATGCACTTTCTATTGTAAATTGGATGTAATCTCGAGTCCTATTGACCTACTTTTGATCATTCATGAGCACTGATATAAATTCATTCTACCTTTTTTCTTCTCAATTAATGTTATAGTTCAATATCTTACAATTGGTTGTATTAAACTATTCCTTAGGGTATTGTATCTCATGAAGATAGAATGTGCCACCAAGCTCCCTTTTCACAATTATACGAGGCAATGTAAGAACACAAATTGGGGACTTCTATAAGCACCTCAAAAATCTTACAAGCAACATTTGAATAGTAAGATAAAATTAGACAAGAGTATGCATGGAAAAAATGAGATGGGGACGTGTCCTCATGCAACATAAGTATATAATGATTACATCTACCATAAATTATCATATAAAGCTTTTATGGGGAGTCTCATTGGAATTTTTTTGTTAAATAAATTTTTGTTTTCTGTGGTAAAATGTTGAATCTCTATATTAAATCTCGTGCTAATAGATAAATTATATCCCTCATAACAAGATTAATAATCATAAAATTGTTGTCAAAGATCCTAATGTTAGTTGTAATATAAGCTATTATTTTCTATTTTAGTATAATGTTGATACAATCGCGGTTGGGGTTCCTAGTGAGCATATGTCTTATACCACGTAACCTAATTTAACACACTCCAACACATTCTCAATATACAATTGAAAAATAAGTTTTAGAATTTTTATTAATACGAAAAATGAGATTACAAAATATTCTCCAAGGTATAAGCTACAGTCTATACTTGGTTCAAGTTGCAACATGCAATCTTTGTATTATAGTAATGGATTCTCTCATATCTCCAAGCTACTTTCTCAAGGCTATGAGCTTTGCTTCTTGCTCTTTCTATCATTCTGCAACCCGACAGAGTCTCCCATAAGAACTTTCATGGTGATTGTCTCTTAAGCCACTCATCCCTCCCTATATAACCATGAAGTTTGTAAGTGTTTCCTTCTTAATCCAAATGCACAATTGACATTCTTATTTAAGAATGTACAATGTATCTATGTTAGATATATATCAAATCTTTTATGTCTACGCATAATTCATAGCTCTTATGAATATTTAGTTGCTAAATCTCAACAACCTATCAGGACAAATCTGTTTGAAGTTACTTACACCAACTATTATTCTCTATACTTGTTTGTTCTTCATACGACTAGTCTAGGGTCTATGATAACTAGCTTTATTCTTATGTGGATTTATACTAGATGTGCTCAAGATTAAATATTTTCTCATTTGCTTACACCAAAATACTACATGTTTGAAATCTTCATGCCATTGGCCTCTTTGTGCACAATGGTTACTTATACACTCTTGCCTTGCAATAATCCCTTTTGTGTTTGTGTCTCACCTTTGTGCTTACACCAAATGGTGGTTTGTGCTATGTTCTTGACCATGTATTTGCATTTGAAGATACTACACAATAAGTCATCATGTGAACCCTTTTGCAAAAATTCAAAACTTGCATAATGGAAGTCTAGCTATGCAATTGAGCCTTCCTTTAATTTCACATCTTGCCCCTACACAAAGTATTTGCAAGTTTATACATTCCACCTCAAGTTGTAATCAACAATGTAAGATTTTTTATGTAGTTGGGATGCTCCTCCATCAAACACCCTAGGTAACATAAAATTTGTGACCTCTTGTTCACATGGTCAAAACTTAAATATTATGGCCATTACACCCATTCTCTACGAGACCTCAACTATGCAATCCTTTTTCCCATGTGTTCCCTTCACCACCTTAGAGTTTAATATTTCATCTATCTCATCTTTTTCCTTATCTAATATCTATGCCTTCCAATGAGATATTTGCACTTACATTTCCTCTACCTCCTCATTTTGTTTCTCTTCATTGAAATCATACAAGTCTACAACATTGAATATGAGTGATATATCCATTCTTTCAGGAAATTAGATCTCATATGCATTTGCTAAAAATTTGTGTAATACCTTACATAGTACAATCTTCATCTTCAACTTGCTAAATTTTTACTTTATAAATCACTCCTTTCGCAAATGCAACAACACAAGGTCTCTTACCTCAAATTCCTTATTTTTGTGCTTATCATCTACATGTTCCTTATTAATTAGATTGATATGTTCAAGTCTTCTTTGCACCTCTAATGTGTACATGTGCATATACTCTACATGTTCCTCAACTTTTGCAATACTTCTATGTTCCTCATTTATATATCTCAAATGCACAACTACACTTAGATCGCTTCTACTAACCACCTAAACCATGTTTTCCCAATTCTCCTATTTATTAAATCATTACATGTTAACTTTGCTTGCCCCAAAAACATGTCCCATCACTTGGGCTTATCTCCAACTAAGCATCTGAACAAATTACAAAGGCTTGTGTTCACTACCTCAGTTTATCCATTCATATGTGGATGCTATGCTAAACTAAAATTCAGCCTTGTTTGCAACTTATTCCACAATGTACACCATGAATAGCCTAAAAACTTTCTAGCTCTATCAAAGAATTTGTTGCATATAATAAAATGCAACATTTTTAAGAATTTGCCTTCAACAAAAAATATGGAATCATTCCCTCTCTGCATTTTTGAGAACCCTATCACAAAATTTATACTAGCATCATCCCATGGCTTCTATGGTACAGGCAGTGATTGATACACATTGAGATTTGGCTAATCCCCTTTTTCCAATAGGCAAACTCTACACCTTTTCAGATACACACATCTACGCCCATCCTTGTCGGTGGCATCCTTTTTTTAACTATGCCAATGTCTTGTTACAACCTAAATTCCAAGCTAAGCCTTTATTGTGTTTCTCCTTGATCAAGTTCTTATGCATTGACCTTTGGGTATGCACAACTAAACTCCCTTAAATAACATTCCTTCTTGTATATGATATTCTAACCATGACATCTTCTATCCACTTGTGGGCTCCATGCAAGCTCTTCATCCATTGAGAAAGTCCTAATCTTCAATATAAAGCTCCTTCATAGAATCAAAACCCATCACCTCCAATCACATCTCTTTCAAAACTAACACTATCTCACTCAATGCATCTATAACATTGTTTAATTTCCCATTTCTATGCTTCAATAGAAATATGTAACTCTATAGGTGTTATACCCAATTCTCTTTTTGCTGATTTATCCTTCACTAGCTCTTGGTGAGAGATTGCCCCTGATGGTTTGTGTACAACATAAACTACCTTGGTAATGAATAGTGCTCACACTTTCTTAGTACAGACACAATCACATAAAACCCCTTGTCATAGATTAAGTATTTCTTTGGGTTATTCACTCTCTCACTGAAGTATGTGATGGATCTCCCTTCTTGGCTCAACATTGCAACTATCGTTATGTCACTTACATCACAATCTACTTAGAACACCTTATTGAAATCAAGCAATGGTAAAACCAAATGCCTTGCAAACTCATCTCAATACCTCTATAATTATTGTGCATATCCTGTTGAAATTCCACATGAACTAACTAATGAGCCCCATAAATTAACTATTATTGTGTCCATTTATTGTACTCATCCTGCTTGATTACCATGCTTTTGAACACTTTTCCATATCAGTTTCCTACTTTCATAAGTCTTATAGCATTATGTTTTCAAACTCTTTTAAGTAGTTGAAATTATGTATTGGAATTAAATATATGATGGATGTCTATTTATTTAAGATGTTTTTTCTATAAATGTGTTTTGAAGATGTTTTGGAAGAATAGGTATATAGCACAGAGCATCTTGTAACAAGGAAATCTCACTACATAAATCATCCTGTAGCCATAACATAACCAAAGCCTTCAATGAACCAGATTTTGATTCTCTTTCAACTGACTCACAAAAATGACTCTAATCTCCATGGAGCTCAATAAGAAAGTGGTTGAAGAACAAAATAACCTTGTTTGTCCTACAACAAAATTTATGTAGTGAGATTTCCTTGTTACAGGATGCTCTGTGCTATATACCTATTCTTCCAAAACATCTTCAAAAGATATGTAGTAGCAGAGTTGAGAGATATAAAAAATAGTATATGTTGAATACAAATTATCAAAAGTACGTTGTGTTAAGCAATTGTTATTGTAACTTCTAGCAACAATTCATTGATGCCATTTTGATTTATATGAGTGACCAACTCTGAGTTCAATTTAGTGTTTTAAGAGGAAAGGTTGAAGCTGGAGTTGGCAAGAGGAAGGGCCCCCTTTGGAAGGCTACAATAATTCAACCCATTCAAATAGCTTATAGCATGTTATTTGATTTCTTTATGCATTGTGTGATTTATTTTTGAATTGTGAGTTACATTCTTGTTTAAGATTTGTTTAAGGTATATTCCCACATATAAGCATTTATTTAACTGTATTTTTTTCATGTTTTATTTCAAGCATTTCATTTACTGTACCTCAACATCTAAGATATAATTCAAAGAATGTCAAATTAGAGATTGAATGTGCATATGCAGTGACGTCATCCTATCAAGTCTACATTGCCGAGTTGACATTTAAATGAAGTAGAAGGTACAGATCCATGATTACTCTCTTTGTTCATTTTGATCAAGATAAGTATATTCGATTGTGAATCAGTTGCTAGTCACTTCCTGTAAAAGATTGTGATACCATGAAAACTTTGGACCTTAAATGCACTCCTCATTGATGGCCATTCTATTACCCCACTAACGTTCTATGGGTCCATCTTCAAACATTTTTTGGACATCCCTAAACCCATGAATATGATCTCTCTCTTCATGAAGCTTCACTTCTTCACATTTATCAGCAACTTCTTGTGCAACATTTGAAACACATTTGATAGAAGCACTATGTGATCCTTTTTCATCTTGTTCAGCACCATAATGTCATCCAAATACATGATGACCTACTTCCCCCCAAAAAGATTCAATACTATGTACACTAGTCTTATAAACAAGCTCAGTGCATTCATCAAACTGAATGACATGACTAACAATTCATATATCTCATACTAGTTGAGGCAATATGTTATCAAGGAAGTCAACGCTCAAAATTTTAATGATGAACATCTTAATGATGGTTTTGATTTAAAACTTTTATGAGGGTTCACACAAAAACTACTTAATTTTAATGTATTTTTTCCATGCATGGAAAAATGCTTTTATCTATGTTCTTGATGGTCAAGTATCTTTTCACTAGCACTCTAAAATAATCTCTTACTACTAGTACTTGAGGTAAAATGTTTAATTCTCTTATGGAAGTTTGCACTTTTATGGTTATGGTAAAATGCTTCTTTCAATTTTTTACACTCACAATGGTGGCATTAAAATTAATATTCTTTGGTGTTTCGATGCAATATCATGCAATTTTTATTATTATACCATGTGCTCTCGAAGGCTCTCCTATGTAATATTAACGTTCAATCTCTTGTTTGTTGTAATATGATGCTCTTATAGTCACTCTACAGTCATAGTGCTGAAAACATATATCTTTCAATTGTTTGAGGTTTACTTGATTTACAACGATTGTCACTCATGATTTAACAAGTAAGCTCTAATAGATAATTGCAATATATTGCTCTTAAAATGGGCATCAATCCTCATGTTTGTAGCACCGATATAGTACCATTTTTGGTATAATTTTTTAATGGTTGAATCTACATATAAGATTTACTTTGAATTCTTTAGAATTAGTTGCTTATAAAGTTGACAATTAATTTATAGTTGTTGATTGCAACATAATACTGTTGTGTAGGTTCTCCCTCATAATGTCAACTCAATACACTTCATCTTATGGATGGAGAGTACCAAAAGCTCTTATGGTTTTTATGGTATAATATAAAATGTTCCTATGATATATCTCTAATTTCATCTTATATCTCTAACTTTTGGTTGAGGTATAATGCTCTTTCTTGGGTTCTGAAGAATAATATTGAAATTGAATCTTGTAGTGTAGGTGTTCATGATCAATGGTGGAGGTATAATGCTCTTATACAAGCTCTCTCAGGGGTTGAAATTTCCTCTCATTTACTTCTAGTGAATTTATTCTTTTTATTTTATTTAGTTAGTCGGTGTTCCTAAAATCATTTTACCCTTGCACTTTCTATTGTATTAGGGTGTATTCTCGAGTTCCATTGGCCTATTTTTGGTCATTCATTGAAATTAATATAACTCTATTTCTTTATTTATAATCAATTGATGTTATATTTGAATCCATTCATGGTTTAAAGCTTTCATTTGGGTTCTTGATGGTAATGTTGACATCGAATCTCTAAGTTATTTTTTTAATAAAATGCATTGATTTCCCTCTTAATAGTTTAATATCATTTTTTGCACTTTCCAAGCCTCTCTTTACGTAATATTGATGTTGAATATCTTATTTTTGGTTGAAGTATAAATCTCTTGTGGTGATTCTAGTATAATACTCTTAGAGAATATTCTCACTTATTCTTTCCCATTATATATAACAACATTGGTTGAGTTATAAATCTATTTCATATTGAATTAGGTTCAACTGTGTAATGTTGAATCTTTCATTGTTAGTGCTTGTAATGTTAACATGTTTAATTTAAACCAGGTTGGATAATGAATTCGGTGCACAACAAACTAAATTGTTATAACTTAAGTGTTATACAATGAAGGGATTGATCAGAACAATTGTAGAACAAAGATAATCCCACAAATTTAGCAAAATGAACCGTGAATTTTGGAAAGAAAGAATAAACATAAAGAAAAATAAGGTAGCAATCTAATTTTATTACAATTTAAATAAGGTATCTATTTCTCCCGTATTATTATAATTTAAATAAGGTTGCAATCTCATAGACAAGATCTGAAATACGACCGTCTGAGGTTTGCTACACTCCCTATAGTAGTACAAAATGGTAAAAATCTCTGAGAAGGGATGTTCTGCTATGAAAACTACTCCCCTCCTCTCTTTGAATTTTAGATCCAGATGACTAGTCCTCTATAACTATTTTTGGTTTGAAACAAAGAGACTAAAAAAGGAGTATAAATAAATCTTAACGTGGAACCTAAAAATCTAGGTGGAAAGAGTTCAATAATTTGAGCAAACTTTTTGTGGCTTGAAACTCATAAAAAAATAGGATTTTGATATTTTCTTAAATTTCATAGTTTCCTACAACTTATATATAATTATTTCAGAGTCCTTTGAAAAGTTTTTGGAAATAAAATGTTAATTATAAAATGTACACTCAAGAAATTATTTTGGTTTGTGTAGGGTGTGATCCAAGCTTTAAAACACATACCAATTCTAATTCTTATCGAGGATGAACAAATTACACACCCAACAAGTTGATGTACTAGTTTTATAGTACTTTGCCAAGATGGATACATCCTTTAAACTTATTGGATGATTAATTATCTTAAACAACCTCTTACAAATAATATTATACTTAAAAGCATCAAAGGATCCTATAAAATTTTCTAAATCATAATCAATATTCACTATTACACCCTCAACAAGATGACCTATTGGTTTTCCAGTATTTTTTCAAATTATTATCCCAAAATACCAGATGGATACATACCATAAAACTATTATACGATAATGTTCTTAGACAACCTCTCACAAATAATATTGAAATTAAAACTATTTTAAGTCTTTAATTGTCTTTTATATGTCAAAACTGTCAATCGTCAAGTTCAAATTTAATTTTCTTTTGGACCTTAAAGAATAGCCACTTACATAAACATCAATATCCTTCTTCAATGGATATTTATTGATATGCATATCCTTTATACCCCTTTCATCTAAACTTACAACTCAATGATAATCTCTAGATAATTCAATGCCCACAAGGCACATTGTTCTAAAGAGGTTTGTTTACCCATACACAATTAAACATGGGATGACACATTATCGAGGAAAATTTGTAAGACTTTGCTTAGGTTTGGATCATTTAAATTCAAGATGACTTTTCTAACCAATGAAGCTTTTTTGAATGTTGGTTTTCTTCAAATCAATTGAATAAAAAATTGTTTACCATGGGAACTGATATGCTTGGGATGATGTTGTTGGTAGCACAAAGTTACTACGAGGATAATTGCATTTGAATCAATAAATATGAGATGATCTTGATGATGAATAGAGGATTATAAGAGCATTTACAACAAATCAAGTAAATTATAAATAACTTTGATGGTCAAGATCAACCTTTTTTTTACGGTCACAATAATACATGGTTTTATGGAAGTTAATTTTTTTTGTTGTGGAAAAATTTCTTATTGTCGAATGTAGTATAATGCAATTTCAAAGGTTCCTTTAGGTAATGTCAAAATTAAATCTCTCATTGTTTATTGCAATATAATATTTCTATGGGGGCTTCTCCCTCACAATACGAATGTAAAATCTCAAAATATAAATAATGGCATAGCACTCCAATGTTGATGTTGAATCTATAATGATGTATAATGCTCTTTTAAGTGTTTTCAGTTTTGACACATAACATTGGATATCTTATTTTTATTCCTAATATAATGCTCTTATGGGTACTGATTGCCCTAGTAAACAAATTTAGTCATATGGTTGGTTATTTCCTAATGAATTTATAGTTTTTTCTATATTATATTTTGTACGAATATAGTCCTCTTACCTAAATTGTCCTTCTCAATATTGATTTTAATTCTCTTACTAGTGCTCTCTCTCATGCGAGATTTTTCTCAAAATTTTGACATTGAATCTCTTATTGCTAGTAAAAAGCCATTTAAGTGGTTCCTAAAAGAAATATTCAATATCAGCCTCTTTTAAAATGCCTTAACATGGCATGGACTCATGGAAGTTCGCACTCATAATGTCGCTATTGAAAATATTTTGTTGTGTCAAAATCTCTTGTTGTCAATCGTAATATACTGCATCTTCAAACGCTCCCTTTGGTAATATTGTCGCTGAATTTCTCATTGTTTATTGTAATATATAATTCTTATGGGGGTTTTTACCTCATAATGTTGATGCAAAATCTCCCATGTCAATCATGGCATAATACTCCCATGGGAATCCTCTCACAATGTTGATGTCGACTCTAATTTCTATTTCAAATACAATTCTATTATTGAGGATGGCACTTCTAATGTGTGTTCTCCTAAGCACTACAACATTCAATATCATACTACTTGCGAAAATATGCTATTATGGAGGTCCACATTCAAAATGTTGAATCTCATACTACTTGTGGAAATTCATTGCACTTCCAAAGATGCTCTTACGTAAGACTAAGGTTGAATCCTTTATTGCTTGCTACAATGAGTTATAATGCTCTTATCATGGTTTTCGTATGATGTATAGTGTTCTTATGAGAATTTTTACTTGTAAATTCATCTTATATCTCTAACTAGTTGTTGAGGTCTAATGCTCTTAAGGAAAACACCCATGTTAACTTACATTCAAAATATTGTTGCTCATTGTAGTATAATGCACTTTTGAAGCCACTCTTCTTCATTGTTGACATCAAATCTTTTATTATTGGTTGTAACATATTGCACTCATAATGTCAACATAGAATTTATAACATTTGGTTGTTGTATAATGTTATTATAAGTGTTCACACTTATAATAATTACTTTAGATATTTTAATTTTATTCATAATAAATTGGAAACTGAATCTCTTATTCCTAGTTAAGTATAATGCTTAGAGATGGTTTCTCTCATTAAATGTCACATTGAAACTCTTAATATTACTTGTAGTAAAAATATCTTCAAATAGTTCTTAAATAAAATATGTAAGATCAGTTTCCTTTTTGTGGTCTCAATATAACACGGTCTCATGGATGTTCACACTCATAATGTTGATATTGACAATATGTTATTTTGGTAAAATCTCTTATTGTAGATGGAAATATATTGAAACTTAGAGAGTGCCCTTGGCTAATTTTGTCATTGAATCTCTCCTTATTTATTGAAATATATGATTCTTATGGGGGATTCTCCCTCATAATGATGATGTAAAATATTCCTATGTCAATCAAGGCATAACACTCTAAAATATTCCTATGTCAATCAAGGCATAACACTCTTGTGGAGATCCCCCCATAAGGTTAATGTGCACTCTTTATTTTCAATTTGAAATATGATTCTATTATGCAAGATAACGCTCATAATGTGTGTCACTACTCACTTTGACGAGACCAATATAGTATTAATTTTGGTATAATTTTGTGATTGTTAATCTTGCACTAAATGTTTACTTTGAATTCATTACAATCGGTTGTTTATAATGTTGACAATAAATTTTCACCACTAGTTCTAGTATAACATTGATATGTGGGTTCTCCCTCATTGATAATAAATTTCTTATTATTTGTTGGAATCTCTTACTATTTATTGCGACATTGAATCTCTTACTGCTTATTATGGTAAAATGTTGCAATGGGACTCACCTCTCATAATTTTGTAGTTGAGTATTTATTTTTTTATTGTAACTCAATGCACTTCCAAAAATTGTCTTCCATCATATGAATGTTGAATCTTTTATTGATTATTCTAAAGGACTTTTAACGCTCTTATGATGGATTCATATAATCTATAATTTTAATATGAGAGTCATTACTTGTAATTCATCTTGAATCTCAATAAATGTTACAATAATATATGGGTTCCCTCAATAAATGTCACTTTAAATTCATTAATATTGCTTGCAGTCAAAAGCTTTTCGAGTGGTTCCTAAACAAAATGTTCAAGATCCACCTCTTTTTGATGGTCACAAAAATACATGGTCATGGAAGTTAAATTGTTTTGTTGTGGTAAAATTTCTTATTGTCTAATGCAATATAATGCAATTTCAAAAGCTCCCTTGGGTAATGTTAAGAGTTAAATCTCTCATTGTTTCTTGAACTATAGGATTATAATGGGGACTTCTCCCTCTTAATGCTGATGTAAAATCTCCAAATGTAAATAATGGCATAACACTCCAATGGAGATTTTCTCATAATGTTTATGTTGATTCTCTAATATTGTATAGTTCTCTTACAAGTGTTCTCAATTTTAACACTTAACATTGGGTATTTTATTTTTATTCCTAATATAATGCTCTTATGGGTATTGACTATTCTAGTGAACACATTTGGTCATGTGGTTGGTTGTTTCTAATGAGCTTACAAGTTTTTTCTCTTACCAAAACTGTCACTCTCAAAATTGACTTTAATTCTCTTACTAGTGCTCACTCTTGTGAGAGATTTTGCTCATAATTTAGAAATGAAATCTCTTATTGCCAGTAAAATATAATACTCAGATATGGGTTCCCTTAACAAATTTCACATTGATTCCCTTAATATTGATTATAGTAAAAATCCCTTTAAGTGGTTCCTAAATGAAATATTTGAGATCAACAATATTACTTGCAGTCAAAAGCTTTTCAAGTGGTTCCCAAATGAAATATTTTGTTGTGTTAAAATATTTTGTTGTCAATCACAATTTATTGCATCTTCAGAGGCTCCCTTTGGTAATATTGTCACTGAAACTCTCCTTATTTGTTGTAATATATGATTCTTATGGGGGTTTCTCCCTCATAATGTTGATTCAAAATCTCCCATCTCAATCATGGTATAATACTCCCATGGGAATCCTATCACAATGTTGATGTCCACTCTAATTTTTGTTTCAAATATGATTCTATTATGGAGGATAACACTTGTAGTGTGTGTTCTCCCAAGCACTACAACATTCAATATCATACTACTTTTATAAATATGCTATTATGGAGGTCCACACTCAAAATGTTGAATCTCATACAACTTGTGGCAACTCATTGCACTTCCAAAGATGCTTTGACATAAGACTAATGTTGAATCTATTATTGCTTGCTACAATGAGTTATAATGCCCTTATCCTAGTTTATGAATGATGTATAATATTTCTATGAGAATTCTTATAAATTCATCTTATATCTCTAACTAGTTGTTGAGGTATAATGCTCTTAAGGAAATCACCCATGTTAACTTACATTCAAACTCTTTTTGCTCACTATAGTATAATGCACTTTTGAAGCCACTCTTCTTCAATGTTGGCATTAAATCCTTTATTTTTGGTTGCAACATATTGCTCTAGTAATGTCAACACATAATTTATATCATTTGGTTGTTGTATAATGTTGAATCTTTTATTAACTACTCAAAAGCAGTTTAATGCTCATAAGGGGATTTATGTATAACGCATAATGTTAATATGAGACTTATCACTTCTAATTACATCTTGAATCGCTAACAATTGGTTGAATTATAATGCTCTTCTATGGCTTCTTACTATTAATATTGATGTCAAATCTCGTAGTGTAAATATTATTAAGGTGTTCATGATCAATGGTGTTCATATAATACTCTTACACAAGCTCTCTTGGGTGTTCCTAGGGTTCGTTTACCTTAACATTTTCTACTGTAATTGGTTGTATTCTCAAGTCCCATATACCTACTTTGGGTCACTTGTGGAATTTAATATAATTTCCCTATTTCTTTTCTTCATCATAATTATTGTTATAATTAAATCCATTCTTGCTATAATGATTTCATTTGGGTTCTCAATGGTAATGTAACTTTTCACTACCAATGTGGGACAATATCCTACTATTACTCGAGCTAAAATAATTTACAAAGGTTTCCATTCAAAATGTTTATGATGAACCTCTTATTGATGGTTGCAATTTAATTCTTTAATGGAGGTTAACAATTATATGCTTATAGTATAATGTTGCTCGCAAGTTTTCATACTCACAATGTTGGCATATATATATTATTCTTTGGTGTTTGCTTTTAACTTGTAACATAACACGCTTTTGGTAGTAATATCATGCACTCTCAAAGGCTCTCCTATGTAATATTAACATTTAATCTCTTCTTGTTTGGTCCAATATGATGCTCTTATGGTGGTTCTAATGTCATAGTATTCACAATGATCTCTTTTAGTTGTTTGTGGTATGGTTGCCTTTATAACAATTGTCACCCACAATTTTACATTTAAGCTCCTCTTGACAATTGAAATATATATTGATTATAATGGGTATCACCCCTCATGTTTGTAGGATTAATAGAGTACTAGTTTTTGTATAATTTTATGGTGGTTAATCTTGCACTTAATGTTGGCTTTGAATTCATTATAACTCACTGTTTATAATGTTAACAATGAATTTCTCACTGTCGGTTGTATAAAATTCTTATGTTGGTTCTCTCTCATAATGTTCATATTGAATCTACTATTGTTTGTTGGCAGTTAACCTTCAAACTGTTAAAGTTCAATCTCTTATTTTTTGTTGCAGTAGAATGCTATGATTGGAGTTAAATCTTACATAATACTAATGTTCAATATATTATTACTTGATGTAGTAGATTCTAGTGATTTTGTGGTGGTTTTGGTATAATGAATAAAGTTCCGTTGAGAATTTTTACTTGTAATTTCAACTTATATCTTTAACTATTGGTTGAGGTATAATGCTCTTTTATGGCTTCCTACTACTATTATTGATGTTGAAGGTACAATTCTCTTATAAAAGATTTCTAAAGTATTGGGTTTACCCCTCATTGACTTTCAATTCTTTTGTTCTTTTTCTTTTATTTAGTCATCAATCCTACACTTCTTTTCCCCTAGCACTTTCTAATATAAATTTGGTGTATTATCAAGTCCCATTGACCTACATTAGGTCACTCAAGGAAATTAATATAAATTCCTTCATTCTTTCTTCTCAATTAAATGTTATATTGGAATCACTTACTTTCGGTTGTAGTGAAATGCTCCTAAACATATTATCTCTTGCAATGTTGATATATATGTGCAACCATGTTCCCTTTTTACGGTTATATGGGGGAATATAGGAATATAAATAAGTGACTTCTATAAATACATGAAAATCCTATACATAATATTTGAATATGGTAAAATACAACAAAATAGGAGTATGCATCAGGCACGTCCTCATGGAATACTGGTTTATAGTCAATCCATCTACCAATGGGGAATCTCATTGGATTTTTGATGTTGAGTCACTTTTTGTTGAGTGTAGTAAAATGTTGAATCTCTTGCTAATAGATACATTATAGATCTTGTAAGTAGATTCACATTTAAAGCTCATATTATTGGTTCCATTATAAGCTATTGTGTTTTATTTCAATAGAATTCACTTTCACATGTTCTCAATTGTAATGTTAACATTAGATTTATTACAATTGTATGTCCCATGATGCCCTTACATACATTCTCATCATAATATTAATGCATAATTGCTTGTAAAAAATTCAGTTGGAATCCCTTAATATTGAAATAACATTTACTATGGAAATTGAAGAAAATGAATCCATTTCATTCTTAGGTGTTATGGTGATTAAAAAGAAAGATGATCTATTAGCCCACAAAGTCTATAGGTAGAAAATGCATACGAACCAATATATTCATGTCAATTTCCACCATCATCCAAGTCAAGAAATGGGTGTTCTAAACACTCTTAATACTGGAGCTTGGAGGATACCTTGTAATAACCACTTTCAACAAGAAAAAGAACATCTGCGACAAGTTTTGAAAATTTATGGTTATTCCTCAATCCAAATAAATTAACGCTTTCACAAAAGTGGAACATAAGTGTTAAAGGTATAATCACTGAAAGGGGGAGCGGAGGGTGAATCAGTGAACCCAAATTATCCAACTTCAATTTCAACCCTTTCAATTTCTTAATCAATTGCCATAAACATACATGAAGCATTAACAATATTCATAGCAATGAGTAGAGAGACAATGTAAGATCAATCACATAAGACATGACATATGTGGGAGACCCTCTTGGGGGAGAAAACCCATTAGAACCTACAATTGGACTACTATCATATAATAATAAGAACCAATTTAGACCATCCACAACTGATAAAGGAAGTGAAATCTCTATTTAGTGGGACTACAATCCTACAAGGTGCTTTAACACCTATCTAGATGAGTTGCAACAACAACCAAACTTTTAGCAAGTTTCACCTTACAAGGAGGCTACAACCACCTTAGATGTTGAGCTATCAAAACAACACCTGTGAACACATCCGCCTTTGAAGTGATGTCTACAACACCTGATGATGGACCTTTGACTATCACTCTTCACCTTCACTCACACTCAATCTGCAAGAGCACTATTCTCCAAATAGAATTATGACCAACAGGTCATAAAAATAGTCCTCAGTCTATTCTTCTCTTCATCCCATACACAGGGGACTCTACCCTTCCTTGGCTCCACAACTTACACACACAAGCCTCTATCACTAATCTCTTACTCACGTCTAGACACCACCATATTTGGATTCACTATTTATAGAGCAAACATGATCATCATCATCTTGGTCAACCATTAGGCATGTATCAACCCTTAGGAAATCTATCATACAAAAGCATATGCTCAATATAATCTTCATAAGTCAGCCATAACATCTATGGGTCACCTTTAAGGAACTACACCTTTCAATTAGGACCTTGTAGCCCTTATAGGTTTCATGTGAACCCATTTGCTCTTTTAACACTTCATCGAATGAAAACAAGAACAAAAAACCACTATCAAAAGCATAGACCCATTCCATATGATCTATAAGTCCCCCTTAAGTGCCAACAACCAACATAGAACCCTTCTGCTTAAGCACAAATCTCTCAAAAAACATTCTACGCACACAGTCATTATGAACAAACACACAGTCACCTTATAAACCATTGTTCATACTACATACAAATGGTCAAACCTTCATAATGCACAAAGAGCATCCTTATGGATTCTACAACACTACATAATAGCCAATGCATCAAAAGATATTGAAAGAATATGAAAACAAGCTCAAATAATATTCTTGGGTCACTTACAGTCCATGCACAAACATACAGTCAACATTGTACCTTCATAACTATATATGTACACACTTTCAAATCTTCAAATCTATATTTTTAGATGTGCCTTGGAGCCTTCTACAAGTCTTTTTACACAATGGGAAATTTCTCCCTGGATCCAAAGTTATAGCCAAAATATAGAGCCCTAGTTTTTCCTTTGCAAATTCTAATATTCAAATGCAAATGGTTACAGTTAAACCTTGAACATCATGCTTGCATCTCATGTCTTTGCTTCTTAGATTAAACATGCACCATCGATCTTGTTCGATCTTTAACACATAGTCTATCCAAGCCAAATGTTAAACATCTAATATTTGACCTCATATTGTGCAATTTGGAGACTTTAACTTAACGCGCTCCATTGATCTTGTAGACACCAATATCGTGTCAACCCCGCTTGGTCCCCTTCTAAATGTTAACACTCCTAACCCACACTTGCACACTTTATTAATTTAAAATAAACTACTTATTTTAAAATTAATTACCTCACCTTGGACATCTCACCTTGGACACCTCACCTAGACACCTCACCTAAGACATTTTCTTAGCCTATGAGTCAGCCTAAGACTAGGTCCTCCAAATCCTAACTACCCATGACCCATTCTCACTCCTTATTAACTCCCTAACTAGCTCTCATGCCTCATAAACCCTTCTTTTAACTGTTTTCCAATGGCAAAGGCACTTGGCAGGTGGAGAAGTGGGCAAAGAGCTAAAAATAGCTCTTTTACCTATTCTCTCACTGTCAACGTCGATCAACACACGGCCAACATCGGTAGTTCTATGCCAACACTGGCGGTATCACCAACATCAGTTACATAAGCTGAGCTCTAACATTGAGCTACCCCTCACCTCTTTGACATTGATGTGCACATTCTGAGACCTAAGGCACCAGAACTCAACTATCGTTCTCTTGGCTATCGAAGCTCTGCATAAGTCATTCCAGAGACTGGATTAAAACATTGTACAAGGACTTCAACATCAGCCACAATAGGAATAAGCATTCTGACACCCCTGGGTCTTCACCATAAAGATAAGTACTCTGGTCTCCATTTCAAAGTGTTAGCATACATTGTTAATTGGTTTCCATTTGATATTTCTAAATACTATTGAGAGACCCAACTTCTTCCATCGAGGGGCTAAAAGGCCTTCCCCTTATTCTTATCCTCTTCTCACACCTACCCTCTACCTTTACCCTTCTTCAGACCTTATTCACCTTCCCGTAACCCTACACAAACCTCCTAATTTCTAGAAACTCTTCTGTCCATCACAAAAATATTCTAAAACCTGTCCAAGGCCCACTGCCCCTATCGACATCGGCAACCAAACTGACGTCAGCATCATTTCCCCACCGACCTCAGTAGATAAATCGACATCGGTGACTATGCAAACCAAAAAACCTATCCAAATAGCCCATAAACTAGACAAAACCTTTGACCAGCCTGTTGTAACATTTTGAGACACACAAACTATAGGGAATAGGTACATAATATTCTACCTTTCCATTTCTTTAAGTCCTTTATCATTTCTTTTTATATAACACTCTTTTCTTTAAATAGTGGACTGTCATCCCTTAGGGAGCTTTACGCTTCCAGGATTGAGCGCATAGCTTGGCAGTCCACCATATCATCTTCTAACATCTTCTTTGTTCAAGTTTCTTTCTTACTGTAGGTGTTTCCTCCACACCCAAAGAGGAGCTCCCACAAAGCTTGGATATGGTGCACACTACATCTGGGTAACATCAAACCTAACCTCTTAACCTTAGTTTCTTCCTCCTTTGAATGTAATTGTGAAAAATATAGAGAAACATTCTGGCATGCCCGGTGGGACCCTTGGAGTTTTCCTTGGGTTCATTCTTTTTCTTTTAAAAATCAAATTTTCATATAGATGCATTAGAGACATCTTCACTTCTTGCATCCCCTCTTCTTTCCCATTATTTCTTGAAAAATAAAAACCTTAGCTTCTCTTACTTTTTTTTTGTCTCAAAAGGAAACCATTAGCAGAAGTTAAAAAGAACATCTCTTTCTCTTCTTGTCACTTTTTCCCTACATCATAGAGTAGTGAAAAACTCATACTCTTTACCTCTTCTCCAATTGTTTGCATTGAATAACATATTTTGATTTGGGTTAAAAACTATTGCATTTCATTCTTGCTTGGATGCATACTTAGCCCAATTAGTTATTAAAGCATTATGAATAAATTGTATTGCACAAATGTTACACAACCAAACCACAATCACTTAAAATCAAACACTTAAACTTACTTGAGACAAGGCCCGTCTAAGATTTCATCACCTAGTGGATACCTTACCCCACCTAGCGATCCTACTTGGATTTCACCACCAAGAGGAGGACCCACTATGTTCTCTGGCAGAGTATAAACTATAGGCAAGGTATATTCTGGCTAAGTGACCCAGCTCAGCTCTAGGTTCATGAAGTGAAGGGAGCAAGCCCCAGCACTAGGCCACGTACTAAACCTAACACAGATATTTTTGAGCACCATAACACAACTTGAAACTAGCCATAGACTTCCTCTCTAGGACCTGTTCTACAAGCCCAACTCCCAACACATTCACTTAAGGCATAAGCCACCATGACTTTAAAACTTATTCCTAGGAATCTAACGTTTTAGAGGTTTCTTGCCTAATCATCTATTTTTCTATTTTTATCTGAGTGTTTGAGTTGGTAAGGTCATACCATTATGAAGTCTAAAACAACTCAGAATTTCTTCTTCTTCCAAAGACTATCAGTTTTCTATGTTTCTAGAATTACACAGAAATTGACATCAATTTTTCTACCAACGTCGGCAACAATACTACACTGACGTCGGTTAACTGACCAACCTCAGCAACACTTCTAACTGATATCAGTTAAATAACTGACATCGGTCACTGTCAATAAATTTTCTTTCCAAAATAACAAGCTTAAAACCCAAATTTCTTGCTGTTCAACACAAATTCTAGTTTTCTAAAACTAAAACACATAGTTTCTAGAAACTGAACCCCTCTCACCTTGGATGGTTTTGACACATAGTCAATCCAAATCCCTTGTTGACCACACAAGTCAACAGCCACTCCCACCTTTGCCCTTCATACCTAGTCATCTAATGGAGCATTCTTCAGATACTGAGCATACTCCTATCCAACCTACGCCTAATCAACCTCTTATTATTCCCAAAGGGGATCAAGATTTTGAGAGATTCCTTGACCACAATGTCAAGGCTCTCCAACATTATCTTGCTAGAATCCAAATGCGAGATCCTTCAGGTAACCCTATTTATGGTATGCCAACTACTTTGGTTGAAGCTGTAATGATATCAACAGCCTCCACTACCCAACCTATGGCCACTCAGGTCATTGCCTCAACTAGTAACCCAACCATGGCCAATGTTCAAGATTTGGCCTCCCCTTCTATCCTTTCCTGCCCTACCTCCATCAGGGTTCTGTACCCCCTCAACTACAAACAATTCAACCAAGTTTGACACCTTTATAGAACTTGATTGTCTCTATCCCATCCACTCTTGTGCCTATAAACATGAGAGTGACCACTTATCCTTTTACTATTATCGCTGCCATTTAACCACCCTTGGTAGCATCTAGTCAAGTTGTGCCCTCCAACTTCACGGCACAAGCCCCCTTGGCCTTGACATCGGCCCCTATGACAAACTATCAGTATGTTGCACCTACACAAATGCAATAAAGTACATCATATGCCCCTTCCAATGCCTTCTAGGTACCCTATAACTTAGGGGGTGCCCCTCCTGCCAATCCATCTGCCGATCTAATTAAGATGCTGATGGATAAGATGTCCAACCTTGAGACATCTATTTCAGGTTCAAAGAGTGTTCTTTCATATGAACAAATCTATAATGAACCTATCCACCCTTTAGTTCTTATTCGATCATACCCTAACCAATAAGAAATCCCAAAATTTACTCACTTTTAGAGTAAAGAGGACCCACAACAACATCTGTGAGCATTTAGACACGCTTGCTACCTCATAGTGCACGATGATGCATTATTACTTCACACATTTTTGGCACCGCCCTTGACTGGTATAGCTCTATTGCCAGTCATTCTCTCTTCACCTTAACTCAACTCACTTAGCTATTCCTTGATCATTTCTCAATCAACATCTCCAAGAAGGTCTCCATCACAGACCTTTATTCCATTAGACAATTTGAGGATGAGTCAATAGCTAACTTCATCGCCCATTAGAGAGGTTTGATCAACCAACTCTCCTTCTCAATACCTCAACCTGAGCTCATTGAGCTCTTTTCAAGAGCATGTGCCAAGCACATCTCATCCACTCTGCAGGTTCAAACTTTTTGCACATTTGATGAAGCTTTCACTATGGCCCGAAAGCTTGAACTCTGTGCAGTCAAAGAAGATAGGGTCAAATTTCATAGCAAAAATACCAACGCAAAATACAATGACCCTTCTTCTTCCAAACCTTCTTCTTCCCACTCCAAGTCTAAGGGATTAGCAAACATTATGGTCCTTAGGTCACCATCTTCTACCACAACCAACCAATCTGAGCCCTCCACTTCACAAAGCATCACTAGACAATTCCAACAATAGTATGAACAACAATGATACACTCCAATAGGAGAATCGTATGCTTCTGTATTGGATAAATTAGTGAAGTAGGGGGTCCTCAACCTCCCTCAAATCTGACCACACATCCAATTTGACCCCTCACAAGCCATCCCTGTATGGTATAGGGAAAATGACTTTTGTAACTACCATCGTGTCAAGGGTCATGACACTGATAATTGAAAAACCATAAAAAACATTGTTCAAGACATGTTAGACAAAGGGGACCTTGTTTTGGATAACCCTAATGTACCGGCAAACCAAAACATGAATGTTTTTAGGCACCATTTCCTAACCATCCCCCAAGTCAGAACAATGTTTAGACCATGGCCGATAACCCTCAAGAATGCAACATATGCACAGTCGACATGGTCTTTCCTTTCATTCATATCCAACCTCTCCCACAATCTGAGGAGGTTGGTCAACCCATTTCTCCACCATGGGTAGAAGAGCCTATTTTACCCATACCACCCCCACGTAATGAAGAGATCCTTTTGCCTCGTCCTCTTCCTCATGTGGATGAACCCATTTCACCTATATCACCCCCACAACATCAAATACCTCCTCTGCCCATTCTTTTACCATGTGAGGATCCCATATTACCTATTCCTCTTGCCCCCACCTTCCCTTTTCTTCTACCATTGGAAAAAATTACCATTCATACCCCATGCCCTCATGTAGAAGGGGCCATCATCCCTCTGCTTCACCCTTTAGAGGAGCCTTCCTCTCCTATTTTTCCTCCACCGATGGAGGATAGTCCTCCATCCAGCCCCCTTTCACATGTGGGAGAGTCTACTTTGACCTCTCCCATATTGGAGGATGCCTTGATGGTACCAACGCCGATGGCACCACCCTTATCCTTCTTATCACCAATGGAGGATCATACTTTTTTCGCTCTTAGACCACACATGGAAGGCATGATCATCCCTACGCTCTATCTGCTTGAAGAGCCAAATTACTAATCCCTTTTCTACCGAGAGAAGAACTCACCACCTCACCCACTTCAATTGAGGAAGATCTGGTGATGGTTCTCTCTCACCTTTGGCCTATGATTGCTGCATCCAACACATTTTCACTATCACAATCACCCAAATCCTTTGAAGGACCAACTGTAAAGCCTTAAGCGACATCATCTAAACCCTTCTCTTGATTGGTAGAAAACTTAGGATTTCTCCATTCTAAGAACCTAAAACATGAGGCACTATGGGAGCGACTTAAGGCTCATTATCCTACACATCCCAATTCACCTTATACTGCCAACCCTTCCACGATGATTCACCCCAAAGTCTCTAATGAGGATTGGGCTTCCACTTCTAAAACATTAGAAGCTCAACCTTCCATGTCTGAATCCAAACCCTTGCAGGCATCCACCATGCTGAAATAGATTAAATCTCTCAGTGTTTGCCCTGTATCAAACCTCACTCACCCACAAGTGAAGTTAGATTTGAACCTTGCCCCACATAGTAGTGGTTCTCGCACCATACTAAAGAAGGATGCTAAACCACATTAGTCTACTCCTCCCCTAACCAAAAAAGTGGTACAAAAAACTCCCCCACCTTCACCATTGCCCTCTATCTTGGGTCCACATCCTTCCACTTTAATAGGAGTGCTCCCAATTCCAACACCTCACAAAGACAAACTACCTCCATTACTCCCTCTACACGCCAAAAACATATTTCCACCAAGAAATTTGACACCTCTCATCAAGAAAGTGTCATCTACATGTGTGGCCACACCACAAACTAAAAAGGTGGTATGAAAAACTCCCCCTACAACTCCTAAATAGAAGTTGTCAACCCCTACTACAACAACAAGCACATACCCATTAGTGGGTTCTTATGCTTCACTGTTATGTTGATTGTTGCAGTCTTCTAACATCATTCTCCCACCCATTAAGCCATACCGACCTCTCAGATCAAAACCATCTTGGTTCAATGACACTCAAATCTATTGGTATCATCGCACACTTGGGCATGATACTGAGAATTACTACACTCTTAAGGTTGTCATTCATCAACACCTAGAAAAGGACACCCTTCCCATTGAGGATTCCCTTGACCACCTTTTTGACAAACTACTGACACCATCCCATGCCTCCCAAACCTCCTCACTTGAATCGGGATCCCAACGCGAGATTATGGTCCCTTTACCACCTTCTCCCCCTTTATTCAAAATCAACACTATTAATGTGACCACTAGGTCCCAAACCCTAAAGGATAAAGAAAAAGAGTAGGTTTCCACCTCTTTGACATATTCATTTGCCAAGCCCTCTCCACCACCAAAACCCAAGATTTCTATCTTGGGTACATCTCAACCAACATCTTCAGAGGCAATTCGTGACTCCATGGTGAAAGAACTTCACCAAACCCCTGTGAAGATGTCTTTGTATGACCTAATTTAAAGCTATCCGCAACATCGCCAAACCTTGATTAGAGCTTTACAAGTAGTGGAGGTCTAACCTAAAGACCCCCAACCACTGGCTGCTTTAGTCAAATTGTTACCCACTATTGCCTCTGTCACCTTCAATAATTTTGAGATTTCAGACTATAACTTAGAAGATCAAGATCCTGCCCTCTAAAACTAAGCCTGTCAGGAAAAAGCTTCACAAGATGCATCCTTGCATCACACTCCTTGTCAAAGAGGAGCTTCAACATCTTCTCTCCATCTCATTTATCCAACCCAATGATTATCCGCAATGGGTGTCAAACATTATCCCTGTCACAAAAACAACAGGGGGAATTTGAATTTGTACTGACCATCGCGACCTAACTAGCTTGCCCAAAGGATGACTTTCCTTTTTACCAAGCATCGACTGAGGCCATCTTGCCTCTTGACATACAAATACCTTATTTTCACATCTCCTTGCATGACATCCTCTCTAATGATGACTTTCGTCAAGATTGAAGAACACAACTTGAGTTACTTGACGACCGTCATCTTGCCACTCTTAATCATCTTCATATCTACCAAGACCGCATCAAGCATGCCTATAAAAAAAATTTGAAAGAATGAGATTTCAAAATTGGAGATCTCATCCTTAAAGAAACCAACATGTGACCAATATAGAAAGAAGCAAATGAGGCAAGTTTTCTCCTAATTGGCTCAGACCTTATATAATAATGCATAAGTATGGATCAGGCACTTATCATCTATCTTCTCTCAAAAGCCAGCTAGAACCTGAGCCCCTTAATGCCTTGCATCTGTGACCATTCTAATGTTAACCAAGTAATCATTCACTTGATGTTTAACTTGAGCTCGTCCCTTGAGCAACCCCTATCATCCTCATTCTTATTCTTTTCAACCCTTTTTCCCTACAAACATTAGTTAACCCTTTTTTAAGCATTAATGCCTTATCCTAATAAAAGGAAAATCCCTAAACCTCTATAGTCTAGTCCATGACTAAAAGTTTAGTCAAAAGCAAAAAACATAAAACTGGGATGCCTAACAAAATATTAAAAGGTCATAAACTATAAATATAGACTGTTCCCTCAAAGGATAGCTGCATTATTGTTGTAATTAATAGACTGCTCCTTTGAAGCATAGCTATTCAAAGACATCAAAACATACAAAGCAAAATATAGACCACTCCCTCAAAGGATGGCTATACCCAAATTTTTATACAAGAACAACACCCTCTCAGAAGCTTCCCGCATCGATCAGCTACACATGACCACAAAACAAAACAACATCCCCAAGTAGACTTCCCGCATTGATCAGTCTACAAAAAAAAGAGGTTGACAAACTATTAAGTCATGGACTCACCTATAGTCATTCTCGAGGTCACCTATAAAAGGGACAAAGTTATCCCTACTCAAAAGGGTTATACTATCCTCACATAATCATACCTATTACCCCAAAATACCCAAGGAATTTTGAGCTCACTTAAGATCAAGTGATTAGGGTACTTCTCTAACAAAAACAAATGGTCGATGACATAATGCATGAACGGGGCTTTTGTTTTCAAAAACCTTATCTCTGCTATCATTATGGTCCTTTTCAATGAAATAACAACACACCTTTCACTACTCACACCTTCGTCAAATACAACCAAAACATTTTCTAACCATTAACATAACATCATGATTTATTTAATGCAAATACCAATTTGTGTTATATACATTATCATAGCCCATTCACATTAGTGTTTATGGAACACAATACACATGGAAACTATCAACCAAACACAATTTATGTCAAGCATATACCATCACCAATATGGAAACCTACTGAAGCATAAATAAACTCATTTTATTTTTAGCATACACCATCACCAATATGAAAAATTGCTAAGGATGAAAAACCACATAACCTATGTTACAACATACACCATCACACAATATGGAAAAGGCTATAACATCATCATACACTCATAATTTCAAGCATGTACCGTTAAACATATGGGAAATGCTAAAAACACTAACATAACCAAAACAACTATCAACCTCTTTGACTCTTCTTCCCTTGTTGGGAGAACTACATTGGCTTGAGGCCCTTAAAATAGGGGCTATATAGAAAGCACTCAGTTGACATGGGGTCTTCTGAGGTTAGCTCAGCCATTCATTCATTCATCTACCTAATGGACAAACTATCTAAACTAGCCCAAAATCATGACCAAACAACCAGCCCTGACACTGTAGAAGTCACCTTAGACTTCTCATAGGGCACATTGGAGATCACATACATCTCCCTAACCACAACAAACAACACTTGAGATCAATTATATCTCAGCCTAACCTGACAAATGACCTTGAAGACTGTCACTATCTCCTCAGACCACGACCACTTTTAAGACAACTTTGCCTTGATTGTTTTGATTACATATGCTACCTCATGAATAGTTAGCAAATTGTACACGCCCCTCACACCTATTGTCAGATTGAGCCCAAGTTGAACCCCAATATCTGTGACATTTTCATGTTTTCCAGGAGCACTTCCTAGCCTGAGATACTTGGAAAATGATGCCCATTGGAGCTATAGCTTTGATCGATTAACCCAATCAGCTACCACTAATAAGCTGGGGACCGGTTACTTCAATTTTAGTCCTCCTTGACCATTGGAGCTACAACTTTGATCATTTAACCCAGTCAACTACCACTAATAAGTTAGGGACTGGTTACTTTAATTTTAGTGCTCCTTGACCTTGCCTATGACAATTTGACCTACCTATCAAGTGAAGTGGTATACATGCAATCTCAACTATTGCAATGTTCACACTCAAACCTCACCCTACCCATCCACTGCCTATCAAATCGGCACCCAATTTTGGCTTACCTTCTCTCAATTCCTGCTTTGAGAGGGAATACCTTATCCCATACTTGGGGCAACCTACACCTATTTTTGTCTTACAGTTTGCCAAAACAAACCACAAGACAAAAGGGGCAAATGTAGACACTAATATCGTGTCAACCCCCCCTTAGTCCCCTTCTAAACGTTAACACTCCTAACCCACACTTGCATACTTTATTAATTTAAAATAAACTACTTATTTTAAAATTAATTACCTCACCTTGGACACCTCATCTTGGACACCTCACCTAGACACCTCACCCTAAGACCTTTTCTTAGTCTATGAGTCAGCCTAAGACTAGGTCCTCCAAATCCTAACTACCCATGACCTATTCTCACTCCCTATTAACTCCCTAACTAACTCCCATGCCTCATAAACCCTTCTATTGACCATTCTCTAATGGCAAAGGCACTTGGCAGGTGGAGAAATAGGTAAAGAGCTATAAATAGCTCTTTTACCTATTCTCTTGCCACAGACGTCGGTCAACACATGGCTGACATCGGTAGTTCTACACCGATGCCAGTGGTATCGCTGATGTTGGTTACATAAGTTGAGCTCTAACATTGAGCTGCCCCCACCTCTTTGACATTAACGTGCACATTTTAAGACCTAAGGCACCAACACTCAACTATCATTCTCCTGGCTATCGAAGCTCTGCATAAGTCATTCCAGAGACTGGATTAAAATATTATACGAGGACTTCAACATCAGCCACAATAGGAATAAGCATTCTGACACCCCTGGGTCTTCACCATAAAGCTAAGTACTCTGGTCTCCATTTCAAATTTTTAGAATACATTGTTAATTGGTTTCCATTTGATATTTCTAAATACTGTTGAGAGACCCAACTTCTTTTGTGGAGGGGCTGAAAGTCCTTCCCCTTATTCTTATCCTCTTCTCACACCTACCCTCTACCTTTACCCTTCTTTAGACCCTATTCACGTTCTCGTAACCCTACACAAACCTCCTAATTTCTAGAAACTCTTCTGTCCATCAAAAAAATATTTCAAAACCCATCCAAGGCCCACTGCCCCTACCGACATTGGCAACCAAACCGACGTCGACATCATTTCCCCACCGACCTCGATAGATAAATCGACATCGGTGACTGTGCAAACTAGAAAACCTATTCAAACAGCCCATAAACTAGAGAAAACCTTTGACCAACCTGATATAACATTCTAAGACATACGGACTATAGGGAACATGTACACAATATTCTACCTTTCCATTTCTTTAAGACTTTTATCATTTCTTTTTATACAAAACTCTTTTCTTTAAATAGTGGATTGTCATGCCTTAGGGAGATTTACGCTTCTGGGACTAAGTGCATAGCTTGGTAGTCCACCATATCATCCTATAACATCTTCTTTGTTCAAGTTTATTTCTTATTATAGGTGTTTCCTCCACAGCCAAAGAGGAGCTCCCACAAAGCTTGGATACGATGTGCACGACATCTGGGTAACATCAAACTTAACCTCTTAACCTTAGTTTCTTCCTCCTTTGAATGCCATTGTGAAAAATATAGAGAAACAAATCTCTTGTACGTAGCTTGATCTTTAACATCATTAAACGATTGTCACTTTGACAAGTTTAACTCCACTCAAGCAGTTGATATCTATCTGTATGATCACAAGATCATCGTTGATCCTTGAAAGAAGCTTGATCTTTATCTCTGCTTAGCCAAGTGTTCTAGACTCAGAGACGATTCCAACCATAAGCCAAGTGTTCTATTTTGAGTTTTTTAAAGCCATTTTCTAATGCCTTTTTGGAGACTTTTAAGCAAAAAACCACTAGAATGCGATATTGTTTCACAATAGGAAGGTGGAAAGTTTGACCGTGCATATCAAGACTTTTTAAAGCATTATTACTAAGTTTTACGTAGTCTTAAAGGATCCATTAGATAACTGTGAGTTTTAGATCTTGTATTTATAATTCATGCAAATGGATTGGTTCATATTTTAAGCAAACCTTGAGACATAACCCAAGTAGCAGGGGAACTCTCTTACCAATTTGCTTGTTGTGGGTAACTTTTTTGTTTTGCATTCTTTTCCACATTTTTGATTTCATTTAATTTGATCAATCCAGAATGCATAATTACCTAAATACTACAATTTAATAGAGAATAGGATATTGTGGGTTTAGAAATAGTTTAAATGGTTAATGAATGAATTTGCAACTTTATGTCATTTAGTTATCAAAACCATTTTTTATCAACCTTGAAAACATTGTTTAAAGGTCAAACTTGTTACAATTCCTTTGAATTTTTTGGGAAAAATGAATGTTTGACAAAAGTATCCATTATAAACTTTTTGCACATGGAAACAATGTAGAGTTTATGGATCAAATGATCTAAAATTTAGCATAAATAAACTAGGCTCAAAACCAAATAAACCCATATGATCACCTTCTCTTGAAATGTTCACATGTGCGAGATATGCCACCATCAAAATGCTTACTCAACTGTTCTTACCATATTACAAATTTGGCTAAGTATGGGAAAACACTGTCACAATGCTTACAAGCCCAACTTTGCACTTGCATATCTTTTGATGAGCTTAAGCGCACGACATGAGATTTATAGCATAAGAACAAAGCACATACTAAATAAACCTATGTGACCATTTCCTCCTGACTCATCCACACATGGTGCTGCTAATGTCATCATATTGAGTACTCAAATTTTTTGCCACTAGACCTAAAATGTATAGATGAAAACTATGGACAACCAGATGAATTCCACTTATGCACGCAAGATCTCAAAGCATAAAAAACATCTTAGGCACCTATTTCATATCTCAAATCACCATACTCATCCTTGAACATCTCTAACCATGCCAAAATAGAAGATCAACCAATCATACTATAAGCACATTGCACACTTTGTCATTGTTTCTTAGGCTATCAAAGCTCTTCATCCACTCAACAAGACACTTCTATGACATCATTGACAACTTTCCAACAATCTCATATTTTGTTATTGATGTCAAAGACCATCATATATAATAATATACAACTCATCTTCACTCTTTTCAAGCACTCCCACAACAAGAACTTTCTACCTCTTTGACACAATGACAATGTGAGCACTAATTAATCTTGAGGACCAAGAAACATCTGAGAAGGACTCCCCCTAAAATATTTGAGCCATTACACATTTTGAGCATCTTCAGATCTCCACACACCATGAAAAACACACATGCTCACTAGCCTTCACTCTTAAGCCACCACAATGACCATCAACAAAACTTTATATTACTCATCAAAAAAGTAACATGCACTAAACCAACTTGAGAACACTCCTTGAAACAAACATACCTTGCTCTTTTGGAGAAATTGAGCACAAAACACTCTTTAAAACTAGACCTGTCTAGCCTCCTTGTAGCCCTACTTGGAACATGCAGAGCACACAATTTTCAATAGACACATCTTCAGGGCCTAAAAATTCATATATATAACACTCTCATATGCCCCTCAAGAACACCAATTTACAACTATCTCATCCTCTGTAATATACTTCATAAACCAGCTACCCAATTAGGCTTCCAATATGACAAAAACTTTAATAGCTTGAGAACCACAAACCTTAAATTCTCTATGAAGCTTGATTTGACCACCCATTTGTCCCATTCAACATATTAAGAAGCCTCAAATCTCGACTCATAAGGCAAACCACTTTTTTAGCATAGCCCAAAATCCTAAAATTTCAAAACAAAGTTAACAAACCTCCTTCTGGTGAGCACAGAACTCTGAAACTTCTTGCACACATGTTGACACCCATCACACACTTTTGAACCAAAATTTGAGCCTTCAAACCTTTGGGAGCATAGACTTCTTATAACCCATTTTAGGCCTACTTGCCCTTAAGCCAAAAACTAAGAAAATAGAGAGCACACAAAAATCTTCAATTTGTCACGAACATACCTTCAAACCTCAAAAATACCTGGAGTACATCACAAAGAAATGCACAAACCTTTTTAAGCACCAAACACTTCATGAAATTACACCAAACATCATTATGACATCTGGATATACCCATTCTAACCCTGCATAATAGCTCTTTCACAAA
Source organism: Torreya grandis (assembly GCA_037957365.1). Taxonomy (NCBI): domain Eukaryota; kingdom Viridiplantae; phylum Streptophyta; class Pinopsida; order Cupressales; family Taxaceae; genus Torreya; species Torreya grandis. The sequence continues at coordinate 2,396,844 of JARHVA010000904.1, read as the reverse complement.
CCTCTGGAGCAAGTTCATGAATGTGTTGTCCCCCTTAACCAAAAACCTTCTCTGATTGGCATTATCATCTTGCATAGACAAACTTGCTTCTCCATAAGAAAAATGTCTCCTAATAAGAATAGGCAGAGACATCCTCAGAACCATAATGCTCTATCATGGCATGAAACCAAGATTTGCCCAACACTCCTCATATTCCTTCCCCTCCTTGATCATTTGATACTTACAGTTATTTGTCTTCTTTAGCTTAGGAGAAATAACTTCCTCATCTGCTACAACATTCTCCTTTTCTTTTATGATTGGATTGACAATACATGGAGACAATAAAGATTCATGACATACCTTTTCATCTGAGAATCTTCCTTAAAGTTTGGAACCTCATCATTAGATACAAAAAAATTATGTTCTTTGCATGATACATGCTCAGCAATAACATGATGTCCACTTTGATCCATAAATACCTCAAGACTAGATTCAACTAACACCTTGGTCTTCTCCTTGAGCTTGGTCTCTTCCCTCACAATATGAGCAAATAATGAGAGCCCTTGTCACTCTTCAAATTCTAAAGCATTCTCCACCATAGAAACCAAATTACTTAGACCTACAGTCTCATCATGACTCACACTTTTCACCTTTGACTTCCATGTGTCAACATGCCTTCTTTCTTGCACTCTAGGAGCCTGATTAAAACTATTCTAACTTATAAAATTTTGCTTGTAGAACCTAGAAATGTGACATTTTTGTTCAAAATTATAGCACACCACACTTTTAACAAGAAATGTATCTTGCCTTACCTTATTTGGATAGAAATTTGAAATATGATCTATGTCATAATAATTAAAGCACTTAACTCTATTCATACCTTTTGACTGATGAATCCCATCATAATTCCAAGCAAACTCTTTAATAACAAGTATCTTGCATTCTCTAGCCCTATGCCCAAATTGATTACATGTGTAAAAGTAACCATTGAATCTTGCATACTTGATGGCATTTGGCTGTCTGATCTAATTTATCTTTACTCTGCCAGAACCTTCATTACTTGTCTACTGATTTGTCTTTAAAGTATGATTATCTTGGTTCACATTAGTCTTCATCTTGTCTTGAGTAACATTCTTTAATTCTTCTTCATATCCAAGCCCAGTTATATCACTAGCATTCTTTTGCCCACTCAAAATGTTGTCCAGATCACATGAGCTCTTTTCAAATCTCACAAATGTCTTCACCTTACTAGATATTTTTTCTAAATTAGATTTCAAAGATTAATTTTCAAAAAGATACCTTGAACATTCATCTTCATTAGTTTTTAGACTTGTAGACAGAATTTCTAATTGACAACTAAAATGTTTGATCATATCTTAATGCTCCTTAATGTCTTCATTCATTCTTGCCACGTACACACTAAATTGCTCCTCATAGTCCTTGAGTTTAGATTTCATCTTCTTATTGATCTTCTTCTCAATCTTCAATTCTTCAAAAGCATTCATCAATACAATCTCATAGTCCACCTCATCTCCATCATCATCTGAATCACTCCAAGCAGACACCCTTTGATGTGAGAAACTTCCTTAGCCATGAACAAAGCTTCATCTTCAGCAAATCCATCATTTTCATAATCATACTCTGAGTCACTGTCCTCACTCTCATCAGATGAGTTGAAATATTCTTTAGTGTAGAGACTCTTCTTGTTCTTGAAGGCCTTCTTCTTATATTTTCTAAATTCTTTCTTCCTGTATGTCTTCTTGTATTCATCTTGGCCTTCACCATGCTCTTCATCATTATTCTTCTCATGCTTATGAGGGCACTTTCCTGATCTTGTGTTCAATTTTCTAGTAATCAAAGCAATTAGTTCATCCTCATCAATATCATATATGTCATCCTTTTTAGATTTCCTACCTTGGAACTTCTTCTTAGGCTTCATCTCCATCTTGAATGTACCTTCCTTATTTGAAGGTATATCATCATTTACACTCATCTCATATGTAGTAAGGGTGCCATGCCATGCAGTTGATCCATCTTCAACAGAGTAATGTCATGACTCTTTTCTATAACAGATACTTTTGGCTCAAAATTGAGAGATAGAGACCTTAATACCTTTTGGACTACAAAATCCTCTTCAAGATTCTCACCAAGACCCTCTAATTATATTCATAGTCTCATCAACTCTCTGTAGAAAGGATGGCACATAATCTTCTTACTTCACCTTGAGACTTTCAAATTACCTCCTGTGAGTCTACAACTTAGAAAACTTGACCTTTGAATCTCCTTCAAAAATGATCTGCATTTTGTTCCATATCTCTTTATCAAATTTACAATGGAATACCTTGGTTTATTCAGTTTCTGAAAGACCACAAGTGATAGCATTCATTGCCTTGAAATTCTTCTTAAACAACTTCTTATCTGTAGCACTAGATATACGAGTAATAGGAGTAACATACCCATCCAAAATAGATTGTCATACATCAAACCCTAGGAACATAATGCATGTCCTCATCCTTGCACTCCAAAAAGCACAATTGGATTCATTGAACATTGATGCTTGCTTAGTAGAGAAACCTCCTTGATGGCTACCCATATTGTACCTTGGATCACCTTCAAGTTGTTAAGCCTTTACCAAAGGACCTGTTCTATTACCAATTGTTACAGGGACAATCACTAAGAGGAGGAGTGAATTAGTGAGCCCAAATTATTCAACTTTAATTTCAACCCTTCCAAGTTCTAAATCAATTACCATAAATATTCATGAAGCATACACAACTTTCATAGCAATAAACAAGAGAAATAATGTAAGATCAACTACATAACACATGACATATGTGGGAAACCCTCTTGGTGGAGAAAACCCATTGAAACCTATAATTGGACTATTATCCTATAATAACAAGAACCAATTTAGACTAGTGATTGATCAAGGAACTAAAATCTCTATTTAGTGAGACTACAATCCCACAAGGCACTTCCACACCTATCTAGCTGACTTGCAACAACTAGAATTTTAGCAAGTTTCAACTTACAAGGAGGCTATAACCACCTTGGATGCTGAGCTGCCACAATACCCATGAACACATCCACCTATGAATGGATGTCTACAACACCTGATGATAGACCTCTGATTATCACTCTTCAACTTTGCTCATACTCAATCTGTAAGAGCACTATTCTATCAATAGAATTTTGACCAATAGGTCATACAAACAATCCTTAATATGTTCTCTTCATCTCATACACAAGGCATTATACCCCTCTGATCCATAAATCTCACACACAAGCCTCTCTCAAATCTCTCCCTAGTCTATCACTCAAGTCTAGAAACCAACATATTTGGTTTCACTATTTATAGAGCAAACATGATCATCATCATCTTGGTTTGCCATTAGACATGCCTTAACCCTTAAGAAATCTATCATACAATGACACAGGGTCAAGACAATCTTCATAGGTCAGCCATAACATCTATGGGTCATCCTTAAGGAACTACACCTTTCAATTAGGCCCTTGTAGGCCTTATATGTCTCATGTGAACCCATTCACTCCTTTAGCACTTTATCAAACAAATGCAAGAAAATAGAACCAATATCAAAAGCATGGATCCATTCCATATGATCTATAGGTCCCCCTTAAGTGCCAACAACCAACAAAGAACCCTTCTCCTTAAGCACAAATCACTCAAACACCATTCTATGTACACAATCATTATAAATGAACACACATTCACCTTCTAAACCATCATTCATATTGCATACGAATAGTCAAACCTTCATAATGCATATAAATCATCCTCATGGAGTCTACAATACTCACCAATAGCCAATTCATCAAGAGATATCAAAACAATATCAAAACATGCTCAAACAATCTTCTCAAGTCATTGATAATCCATGCATGAACACACAGTCAAATTTGAACCTTTATAACTATGTATGTACACATTTTCAAATCTTTAAATCTATATTTTCAACTGCACTTTGGAGTCCTTTACAAGTTTGCTTTTTACACCATGGGTAAACTTTATATGGATCAAAAGTTATAACCAAAATACAGAGCACTAGTTTTTTCTTTGTAAATTCAAATATTCAAATGCAAATGGTCATAGTTAAACCTTGAACATCATGCTCGCATCTTGTGTCCTTGTTGCTCAAATTAAACATGCACCATTTATCTTGTTTGATCTTTAACACATTCTCTGCCAAAGCCAAATGTTAAACATCTGATAATTGACATCATCTCATGCAATCTAGAGACTTTGAATCAAAGTCCTCCATTGATCTCTTCTACATAGCTTGATCTTTAACATTATTAAATGATTGTCACTTTGACCACTTTGACTCCACTCCCACCATTTATCTCTATCTATATGATCACCCACTCATCATTGATCTATAAAAGAAGCTCAATATTTATTTCTACTCAATGTTAGACATCATGCACTTATCCTCATCTCACTACTTCTTGACTTTTTGAAGTAACACGCACAATCAATGTTGCTCAAACTTTAACTTGTGCAAATTTGACTATAGGAACCTTATCTGCCTTCAAGGCCAAATTTGAATAGTCATATCCTTTGTTATGCTTGGATGCATGATCTGCAATTTGGACCATATGATCTCCCCACATAGGAAAATCTATCCATATAAAAATCTACCCTTGAAACCCACACACATGCGAGATATGCCATCATCAACATGCTCACTTAGAATTTTCTTCCAAAGAGCCAACTATGTTTGGAACTACCTAGAAGACCAACTTTGATCATGCATATCTTTTGATGCACTTCATCGCATGATCTGAAATTTAGCACAAATAAACTAGGCTCAAAACTAAAAAAACCCATATGATCACCTTCTCCTTAAATGTTCACATGTACGAGATATGCCATCATCAAAAATCCTACTCGATTCCTTCCATAACACTGTCAAAATCCCTTGGAGCCCAACTTTGCACTTGCATATATTTTGATGAACTTGGGTGCATGACCTAAGATTTAGCACATAAGAACTTGACACAATACTAAACAATCCCATGTGACAATTTCCTCCTGATTCATCTAAACGTGGCAATGGTGACATCATCAATCTCCATACTTTAATTTTCTACCACTGGACCCAAAATGTCTAGATGAAAACTATAGACAACTATATGAATTCAACTTATGCACACAAACACTCAAAGCATTGAAAACATCTTAGGGACTTCTTGCACATACTCAAATCACCATACTCATCCCTAAAAATCTCTAACCAAGCAAAAAGAGAAGATCAACCAATCATACTATAAGCACACTAGGATAAACACATTGCACACTTTGTCATTGTTACTTAGACTATCAAAGCTCTTCATCCACTCAATAGGGCACTTTCATGACATCACTGACAACTCTCCAACAATAAATACTACAGAGAACAACAAAAGGTGTTCATTCCATTTATCAAAGGATTTATGGATAGAATTTCCAAGCATTTGTAGAAAAAGAATTTCAACACTATTTTCTCACCTCCAAATAGCATTTAAAAACTTCTTAATTCCACAAAAGATCCCATTGATCCAAATTCTAGATTCAAGGAACATATATTAGTGAAACCATTAGATCATTTGGTACTAGATTCAAAGAACATGGCACTAATCTTTGACCTGGTAGAACACATAAATCAACTTTAGTTGGACATTACTACACCACTAAACATCATATAAACTTTGTCGACTCAAAAGTCTTGGCAAGAGAAGACAACTAGGCTAGAAGAAGAATTAGAGAGGCCATTGAAATCATTAAAAATAATAATAATATGTTTTTTAGCTATGGTTAGGTTGACTTCAAGGGACCCTCTTAAGTAATTGATGTATTTTTGTGAATGAAGTAAGTTGAATCCTCTTGGCATCATATATTTGTCTTGATGATCAGCCTAAGTGGCGACTCAAAATGTTGACAATAATATGAGTTTGATTGCAGTATCTCCATTTAGTGATGTCAATATTATTATTGACTATTGGATATTATATCATATTCTCTCAAAGACTCCTACATAATATTGTCATTGGTATCTTCTTCATATTTAAAACATGATGCTTTTATGGTAGTTCTAGCCCATGGTGTTGACATGGAATATATTTCAATTTATTGAGGCATAAATGTCCAAGAATTTTTTTTCACTTGAAATATCCATTTTTAATCTCTTATTAACAATTACAATATGGTTCTCTTACAATCGTATCACTCCTAATATTGGTAACAATTGATTTAGTATTGGTTGTAGTATGATGTGATGGGGATCATGTTTGTAATGTCGAATTTCAGTTCCTCATTGTTGATTGTGTGAAATGTTAGAGTTCAATTGCTTATCATTGATTACACTATAAATGCATGGTTTTCTCTCATAGTTTCACATTGGCTTTTTTTTTCACTATAACATAATGCACTTTCAAAGCCTCTCTTTACGTTATATTGATCTGTAATATCTTATTGTTGGTTTAAGTATACTGCTCTTAAGGTGAATGAGTTATAATCCTCTTATGAAGACACTCCTTTATTCCTTCCCATTATATTGCTTACTACTAGTTGAAGAATAAATCTCTTTCATATTAATATTGAATCTTATAACATGGATATTATTAATTAGGGTCTGGTCCATGTTGTTGATATTGAATCAATCATTATCGATCCTTGCAATGTTAATAAGATTAATTTGATCTAGGTTGGATAAGGAATTTGATGGACAACACACAAAATTATTGAAACTTACATGTTATAGAACAAAAGGATTCATCAAAATAATTGTATCACAAAGATGATTGCAGAAATTTATCGAAATGAATAATGAAATTTACTAAAGAGAAAATACAAAAACAAAAATATTGTAACTTCACACTAGTGGTTGCAGTATAATAGTATCATGTGGCTTCTCCCTTGTAATATTGACGTTGAATCTCTCATTGTTTGTTATGGTAAAAACCTCCTATGGGAGTTAAACCTTAAGATATTGACGTTGAATCTCTTATTTTTTGTAGTGGTAAAATTTTGTTATGGTATTTAACCCTCATAATGTTGTTGTTGAGTCTTTGTTTTTACAACTCAATACATTTCCAAAAACACTTTTACGTAGCACTAATATTCAATACTTTTATCTTCTTGTAGGGGAATATAATGCTCTTATGGTGGCTTTTACATAACATATAAGGTTACTATGAGGATTCCTACTTGTAATTTCATGTTATAGCTCTAACTATTGGATGAGATATAATTATCTTAAATAGCTATTGAATCTCTTGTTGTTGGTTGTAATATAATGCACTTTTGAAGGCACTCTTCTACAATGTTGACATTAGATTATTATTTTTTTGGTTGCAACATATTGTTATCATAATTTAAACATAGAACTTCTTTTGTTTGGTTGTTGCATAATGCTATTATAAGTTTTTTCACTTTATTACTTATGTTGGGTATGTTATTTTCATACCCAATATAATTGTCTTATGGGTAGTATTTGTTCATAATGATCACATCTACTCTTATTTTTGGTTGTTTTCTAATATAATTACAAGTTTTTTCTATATTATATTTTTTAAGAATATTTTTTATAATTCTCCTACTAGTTTGTGCTCTCGTTAAAGTTTTCGGTCATACTTTGGAAACTTCATCTCTTATTGCTAGTTTAAGTATAATGCTTAGATATGAGTTCCATCAATAAATGTCACTTTGAATCCCTTAATATTGATTTTAGTCAAATGCTCTTCAAGAAGTTCATGAATGAAATGTTTGAGATCCTCTTTTTAATGGTCACAATATAGCATGGTCACATGGAAGTTAACACTCGTAATGTTAATATTGATAATTGTTTGTTGTAGTAAAATATCTTGTTGCCAATGATTATATCATACAATTTTGAAGGCTCCATGGGTAATGTTATCATTGAATCACTCCTTTTTTATTACAATATAGGATTCTTATAGGCAAATTTATCTGACAAATCCTTCACTTCACATGGAAGTTATTCGTCTTTTTCTTTCTTGACGACTCCTTGCTCCTCTTGCGTTGGCTTTGAAATGAGCATGAAACATGCATTCTTTCTTCATACTTCTCAAGGTAAATATTTTCCTAATACCATCAATAGTCATGCACAAACATTGTTGTGTTCCCCTTCTTCCTTGTCTTTAAATGGATTCAATGTGTACTTTTGACCATCCTTCTCCAAGCAATACATATTTGATCTCCTGACATGCACAACCTTTCTATCATACTACCAAGGCCTACCCAAGATTACATCAACTGTTTCCATTACCATCACACCAAAATTCATCTTAGGATGGACCTATCTAGAATATCACCAAGCATTGCTCCTTCACCAAAACTTTATGTCCTTAGCCAGCATGACACTCTGCATAGTTTTTATTGTGCCACTTTTTTCAAAACATATTTCACCACCACTTCACATGAGACTGGATTGCCTTTATGACTACTATCCACAATCACTCTACAACACTTACTTCTCAACTTATAAATCCTTTATGTTGGTTCCTTATCCTTGTTTGGGAGATTCAATAATACCCTCTTTATCATCAAGTTCTCTCTGCTCTTTGGCTCCTCAGAGTCCTCCATTAATCTAATTGAATCATCATCTTAATGCACAACGTGCACACCAATAGTTGATCTTTGGCCCCTCTTACCCTATCTCGGTTGTATTCTTATAATGCTTCCCCATCCTCTGCATGTTGAAATTACATCTTTCTCACTTCCTACTTTTTTGTCTATGCAATAACTTCTCCACCTTCAATGCAAACTAATAGGCTTCTTATTGTTTGGATTTGTGTCATGCTAAGCTCTTTTTGAATGGCGAATCTCAACCCATTCAAGAATATTTCCATCTTATCTATTTTAACTTCATTATGACTATACCTAATCACATTCTTGTATAACTCTTTTGTGTACTCTTTGATATGTATAACTCTTTTTGCCTTAGCTTTTATAGCCATGTAGTAATTTCCAAACAAAAACTTACAATTCATATTTTCCACCATCGGATCCTATCCAAATATCTTCTCCTTGACTCTTCATCATCTCTCATTTGTAACACCTTCGACCATAACATTGTGTTACCCTTCAACTTTGTACACAAAACCTTCACGCATTGCATGTCACTAATATTATCAAAATCAAAATATTATTCTATGTATGTGAGCTTGTTAATGAGCTCTTCCTAATTCACTAATCCTAATGAATAGGGCACCTCCAACATGATTCCTCATCTAATATGTGAGATAAATCTCAACAATATACCTTCACCAACATCCATGTGGGCTTCATCATCTTCATCCCTTCTAAGGCTTTTGCACAATGTTGATCCTTAACATCACTCCAATCATCTCTTTGTGAAAATCCTCTTATTCTATCATTTTAAACATCATCTAAGAGTCAAATTATAATAGTGTCCCACTAGGAAGCTATAAAAAAACTTAAAAAATAATTCAAAAATAAATCCTAAAAATTATTTGTGATTTTTAAATTATTTGGAAAAATGTATATGCATTTTATTTTCAAAAACAAATATCTCTTATTGTTGGTTGATGTATAAAGTTATTTTCATGACTAAGGTATAATATTATTATGAAGACTCTCCTTTATTCCTTCCCATTATATCTTTCACCCATTATTGAAGTATAAGCTCTTTCATATTGATATTGAATCTATTAAATATTATTAAGTGAGAACATGTTCTTGTTGTTGATGTTAAATCAATCATTAACGATGCTTTCAATGTTAATTTGATTAATTTTATCTATGTTAGATTAGGAATTTGGTGGACAACACACTTTCTCTAGTGGTTGCAGTAAAATAGTGAATGTCGCTTCTCTCCCTTTTAATGTTGGCATTGAATCTCTTATTGTTTGTTGTGGTAAAAACCTCATATGGGAGTTAAACCTTAGGATGTTGACATTGAATCCCTTAATGTTAGTAGTAGTAAAATGCTACTATGGGATTTAATAGTCTTTATTTTTTCAACTCAATGCAACTCCACAGACACTCTTACATAGCCCTAATGTTCAATCTTTTTAATCTTATTGCAATGGACTCTAACGCTCGTATGGTGGTTTTGATATAACATATAATGTTATTCAGAGGATTCTTACTTGTAATTTATTCTTATAGATGTAACTATTGGTTTAGCTATAATTCTCTTAAGAAAATCACTCTTGTAAGAAGACATTGATTCTCCATTTGATGGTTGTAGTGTAATGCACTTTAGAAGGCAATCTTATGCAATGTAGTGTAATTGTCACTGAATCTCTCCTTATTTATTGTAAGATATGATTCTTATGGGGGTTTCTCCCTCGTAATGTCTATGCAAAATCTCCCATCTCAATAATGGCATAATACTCCCATGGGGATCCTCTCATAATGTTGATGTCATCACTAATTTCCATTCAAATATTATTCTGTTATGGAGGATAGCTCTTGTGATGTGTGTTTTCCAAAGCATTACAACATTGAATCTCATATAATATTTTAGTCTTTGTTCTCCCAAGCATTACAACATTAAATCTCATATAACTTTTAAAAAAATCCATATTACATTTTATAGGAATATAGACCTCTTACATAACTTTCACTCACAATATTTATTTTAATTCTATTACTAGTACTAGCTCTCATGCGAGTTTTCACGCATAATTATAAAACTGGATGTCATATTTCTAGTTGAGTATAATGGTAGGATATGGGCTCCATCTGTTGAACATTGTCATTGATTAAGGAGGAGATTATTGAGCATTGTTATTGATTGTTGAGTTGTTGGAATAAATGTTGTTATTGATATCAATCTAATGTCATCGATGTCAATCTAATGTCATTAACATCAAAATATGATGTAAAAGGTTCTTGTGAAGGTGCATGATCAAGTAAGCTTTGAGGTATGTGCAAATAAAATGATAAAATGAGTGCGATTCAAAAAAAAATTGTATGCTCCGAAGATCACTATAAGCAGTTTCAAAGATGCTCCGAATGAGCTATGAAGATGAGAATGCTCCAAAGAAGGCTTGACAATGTTTAATTATGAAATAGGTGATTTGAGTTTATAAATGAGGTATTAATGGCCTTAGAATTGATTAAAAGGTCAGGTCCAAAGATCTATGTATACAACTCTGAAGATCCCAGTCTAGCTCCGAAGATCTGTAAGAAGCTCCGAAGATGCTATGATGAAAGATCCAAAGAAGAGTGAATGTATGAGGTTGATTAAGCATACACAAAAGGCATTAGAACACCTGAGAGTTTCAAAGTGAAGCCTACAGGGTCGCTAGAAGGTTAGATTCATGGACTAATGAGATTTACAGGTCAAGGCATAGAAAGCAAAGAGAGAGAGATGATGACCAGATGAGGCATCAGGATCAGTTTCCATGACATGGGTGAGTAGGTAAACATTGACACAAGTGAATCAAGTTATTTTAAGTATGTGTTTGAAGTTTAAGGTTATGGTTTGCAAGAAAAGACTTGAAAAGTGTTTTAAGGTTTTTGGAGTGCACAGAATGAAGAGTTGTCTACCCGAGAAGGTTTTTTTAGTGCTCATTAGCACATGTAGCATCTGCATGAGAACCTAAGTTGTTCATGGTAAATAAGAAAAGTTTCTAGTTTAAAGTTTTAATTATTGGTTACTGGAAAGAGCAACTAAGTTTTATGAATGATCCTTAAAACTATAATTTGGTTTAAACCTTCAAAGAACCCTAACTATGACTCGATGTTTAAGATCTTATTCTAAAGATCTCAGAATGATTTAGTTTAGCCATACAAGGGATTGGAGGTTATAGTAAACTCTCCCAAGCATCTCCAAATGGAATTAGTTTCTTAGGTGAGTGATCAAACCCTATAGGAAAGTGTTTGTGTTTCAAAGATTTGTTGTAGTAGGTAAAATTGATCGAATCAAACTTTCTAAGTGGATGAAGATCAAAGTGTGAGAATTTTAATTTTTGTCCATAAAGGTATCTAGATAGGGTCTAGATCTAAGGTGTGAAAAGTTGGTGATCCAAATTGGCTAGTCACTAATAGACGTAGTAGTGTGGATAGATAATAAAATCAGACAAAAGTGAAAAAAAGGATTCCTGATGTGTTTTCATGTAAGAGTGATGCATTTGAGTGCATGATGATGTTATTTGGGACTTGATTAATATATCCATGCTTTACATAAAATTGAAAATTGATGTAAGATATTGGAACATTGAAGCCTAAATGCCTTGTTTGACTAAGTAGAGTCTGTGATAGAGAAGATCAATAGATTAGTTTGTAAGACTAATAGTTGCCATCAATACTTGAAATCATTTTGATGAAAGTTATTCTAATGATGTTATAAGATCTTGTACATGCTTTGAAATCCATTTAATTGGTTAAATCAAGTGTGAGAAGTTCATGTTTCCTTGATTATGTTTTAGAGTCAGTTCACAGTTTTGAGTATCTTACAAAGAAAAGTTTACACCTGTATGCCTTGAGTTGGAGGATTATATGAAGTTTGGGATGATCCTAAGGTCATGAGGTTTTTGAATTTGTAAATTTTTTCCATGGTTGTTTATAAAAGTTGAGTTTATGTTTCATCTTTCCAAGACAAATTTTCTTTATATGCACATGCCTCTTATGAACAATGTTTTGAGAAAAGATTCAAGTGGTAGTTGGAACTAAAAGGTGTTGTGGACCTAAAGTAAAGTTGCATGAGAACCTAAGCTTTTCATGGTAGCTAAATAAGGGTCTAGTTCAAAATTTCAAGAATTGGTTTCTTTAAAGAGGAACTAAATTTTATGAATGATTGTTCATACTGAAAGATGGTCTAAACCCTCAAAGAACCCTAACAATGACTCGATGTTGAAGATCTTATTGCAAAGACATCAAAAAGGTTTGATTTGGATAGATAGGTAATTGGAGGTTGTATTCAACTCGCCCAAGCATCTACAAGTGGGATTGGTTTCTCAGGTGACTGAGCAAACCCTATAGAAAAATGCTTATGTTTCAGAGATTTACTAAGAGGCAAAGTTGATCGAGTCAAAGTTTTTAAGTGGATGAAGATCAAAGTGTGAGACTTGTAGTTGTTTTCCATAAATATTTCTACACAAGTTCCATATCTTAGGTGTGCAAATTTGGTAATCCAAGTTGGCTTGTCGCTAACAGACCTTGTAATGCAGACAAGTAATAAAATCAGGTAGAGGTGAAAAAGATGATTCCTAATATATTTTCATGTAAGAGTGATGCATTGAAGTAAATGATTTTGTTTGGTACTTGCATTATAGAATATTGAAAGTTGGTGTAATAAGTTGAAACATTGAAGCCAAAATGGCTTGTCTAATTGAGTAGAGTATGTGAGAGAGAAGATCAACATAGTGATATGTAAGACAAATAGTTGCCATCAATACTTGATATATTTTTAATGGAAGTAGCTCTAAGTATGTTATAAGATCTTGTTCATGCTTTGAAAGCCCTTGAATTGGTTCAATCAAGTGTGTCAAAATTTCATGTTTCTTGATTGTGTTTTGGAGTCAGCTAGCAGTTTTAAGTATCTTACAGAGAAGAGTTAGAGCTTGTATGCCCTAAGTTGAAGCATAAGATGAAATTTGAGATGACCCTAAGGTCATAAAGTTTCTGAGTATGTGAATTATTGCCATGGTTGTTTGGAAAATTTGAGTTTATGCCTGAGTTGTTCAAGACAGAGCTTCTGTATATGTACAAGCCTTTTATGAATAGTGTTTTGAGAAAAGGTTCAAATAGTAGTTGGACCTAAAAGGTGATGCTAACCTAAAGTAAATTTGGATAAGGTATATTGTAGTGTTTTTACCATGTGTTGTTTTTGGATATGCTTCAAGAAAGATCAAAGGGTAATGTGTTATTAAAAGGACCTATTAGGTCTCCATAAAGAGTATAAGAGGAGTAAGGACTAATTGAGCTATGACTGACCTACTATAATGATTGATTCATGATTAAGACATGTTATTTTAATATACAAAGACCTATTCATGACCGACCCAAGAGATAAGTATGTATGGCCAACTAAGAAATATATGATCAAGTGACTTGTATAAGCAGTTTAGGCCTATTTTAGTGTGCTTAGAAAGTGTGGAGAATAAGCAAATGAAATACATCATTGGTGAGTAAAAGGTCATGCAAAACATCAGAGAGATATCATAAATATCAAATAGAGATTCTGCATATGATAATTAAGGTCAGAAGACCTAATCAAGCCATGAAGGGGCTAGTTTAATGAAGAGGACAAGAAGCCAATTTGATAGGAACAAAAATGAGTAAAGAGCTGAAGAAGAAGATAGTCATCTGTTGTAGAAACAATAAGGGTTTATGATGGTGATCAAATGTATCAAGTGGCTGAGTTGGTGCTGAGTCATCTAGAAGTTGGTGCCTCCTTGACAATGGGTTCTTACTAAAACCTAGCTCAGTTGGTGCTGAGCTAGTTGGAGTTAGTGCTCCATGTGAAGTGGATGTTTCACTAAATATTAATGTTTATCTTATTGGAATGTACTATATTTTCTTCATCATTGGATTTTCTTCCCTTTAAGTGTTTCTCACTTATATGTTGTGTTCATGGGTTTCATGCTTTTATCTTTTTGTGCTTATGCTTGCTAAGAAGAACATGTTTTTTAGAATGGTTCATATATGATTAAGTCAAATTGAATGATTTTTTTTGAATATTGATTCACCCCCTCTTAATCATTCAACTTCCAACACCATTAATTAATGTCACTTTGAATTTATTACTATCTTTTGTATTCAAAAGCTTTTCAAGTGGATCCTAAACAAAATGTTCATGATCAACCTCTTTTTGATGGTCATAATTTTACATGGCCTCATGGAAGTTCACACTCATAATTTTGATATTGACAATTTTTTATTGTGGTAAAATGTATTATTGTCAAACACAGTATAATGCGGTTTTATATCTCCTTAGAGTTTAATATCTCCTTGTTTATTATGATATAGGATGATTGTGGGGGCTTCTCCCTCCTAATACTGATGTTTATTACTTGTAATTTCATCTTATAGCTTGAAGCCTCTAACTATTGGTTGATCAATAATTATCTTAAGCAAATCACACTTGTAATAAGACATTGAATCTCTTATTGTTGGTTTAGTATAATGCACTTTTGAAGGTAATCTTATGCAATGTTGGCATTAGATCCTTTTTCTTTTTGGTTGCAACATATTGCTCTAATAATTTCAATATAGAATTTCTTTCCTTTGATTATTGTATATTGCTATCATGGGTAGTGTTTGTTCACAGTGATCACATTTACTCTTATTGTTGGCTATTTTCTAATGAACATACAAGTTTTAACACACAACATTGGCATTGAAACTATAATTGTTTGGTTTTTGGTAGCAATATCATGCGCTTTTGGTTGTGATATCATAGGCTCTCGAAGGCTCTCCTATGTGATATTGATGTTGAATCTATTCTTATTTGTTGAAATATGATGCTCTTACAATTATTCTATGGTCATAGTGTTGACAAAAACTATCTCTTTCCATTCTTTTAGATATAGATGTTTTAAAAGGTTTTTCCCTTCGGTAATACTGAGATAGTATTATTTTTTATATAATTTTGTGATGCTTGATGTTTCACATAATTTTCACTTTAATTTTTTTTCAATTGGTTACTTATAATGTTGATAATAAAATTCTCATTGCTGTTTGCAATAGAACATTGATATGGGGGTTCTCCCTTATAATGTTGGCATTGAATCTCTCTATTTGTTCTGGTAAAATGCTCCCATGAGTGTTGACCCTCCTAATCTTAATCTTAAATCTTTGGATGTTTGTTTAGATAAAATGCCTCTATTGGAGTTAACTCTAATAATGTTTATATTGAATCTATTTTTTTATTACATCTCAATCAACTTCCAAAGATGCTATTGCATAATACTAATGTTGGATCATTTAATGCTTACTATAGTGGACTATAATGCTTTTATACCGGTGTTGGTTGTGCTCTCAAAGACTCCTAAATAATACTATTGTTGGTCTCTTCTTCATGTTTAGAACATGATGCTTTTAATTTGATTATATACCATAGCGTTGACAAGGAATCTATTTTACTTTCTTGAGGTAAAAATGTCCAAACAACATTTTTACTCGAAATATCCACATTTAATCTCTTATTAAAAATTGTAATAGAGTTCTCTTACAATTGGTATCACTCCTAATGTTGGTAAGGATTTTATTTAGAATTGGTTGTGGTCTGATGTGATGGTGATCTTGTTTGTAATGTTGAATTTTAGTTCCTTATTGTAGGTTGCATGTATTATTAACATTGAATTACTTACAATTGATTACACTATAAATGCATGGTATTCTTTCACTTCTGTGATTGCATTTTTTTATTGCAACATAATGCATTTTCAAAGCCTCTCTTTATGTTATATTCATGTGTAATCTCTTATTGTTGGTTGAATTATAAAGATATTTTGGTAACTGAGGTATAATCCTCTTATGAAGACTCTATAATTTCCCATTATATCTCTCACCATTGGTTGAAGTATAAAGCTCTTTCATATTGATACTGAATCTTCAAGATATTATTAAACGGGATCATGTTCATGTTGTTGATGTTGAATCATTCACTATCGATGCTTTCAATGTTAATATGATTAATTTGGTCTAGATTGGATAAGGAATCTAGTAGACAACACACTAATTTCTCGCTGGTTGTAATAAAATAGTGTATGTAGCTTCTCTCTCCCTTGTAATGATGGCATTGAATCTCTTATTATTTGTTATTATAAAAACCTACTATGGGAGTTAAACCTTAGGATGTTGACATTGAATCTCTTAATGTTTGTACTGGTAAAAAGCTTCTATGGTCTTTAACAGTGTTTATTTTTAAAACTCAATGCAATTCCAAAGACACTATTACATAGCACTAATGTTCAATCTTTTTAATCTTATTGGGGTGGACTATAATGCTCTTATGGTGGTTTTGATATAATGTATAAGGTTACTTTGAGGATTCTTACTTGTAATTTCATCTTATAGCTCTAACTATTGGTTGATAAATAATTCTCTTAGTTATTGAATCTCTTGTTATTAGTTGTAGTATAATACACTTTTGAAGGCAATCTTATGCAATGTTGACATTAGATCCTTTTTCTTTTTGGTTGCAACATATTGCTCTCATAATTTCAACATAGAATTCTTTCCTTTGGTTGTTGTATAATGCTCTTATGGGTAGTGTTTTTTCATAGTGATCACATTTACTCTTATTGTTCATTATTTTTTGGTGAACTTACAAGCTTTAACACTCACAACATTGGCATTAAAACTATTATTATTTGGTGTTTGCCAGCAATATCATGCACTTTTGGTTATGATTTCATAGTCTCTCTAAGGCTCTCCTATGTAATATTAATGTTGAATCTATTTTTATTTGTTGAAATATTATTCGTTACAATTGTTCCATGGTCATAGTGTTGATAAAAACTATCTCTTTCCATTCTTTTAGATATATTAGTTTTAGAAGATTTTCCCTATGGTAATACTGAGATAGTATTATTTATTATATAATTTTGTGATGCTTGAGAAATTAAGGTTTAATTTGTTAATTAGTAAAGAGGTCTAGATTAATCTAGAAAATATGTGAATACAATATGCCTAAATTAACCTATTGATTTTCTAAATCTAGATTTGATCAATTAATTACTAAAAATGGAAAAAAAGGGGATAGAGAGTGAACTTACCTAATTTATGGACTGAGATGGAGGATTTTGGAACTATAAATTGTTGAGCTGACTAGGTAGACTATCAGAAATAGGACCCAAAAGTTTATTTTTTACCTAGACAGTAGTACCAAATACTAGACACTTGGAGGTCTAGTGCTATAGTCTTATTTTTGGTGCTATAGTCCCTCTGATCTACTTCTTCTAAGCTTTCTAAGTTTTTTTTGATACTTTGGGAGGTTTTGTGTCTGAAATCTAAAGTCTTGATCATTTGTGAAGCTCTGTGTGAAACTAATTCTATCCTCTAAGGTCCTAGTTCCTCCTTAGGCTTGACAAGTGATCTTGAATCAACTAGAAAAAGGAGTTAATGTCTATTATGCACTAAACATATGATCATACCCCATGTGTGGGAACATTGCCTACATAACAATACTTTGAGGAAGGATCAAGGTCAATGTAGTTCTCCCAAATTGAATGTGTAGTGTGCAATACTATGTATGAAATGCAAGTATTATACAAATCTAGGCAAGATTGAGATGACTCATGACTTGTGCAGGAGCTTGAGTAAGCTAGAAATAATAGTGGTTGGTTGTATACAGAGAATCAAAAGATTTTCTTGAGTGTGCTTAGTGTATTTCTAGCTCATGGATTTTGAATGATTATAGGGAAACTGATGATCCTAGGTTAGATGACTTCATGTTAGGTGGATAAGGAAAAAGATAAGGATATGAGGAAATCTAACCATTTGAGGTTAAGAGTGACTTAGACAATAGTGTTAGAAAGTGGACACCCTAGCGTCCAATGCTATATTCCAACTTATGGAATTATTATCTAGGGTGATATGGACCTTAAGGGATAGGTTTGTACCTAGGAGAGGATTTTGGGTAGCTATGGTTGATTAAATAAGGCTTTAAGTGACTAGGAAATAGTAAAAACATGCCTAGTGGTTGTACAAACAAGCATGAAAGACCTATGGGTTTGATGTCACAAGTCATGCTCAAGTTGTAAAAAATAGATTTTTATGTGATTACAAGAATCTATCTTAAAGAGGGATAAAAAGTACCATGAAAATCATGCCATGGGTAGAGTTTTGGTACCCATAGTTCAATATTAGGCTATGACTATGATGGATAATCACATGATTTAGTTGTAGTTTGTTATCCCTAAAAGAGGGAAATAAATGTGGTTACAGGGGATGAGCTTAAGTTAAACCAATGATGATTGTGACACCTATTTAACAATATAAGGGATGAAAATGTGAAATATTGAGAGGCTTAGGTTCTAGTTTGATTTTAAGAGAGGATAAATGATAATCTCTTGATCCATACTTATGGGTTATGACGTAGGGTCTAAGCCAATTGAAATAAAATTTGTCTCTTTTACTTTTCTTCATATTAGTTACATGTTGATTTTCCTTGAGGATGAGATCTCTAATATTGAAAATTTTCAATTTAAAGTGTTTGTTATAATCATGCTTGATTCGTTATTAATAAACACATATATGGGAAAGAGCAGCCAAATGATTCTCATAAATTATCTCAAGTTAGGTTAAACATTCTTAATGGTAATCATCTTCTGAAATAAGGTCGCACAAAGATATGTGAAGAGAGGGTATTTGGACCTTGAGAGGAAACACAACTTTAGATTTAAACATAAGGGGAAAAGGTTTAGTACTTGTAGGGGTTCAGATGCTATTATGATATGCCCATAAGGTTAAAGAGGATGTGCAAGTACCAATCCCAACATGAGGTATTGACCATTTTGGTAAGCATGTTGTTAAGGGTTTTATTAGAGGCATTTGCTTATGGATGATAAGGTGATGGGAAGCTTAGTTTAATACCAAATATGTCATAAAGTCCTTGAACTTATTTGTTTTTGAAGGATTTATCATTGTCAATGATGATCTTATGGGTAACACTATTGTTTCCAAAATCAGCTCAACTTGTTTTTGGGAACAACCCCCTGCGAAACTTGTCTGTTTCGCCCTTTGTCTTTCTAAGTCCATTTTTGAGATGAGTTTTTCTCATTCTCATATTGGCTCAACTAACACCGTTCAAAACTCATATCTATCAGAGTTGTTGCCAAAATCTGGATAATGTGAGTGCAATGGAGACGTGATCACACTAGTTGAAGTAAGTGCACACCACAAGATACTAAAGCAATTTAAAATTAACGTAATAAGAGAAATTTCACAAGACAAAATGGAGAAAACCAAAATCTAATTAGCATAAGATGGCCAAAGTGAGGAATACAAATAGGAGAGTATGTAAGTAACTCCTCCACAAAAGGTGGACAAGGCACCCCAAGAATATAATGTAACTACTCCATGAAAGGTGGTGACAAGGTGCCAAGAATAGAGAAGTAACTCCCATCAAGGGAGTTACTTTTGACATTCTTATGACACCTATGACACATCTATGACACACACACTCCACATAAGCTAGCCTATCCCACAAATATAGGAAAACTCCATGTATGCACTAGAAATACAATTTCCCTAATTAATAAATAGGGAAAAATAAAAATCTACACTAATACCCCCCATAAGCGCAGATTAGGTGGGCAGTGTAGAAATATAAGATGGGTCTCAACAACTAGGCTTGATAAGGTACCCATGTATAAATGCAATCTCCCATAAGATAGAGAAAATGAGAAAACCTGTAGGAAAAAACTCCCCCCCCAAAAGAGAGACATGAAAGAAAAGAAGAGGCTAGAAGGCCCCCCTGAAGATGATGATGTTGCAGATGTGGACCGCACCCCAAGAAGAGCTCGTAGATGA
The DNA here is from genome assembly GCA_037957365.1 of Torreya grandis. Classification (NCBI taxonomy): domain Eukaryota; kingdom Viridiplantae; phylum Streptophyta; class Pinopsida; order Cupressales; family Taxaceae; genus Torreya; species Torreya grandis. Next base: position 2,376,389 of record JARHVA010000904.1, on the reverse strand, counting down.
ATGAAATTTTTCTCAATGAAAGGTTTGGTGAAGATGTCTACAACTTGCTCTGAAGACTAGCAAAATATCAAGTCAATGACCTGACTATGAATAAGCTCTTGAATGAAATGCATGTGAATCTCTATGTGCTTGGTCTGCTGGTGCTGAACTGGATTCTTGAAAATATGTATGGTACTCTGGTTGTCACAATAAATGATGGTGGGCTGCTTGATAAGAATGCCAAACTTAAAAAGAATCCCCTAAAGCCAAATAGCCTCAGTAGTTGCATTAACAACTCCCCTATACTCTACCTCTGTGGATGATATAGTAATAGCATTCTGCTTCTTGTTAGACCAACTAATAGGACTAGAACCTAGAGATAAACTATAACTAGAAGTGGACTTACGAGTCTATGAATCACCAGCTTAGTCTGAATTTGTATATCTAAACAAGTCAATCTCTATCCCAAATCTGTAATGAATCCCATATTTATGTGAACCCTGTATGTAATGCAAGATCCTCTTAGCTGCTTTCCAATGTAGCTCATGGGGTTCCTGCATGAATCTAGAGACAAGTCCCACTGTATATGAAATGTCAGGCCTGGTGTGAGTCAAGTAGATGAGACTACCAACAAGTTGTTGATACTGAGTGGCATCAACCAATGGTGAAGAAAAATCAGTCTCAAGCTTGACTCCTAATAAAAAGGGAGTTGGAGATGGCTTGCAATCAACCATGTGAAACAAACCCTGAATCTGACTGTGAGATCTTGATGCCAAGGAAGTAGTGCAACAAACCCAAGTTTGTCATGTCAAATCTATCTTGGAGAGATGCCTTCACTACTACAATAGCTGATGAAGAACTCTCGGTGATAAAAAAAGTCATCAACATATAGAACCAAAATCAAGAGCAAATCATCTTGCTGTAAGAAGTAGACATTGGGATCAGAACGACACCTAGTGAAACCCGTTATGAGAAGGAATGAATCCATCTTGGCATACCAAGCTTGAGGGGCCTGTTTGAGGCCATAGATAGATTTCCTAAGTCTACATACTAACAAAGAATCCTAAACAAATCCTAGTGACTACTTCATGTAGATCTCCTCCTCTAGGTCTCCGTGAAGAAAGGCACTCTTCACATCCATCTGATGCACATCCCAACCATGTGTTGCAGCAATAGCTAAGGTGAGTCAGATAGAAGTCATCTTTGTAATGGGTGCAAAGGTCTTTGAGTAGTCAATGCCTGGCACCTGTGAGAAACCCTTGGCAACCAATCGTGCCCTATACTTATCAACCGACCCATCTGCTACAAACTTGGTCCAATATATCCACCTACATCAAACTATCTTTCTTCCCTTAAGAAGTGAATTTAAATCCCAAGTGTGATTTTTGATTAAGGAAGAATATTCTTCCTCCATAGTATTCTCCCACTCAGGTACCCCCGATGCCTCTCAAAAAGTCTATGGATCTGAAACTAAAGCAAAGAAGGCATGTAGATCTCTCTAAAAATCCGCCCTAGTACGTCTATCATCTATGGGATCTCCTACCCAAGTGCCAACACTCTCAAGTGTTTGTCTAGCCCAAAGTGGCCCAAAAGTGGGTGAGTCAGGTGCTAACTCCTCATCCTCTAACTGACTAGAGGTGGATGACTCTGCATCACTATCCTCACTGTCTGAACTTGAAGAAGAAGAAGAAGATGACTCTAGATCAAGAACCTATTGTTGCTAATCTGAATCTGATGAAGAATCATCATGAAGAAGTAGATCTGATGAGGGAGAAGAAGTGTCAAGTGTTGAGTCCCTAGGACTCTCTTGAAAATGGACACTTCTCTTGATGAACAACTCATGTGTGACTAGATCTAGAAGGCGATATCCCTTAATACCATTTGAATATCCTACAAAGATGTAAGGCTTGGACTGACATTCCATAGCTTTGCATTTCTTCTTCAAAATGTCGGCCATGGCTGGAGATCTAAAAACTCTGAGGTGCTCAACATCAAGTTTCCTTTTATGCCAAGCTTCAAAGGGTGTTATCCCTTTCAAAGCTTTGTGAGGAACCTTGTTCTGAATGTAGCAAGCACAATTAATGGCTTCGGCCCAGTACTATGGTGCTAAGGATTTGGAGTGAATCATACAGCTAGCCATCTCTTTCAAGAACTTATTCTTATGTTCTGCAACCCCATTTTGTGAAAGATTGTAGGTGACTGTGCACTGCAAATCAATCCCCTCTATGGTGTAAAACTACTCAAACCTGATGCTGACATACTTCCCTCCATTATTAGTTTGAATAACCTTGATGGATTTCTCACTCTATTTCTCAACAAGAGCCTTGAAGTTTAGAAAATTTTCAAACACTTTAGACTTTTGTTTGAGAAAATATATCCAAGTGTGCCTAGATAAATCTTCAATGAAAGTGAGGATGTACTTGGCCCTTATGAAAGATGGTTTGGGAAAGGGTCCTGATACATCACTATGGACTAACTCCAAAGGTTGTGAAGCCCTCCAAGCTTTGCCTTTGTCAAATTTTGCTTCGGGATGCTTCTCAAGGGAGCACCTCTCGCAAAGTCCTTTTGAGAATTGGACATGAGGCAAGCCAATGACCATGTCATTTTTATAAAGTTGCTCAAGATAGCAGTAGTTAAGGTGGCCAAACCGCTCATGCCACAATTTGCTAATTCCATCTGAATGAGTCAACAATGTTGTAAGTGAAGGATCTGATGCAAAATGTGAAAAGGTGTATAACCTGGCTTGGTGATCTGCCCTTCCCACTACCACTATAGTATCACTATGCAACTCCCTGATAGACACTGAATCTGGTGAAAACTCAACTCTCATGCCCCGACCAATGTGAGTGATTTGGTACACTGATAGGAGATTGGTTGAAAGAGAAGGAACACTTAGAACATTGTTGAATGTTCCTCCTTCCATTTCAACTGACCCTCTCCCTACAATGGAAACTAATGTGTCATCACCCAAACTAATTAAAGTCATGGTACAAGGCTCTAAAGATGAAAACTCAACTAATGAAAAGCCCATTTGGTGAGAAGCACCCGAGTCTATGACCCATGAAGATTTAGAAGCTGCAGTTGCTACAAGGGCCTTACCCTTTTCTTTCTCCTTACCCTTGCCTTTTGCCGTAGTAGAATCTTGGGTTGATGAATTCTGCTTGATGGACTCAGGAAGACCTATGTTGTTCTTCTCTAGAAGATGAGTTAGGTGATCTATTTGTTTCTTCATGCACTTGTTTTCATCATGTCTTATCTTTTTATAATAGGCACACTTAACCATCTCCTTCTTAGGTTTAGCATTAGAAGAGGAAGTCTCAGTGTTGTTTTTGGCAAGATTGGTGCTTCTTTCTTCTTCTCTTGATCCTTGTTCTTTTTCTTCTTCTCTTTTGTTGAAATTTTATCCTTACCATTTCTAGCTATAAAGGCTTGGGGTTGAGTAGACTTCATTGTGCCCATTTGAATTAGCTTATCTTGCTCCCTAGTCAAGTCAACAATGAATAAATCTAAAGAAGGCATTTTCTATATAGTGCCAAGGGCACTTTTTGTGGCATGAAAAGTGGAGACAAAGACTGAATAGCTTGGACCTAGCTTTGCTAGAATAGAAAGTATGAGTTGATCATCTTTTTTCTCTATCCCGCATTATTTCAATTGCAATCTAAGGGCCTTAAACTTAGTGAAGAAGTCCTGTAGGGTGTCAAAGTTGCTAGGACTTAGACTTATGAGTTTATTTTTGAGCTCATGACCTCTCATCTCATCAATCTTTCCAAATAACTTTTCTAAGGTGTCTCATATGTCATTAGGAGTTTGGGAGGATTCTAAGTGGAAGAGAAGTTTTGGAGACACAGACAAGCTCGGTAACCCAAAGGCTTCATCACTACGGTTGTACCACTTAACCTTTTCAGCATTTGTGTTGGGTTCTACTTTTGTACCCATGGTGATCCTATACAACCCTTTGCTTCTAAGAATGATTGACATTTTAACTTTCCATTCATGATAGTTGAAGGGTGTTAGGGGTTTAAGTTGAAAAGAATCCATTTTTTTAATTGAATTTAGGTGAAGTTGTGTTGATTGCAAGTTGTGATTTTATGCAGAAAGGAGAATGAAAGTGAAAATTTGCAAGTTATGAAAAAGCAATCACACCCCCCCTAGAATATTGAGCCCCACCAAATATGCAAGTTCATGCTCAAAATATGTCGAACTCAATTGAAAATGCGTCTTAGAGCAATGAGTGCAAGACTAAAGCAAATAGGACGTTAGACTCAGCTGAAAATGCGTCTCAAGAGACCCAAATTTTTGTCACTTTATAAACTAGTTCCTTTTGAAAAATAACAAGTCTAAACTATAGAGAATTTAATTACAAGCACTTTTTCAAAAAATGGCACCCAAAATTGAGCTACCGTTTGCAAGATTTTAAAGTTACAATTTTCCCGTAAACTAGTGTTTTTGCAAAAAAACACTAAAACATTAAAAGAATGCCTGTTATGAGGAGAGAAAGTGGCCTTCCAACCACTCATTGAATTCAGCATGGAATGAAGAATCCAAAGGAGGTTTTTGTGAGGGAGAATTGGCCTCCTACCAACTCGGGCCTCACCCTTCGTCTTTGTGGGTCAAAGATACAAGTTTTTTTAAAAACCTCTAAACTATTTTTTTTAATTAAAAAAAACTTAACATTTAAACCCTTATTTAGTTTTCTACTATTGCCAAACTATGGAAAACAAATAAATTAAAACATCAGCAAAACAATTAGCATCACCCCAGTTCAAGTCGCCATGGACTTCTATGCTCTATTCTCCACCCTCCACGTGGCTGCAAAGTTCAGAGGCTACGCCCAAAAGTCCACAGCGTGACAGGTTACAACAAAGGTCAGAGAGAATGCACGGCCTCCCTGGGTGTGGTTTTGTATACACAGTGAGTGCATAAATAGTGAGTGCATACATAGTGAGGGCGTGATAGGTTATAGCAAATAAGCTGGCTGTTGCTGTACAGACTGGGCAACAGTGAATGTGGTAGGTGCTTGGTCTCTTTCCTCAAGCTGGAGATGAAGTTGGCATGGAGCAACTGGAGTAGCAGGCTGGAAACTGTGGTGTCCAAGAATAAATTTTTTTTTGCAGAGATCCCCTTTTTTTTTCTTTTTTTTCCATAATGACAAAAGTAGAATTCCTCCGCCTTGCTGAAGAAAACCACAGATCTAGACAAAATGTTTTGGCAAATGCTAACTCAGAAGTAACTTTTTAAACAAGATTCGTATGGATTTGCATGAGTTTTTTTAAAAACTCTACCAAAGCTCTCAAATGCAATGGATTTTTTTTATAAAAAAACTAAAAAAGTAAGAATTTCAAAATGAACTACTAGCATAACCAGACACAAGATTACCGGGTTTGCTCTGATACCATATCGGAGTTGTTGCCAGAATCTAGGTAATGTGAGTGCAATGGAGACGTGATCACACTAGTTAAAGCAAATGCACACCACAAGATGCTAAAGCAATTTGAAATTAACACAATAAGAGAAATTGCATAAGACAAAATGGAGAAAACCAAAATCTAATTAGCATGAGATGGCCAAAGTGAGGAATACAAATAGGAGAGTACGAAAGTAACAACTCCACAAAATGTGGACAAGGCACCCCAAGAATAGAATGTAACTTCTCCATGAAAGGTGGTGACAAGGTGCTAAGAATAGAGAAGTAACTCCCATCAAGGGAGTTACTTATGACACCTATGACACATCTATGACACACACCTCCACATAAGTTAGCCTATCCCACAAATGTAAGAAAACTCCATGTATGCACAAGAAATACAATTTCCCTAATTAATAAATAGGAAAAAATAAAAACCTACACTAATAGTAACATCTTTCTATTAGGTTTTCTCCAAAATGTGAAAGTTGTTACGATCTCGATGCGATCAGTAGACCAAAATTTGGCTTTTTCAGAGTTAGTATTTTTCTTCTATTTTCATGCACGGGTGGCAATTTTTGCCACCCATGCATTTTTCTCCCCACATGTAAGAGCAACAAATTTTTTTGCCCCTGCATCTAGATGTGCACAAGTGGCAAATTTTTCCATCCCTACATTTTTCATCTTTGACATACAGGAGTGGCAATTTTTGCCACCCCTACATGTCCCCTTTTTTTCAGTGCAAGGGTGGCAAATTTCACCACCCTTGCACTACCTCAATTTTTACATGCAACATTTATTGCTGCACATGCCGGGTTGTTAGGGTCAATTTTCACTCCATTGAATCCGATTTTAACCTCATTTTATTTTTTCCCTTCCTCTCCTCCTCCTGCCTTCTGCCTCTAGACGATCCAATGAATGGGTCAAAGTGCATTTTGGTAGATTTGAGCTTGCAGCGTGCATAGTTTTCTAGGTAGGACATGTATTTAGAGTTTTTCCCTTTCCTCTCTTTTAGTTTGTTTTTCAGTTATTTTTGTTAGGGTTTGTTTTTTCCCTTCCCCATCAGCCTTCTAGGCTTCCTCTTCATGCTAGGGTGGTGATTTTCACCACCCTCCCTTCTTGCCCACAAATTTTTTGCTCTAACCTACATGGGTGGCAAATTTTGCCACCTTAATTGTGCCTCCGTAGCACTTGCATCGGTGGAAAATTTCACCACTGATGCAAGTTCATTCTCCTCGGCCTGCATGGGTGGCAAAATTCACCATCAATGCAGGCTAAAAGTGCATGGGTGGTGAAATTCACTACCCTTGCACTTTCCCCCTAAAACTTGCATGAGTGGTGAGATTTGCCACCCATGCTCCTTTTTATTCCTCTCCTTCATGCATGGGTGGTGAATTTTGCTGCCCTTGCATTTTTCTTCCAAATTTCTCCAACTCTAGAGAGATCTTAATCTTTTTAATTTTTTTCACCTCCTCTCTTTTTTTCCTCATTTTTTGACCCAGCCCTATTAAGTGCCCTTCTTTGGTCATGATCACCCAACATGCAAATTCTCTAATTTGCCCGTTGTTCCCTAATTGCATGATCATGATTGTAGTACCCCTTTAAGATTTTTATTCATCAGCACCTGCTCAACTGAGATTAGTTCCAATGACTGAGGCTTCTCTAAAAAAGTCAAAGGCTATGAAATACCAGTACTAGGGCCTTTTTTTAATCACTTCGGTCACCTCTAATGTCGATGACATTAGAGATATAGAGATTGGCCACGTAGATATGGCCGAGTTCGTGAACAAAACCAAGGCAACAAACCCAAGCTCTAAAATGAAGAGAATCATCGAAAGCAATATTCATCTGATTGCTTCTTTTCTAGTAGTGGCACATCATACGGAGTTCATCCTCCAGTGTGCCCAATTCTACAATAAAGAGACCAAATCAATTTTTGATGCCAATGGCAACGTAATAATTTGGCTAGACCCTGAATTCATTGATAAAGTCTTCATGTGCCCTCATACTATTGAAGTGCTGAGAATTGACTTTGTAGAAGCACAAAAAGAGTATGACAAGGATCCCAAGAGGGCAAAGAAAGTGATGAATCACAGGTGGCTCAAGACCCCTAAAACTAATTTATCCAGATGGCCACAAATTTTTTTGAGAAGTGATTTCATTGAAGAGGTTGGTGACTTGATTACTCTCCTCAGCAGGGTATGAGGTCTGCCGTCTTCCTCACAATTTCATGAATGGATGTATCCCTTTATTAAGATCATCCTCTAAGGGAAACATGTCATCTTCTGGGGTGAACAGATTAGCAATGCTCTTCACGAGCAACTAACCAAGGTATCAACCACTTCGAAGTTCTATATGACTTCGTTCTTGGTGTACATAACAGCTTCAATGCAAACCTTTCCAGGTTTGACAACTAAAAAAATAGGAATACGACCCCGGTTTACTCATATTACCCTCAGTTAATGCTACAAAGATCAATCCATCATTTTAGGAGAGTAAATGATGCCTTCTTCACAGTATTTTTGTGCCTCTTCGACCCTCATCTCAAATAAAAAAGAATATCTAATGAAGCCTGGATAATCGTTAATGACTATGGTTGTATGTTCTTACAATTTCCCTTCTGCTATCTTCAGATTAGATTTTTCCAAGGCTATCCCTATATGCTCCCTAGGTTTCTTTCTAATAAGTTAGTCTTAATGGAGCTGTGTAGACAAATGGTTATCGTACACACTAGGAAGATGGAACTGAAAAAGCTAGGCTTTAGGTTTCCAATCAAAATTGGCAAATACTCAATCTTGACTACAGCCAAAGCAAAGGTCATAGAAATAGAGATGCAGTTGGTTACTATGATACAATTCAAGAGAAGGAACAATTTTGACTATAGGGGTGTCAAAGACATGATCAGATGAAAGACTCAATTTCATGAGCCTATGATTGAAGACATCTGGGTAGACCTGAGGACAGCCAAAGAAATCAGGAGGATGGACTACAATAGGCTGACCCTAAAATAGATCAAATATTTGGGGCTTACAGATATTCTCTCTAATTTGATCGATGATAAAAATATTATCAACAATAGGTACCTAGTTGAAAAGGTTGCTGACTCTCCTCTTCTTCCAATTTAGTGGTCTCAGAAAGAATTAACTTCTTTGAGGAAGAGATTCAAACTAATATTGGCTAACACAAATGATTGGTTAACAGCCAAAGGGATCATGCTAAAAGAGTTTATTACAGAATTAGAGAATAAATTTCAAGCTAAAATAAGGAAGAAGGCAGAACACAAGACCAAGAATAAAGGTGATGTTTCTTCTCCATCTAAGCCTCACAAGCCTAGAATCATCTTTGTGTATAAAAAATCGAAGGCTGTTGAAGAGCTAGAATTAATGGCTAAGAGAGTTAGAGAACAAAGCTCCCAAGAATAGGTAGCTCAGTAAATGGAGATAGATGGAAGGCCCACATTAAAGAATTGAGCCTCTACCTTCCTAGGAAGGGGCACAACCACTTGCAGATGTCTCTCCTTCTCCACCTCAGTCTCCTATGGCATCTCCTTCACCTCTATCTCCTATTAGTGTTCCTTCTTATGAAGCCGCTTCTCCTTCTAGAGTTATGTTTAGTGATCCTCAAGGCACTTCTGGAGATACTCTTCGCTCCTCTTGATCTATTCCTAGTCTAGCATCTCCTTCCTTTAATTTAGGAGAAAACTCTACCTTTGGTCAATCAACTACTAGTACAGTTTCACCAGTTACTCTAACCACGACCACTATTACCACTAGCAGTGTAGATGTTACCATGATAACACTAGCTATAGGAACTGTCACCATAATAGGTACTTCTTCTCTCCCTTCTTGGATGTCAACTTTCACGCTCAAAAGAAAGAAGCTAGCCATCTCTGTAGATGACTTAGATTTTAGCAAATTAGTGCCAGTGAAAGTTCAGGCCCCTAAGAGACCAAAGATCCTTTCAAAATTAGTTGAAGAAAAGGGGCATAAATTTCTAGAAATATCTAAACCACTGTAGGATGTAACCCTTGAGGGTTTTGACATGAGCAGTTATTCCATTTCTCATGTTGAACTTAGAAAAATTACTCACGAAAGTGAAAAAAATGATCTACAGTCTACAATAGACATCATGGTTTAGAAAGTTGACAGAGAAAAAGAAATGAAAGATTACTATAAGGCCAAGGCAGAGCAATTGACTGCAGTAGTCAATAAATTCACCCTTGCCCCTGAAGCAACAGCCCCAGAGGCCTTTTCCATAGATGACCCTATTATTCAGAAGGCAAAAAAAACCTATATGAAAGGAAAAGTGCTAGAGGATTACATTGAAAAGATGCACACTCAGGGAATTTTTTTATTTATAGAAGTTGCTGAGAAGATAGATAAGATGAAGAAAGTGAGGATAGATCTAGAGGACCTTGTCTCTCTTATCTCTCAAGACATTGATAGTACAGAGAAATATCTTGGCAAGTGGAGGGAAATGAAAGATCTAAAGAAAAACACCCTGATATCCATCGGTGTTATTTCCAGTAAGGATTCTTATGTTGAGATTAAGGAATCACTGATATACATGATTCAGGTACTCAAGGAGCTGATTGAAGATCTCGAGTCTTCCAAGGATGCTAGCGAAAAAAGTGACATAGGCCTATTGAATAGACTAGAAAAACTACCTTGTGACCTCACCTTCAAGGATAATCAATTTATCTCAATAGAAGAGATGATCTAAGGATTCAAATGTATGATTCAGAGGGATTTCAAAGAAAAAGCATTCTCAATGACTTCTGTGGATAACATTTTAGATACTCAGTTGACTTTGGATAATCTAATCTCTAGATTAACAAGTCATGCCAGGGCAATCACAACATTGAAAGACACTATAATCAGGGCCAAGGTCATCTTCAAGAACACTATTGTGCTAGACAGTATAGGAATTCAGACATCTATTGCTATGTACGATGCTCATCTGAAGAAGTTCGGTGGCAAAAGCTGAACCTTTTTTTCTTTCTCTCTTCTTCTTCTCTTCTCATGCACTTTTGTCATGTAAAAGTGTATACAATTTGTAATGTGTAATTACATGTAAAAAATTTAGAAAAATATCTCAAAATTCAAAGATGACTCATCTTTGACTAAGATATTTTTATATTTTAATCTTTTTAATTTTGATGGTTTCTCCCTATATATCGAGGGAATCTCTTTTGTAAAAAGAATCTCTGATAATTGAGAGCAAAAACTCTGTTGAAATTGAGACACTTCTTGAAGCTTTGTACTCAACTTGTAAATCATATTTCATCAAATGAATGAAAAATAGGTTTATTTCAGACTTTGTGTTGAAGTAATTTGTGTTATTTAAGAAATGGTTCTTATGTCTTCTTTCCTGATAATCTCTTATCTATTTGATTTAATAATCAAAGTGTGTGTGTTGATATTATCTGAGGAAGTTTCTAAAAGATATAAGAAAGACTTTGAGCTACTTTTATCTTGGTGATCCTTTTACCCTTTGTAGCTTTAGGTAAAGACTTTGTGCTTTGTTTCACACTATGATTACGCATATTCTGAATCAGTGAAGAAGGCAACGGAAGACTTTATGCTTACATGGGTTTTCTTGTGAACTTGGTTACATACTTTAGGGGATTTTTTTCTCTATGTTGGATACCATTCCTGAAAGAATATGAATGTTCTTAGCCAACAACCAAGATTTCTCTCTCTTTCTCCTTGGACATCATCTCTAAAAAAAGAGAGGTGGATGTTGTTATACTACCCCGAGTATTATTTTTTGCTTACTTATATATATACATATAGCACATAAATATTCATAGAGAACCTCCCCTTGATGAGATGAGAGATTTACCTCATCCAGATGTGCTAAACCCACACTTTTTGTGGTGTAAATCTTTTTGTGCTATGGCTAATATACCCATTTTATCATCAGTTAGTTGACTACAAAATATTCACCCAACAGTTTTTGGTGACTCTGCTGGGGAAGAGCGCATAGTTTGAAGTCTCAAACTTCAAACTAAAGTAGATCCTACTCTTTTTCATTTTTTATTCTACAATCTGGCAACTTCGCATTATACCAGAGGCCAAAAATCCCAAAGTGTTGTTGACCCTACTTTTAAGTTGGTGCAGTAGAGTAATTTTGAGTTGTTTCCTCAACAACCTCACCTTAGAAGAACTAGGAGTCTTCCTCCCAGCCCTACCAGGCCACCAACACTAAGTAGAGCTTCTTTTTCTTCTGCTGGTTGAACTTTACCTATCTAAGCTCCACCTAGATTAGTGAGCCCACTTTTGCATAATCAAATCATGGCTCAAGGCCCCTGGGGTAATTCTTTTGGTCTATTGAATTTGACTCCACTTCTGCATGAGCTTCCACATAGTTCAAAGAAATTTTTTCCAAATTCTTTAGTGATGGGAAGGCTCATCTTGATGAACACATTGCAGCTTTCAACATAGCCTACGATGTCATAGGTGTGGAATTCGAAGACATAGTGGTCAGGCTGTTCGTAGAGACACTACAAGGCACTACAACAGACTACTTCTACCACCTGTACCCTGAATCAGTGACTGACTGGGACACCTTAAAAGACAAATTTGAAGCTAGATTCAATCCTGTAGAAGATGTTGATGCCTTGCTAGCTCAGCTCACTCAGATGAAGAAAGAGCCTCATGAGCCTATGAGAGATTTTATTACCAGGTTTGACAAGTTGAGGTATAGAATTACCATAATCACCTAACCGATGCCTCAGATCATCAAATGCTTCTTCATAAATTCACAATTACCTGAAGTAGGTTTCTTGCTGAGATGGGCCAGACACATAGACCTTACTGTTGCTCAGAACTTGGTCACTGAAGTAGAAGATGACGTTATTCTGGTAGAAAAAATAAGGAGAGACCCTAATAAAGGTAAATCCTCTTCATCTTCTAAGTATTCACCTACAATCACCACTGACCTGATGGTACAAAAGCTAGCAAATAAGTTACTAGCTCTCAAAAAGCAAATGGCACAAGGGATGTCATCTGCTCTTGCATATAGAGATATGCTTAGGAAGACATTTCAAAATCAGGCATACTAAGGCAATGCTGCCAGGAATCAGAGACAACAAAATTGCCTTCCCTCTCCACAGAGGAACCTCACCCTTGAAGCACCTCCAAGTAAATCAATAGTAAAATATTTATAAGTTGAAGTGGATTTCTCATTCCAACTCGAGTTAAATCTCGAAGATGATGCTAATATCTTCACTAAGGAAGAAAAAGAATTAGCTGGCGACTCCAATATTGGTTTCTTAGATTATCAGGATGAAGCTAAAAATAAAAGAGAAGGGTTGGATGGATATTATACTATTTTTACTAGATCTTAAAACCAATCAGATCCACAAGTTGACAAAGGAAAAGTAGAAGAAGAACCTCAGTCGGTGGTCTCCATCGCTAAACGAGGGACTCAATTGCCTCCCTAATCAAAAGATCAAGTAACTCACAAAAAAATAAGTACCTCCAATAGCCCCATACCTTCCACCTCTATAACTCAGACCAGTGCCACACCTACTAAAGACCCAGATGATAGACTCTCTTCCTCTGTTTCAATTTTTTTTTAATTATTTGATATAATTGATCACGCTAGAAAGACTGAAATCCAAATGATAGAGATTGAATATTTGAGGGCTAACCCTGAACAATTTGATAAGTTGACAGAATATGTGAAAAATAAGGCCATCCCAATAGGAAAAGATTCTTCAAAGGTCATTCATGATCCCCTCAAGGATAAGTCCACCCAGAATAATCTTGTCATAGCTCCTCTAATTGCTCTTAGAAAAATAGAACCTTTTTATGTTTCCCTGTTAATAAATGGTTACAAATTGAGTAACTGCATAATAGACTCCAGAGCCTCGGATAATGTCATGCCTGCCAAGGTGGTAGATTCTCTTAGTCTAACTTTGACCAAAACTTTGAAAAGGTGTTTTTTTATAGAAAACAAGCAATTCCCACTCTTTGGTCAGATAAAAGATGCCCAATTTGCTTTCGCAGCTTTTCCAAAAAAGAGGATAAAAATGACGGTTCTAGTGGCTGATGTTCCTGCCTCTTATGATATCTTGTTTAAGAGGAATTTTTGCAAATATGTGGGAGGTGAGTTGAGCATGGACCTGTCAGAGGTGAGGATCCCAATTCAAGGTGTTATGAAGAAATTACTTCCTAAAAAAGAGGCAAGATATGTAGTCACTCAATCATCAGCACCAAAAGCTCAAATTTTATTTGAGTCTTCTGGCATGGGCAACTACTTCCTATCTATGGATGAAGTCCATGAGGCATCTGATGAAACCCCTATAGGTGACAACTTGGAAATGTGTTTAGCTGACATAGTGGAAGAATTGACACACCAAAATGAATGCATGGAAGATTCTCTTCCCCCAAATGAAGAGGTTTTCTAAGAAAAAATAGTGTCTAATGAGGTATAGATCTTAAAATTTGATGGCCGCTGCTCTTCTACCAATTCAAGAGCTAGAGTTGTGTTGATATCTCCTCAAGAGATATTATTCTTTTATCCTACAAGTTGTAGTTCAACAACACCAACAACACAGTTGAGTATGAATCCCTATTATTTGGATTACAGGCAGCCAAAAAAAAGGGCATTAAACTACTCCATTCTAAAGGGGACACCAAATTGATGGTTTGTCAGGTAAGAAACTTCTATCAAACCAAGAATGAAAGATTGCACCACTACCACAATCTTGTCTCAGACCAAATTAAAATTTTTGATGCTTTTAACATCTCTATCATTTTAAGAGAATTCAATGACCAGGCAAATGTATTGGCTATTTCTGCTACTCTCTTGGTTCTCCACCTAGATTTTAAAAGAGATAAATACACTATTAAACTAGTCTTTCAACCAAGTGTACCTAATAATGCTATCCATTGGTAAGTATTCAACAATGACGACCAAATCATCGCCTTCTTAGAGCAAAATGACAGCTTCAAACAACTGCACTTTGAAGGTAGTGAACTTTGGGAATGCAAAGCAACTTCTGAATCAAATGTGAACACAAGTGAAGATTTTTTGTAGCTTAAGAGGAATAAGATTCTTAAAGGCCTGATTTCCCTAGAGAAATTGTTTGATAACTATGACAGGTTTATTAAACAACAATGAATAGATTCAAACTCCTCACAAGATTTTGATCAAGTAAACTTGGGAACCAAGGGAAGTCCTAAGATGGTAAGCATCGAGAAATGCTGCACTTTCAAGGAGAGATTCAAGCTTTCTAATCTACTCTGCCAATATATCGATGTCTTAGCTTACTTTTATGACGACCTAAAATCACTCAGGCTCAATGATATTCACCATGACATTCCTCTTAAAGCAAACTATGTACCTTACGAGCAAAAGTCTAGGAAATATAATCCAAAAATCTCAGGTACCATTTTAGCTGAGATATAAAAAATGCTTGATGCTCAGATAATTTTTCTAATCCATCACTCCACATAGATTGCCAACATAGTGCCTGTCAGAAAGAAGAACGGTGAAATTTGAATCTGCATGGATTTCAAGAACTTGAATCAGTTATCTTTAAAAGATAACTACCCCCTCCCTATCATGGATCAATTTTTGCAAATGGTAATAGGTTCAGAGATGTTATCAATGCTTGATGGTTTCTTGAGGTAAAATCAGGTTGAAGTTAGAAAAACAAATCAACATAAGACTACTTTCACCACACCTTGGGGCACCTTCACCTACCAAAGAATGCCTTTCGGTCTGATAAATGTAGGTGCCACATTTCAAAGAGAGATAGACCTCACTTTCAAGGATAAAATGGGTAAGTTCATTATAGTATACCTAGATGATTTAATGGTATTTTCAAAGCACTGTTCTGACCATGTCCACCATTTACAAAGAATATTAGAACGCTGTCGTTAGAATGGTATTTCTCTAAATCCAAAGAAATCTATTTTTGGGGTGACTGAAAGAAAACTTCTCGAACACATTGTGTTTTGAGAAGGTATTAAAATTAACTCAGAAAGAGTCAAATCTATCCAAGAACTTACTCTACCTACCAGTAAAATTGCGGTTCACTTTTTCTTCAAAAAGGTGATTTTTTTTCAAAAGTTCATCCCTAAGTTCACTGAGAAGACTCACCACATTATCAATATGATGAAAGGTAATGCTACCTTCAGGTGGATTGCAGAGGGTAAATCAACATTCAAAGACATTAAAGAAGTGATCGCTCGTGCACCAATCTTGGTTTGTCCAGACTACACTAAGAGCTTTAAAATATACAGTTATGCTTCTAAACATACACTCTCAGCTATTCTAGTTCAACAAAACCAAGAAGGCATATAATATCCTATTTTCTTCATGAGTTGTCCACTCAAGGCTCATGAGCTAGAATATTCCAACATGGAGAAGCATGCATATGCAGTGGTCAAAGCAATCAAACACTTCAAGTTTTATATCTTGAACTGTCATATTGAAGTGTTGGTGCCTGATACAATAGTGAAGTCTATTTTGACTCAATAGAATTTTGGTACGAAGAGGGGTAATTAGATTGCCAAAATTCAAGAGTTTGATTTAGACATCAAACCTACCAAATTCATGTAAGAAAAGTGTCTTTGTCAGTTGATTGCCAACAACATTCTTGAAGAAGTAAACAATAAAGAAATAGAGATCGAAGGTGTATCCACGGTCCTCTTTATTTCCACTACTGATGAGTGGTATTCTGACATCACCTATTTTTTGACTTATGGTGAGTGTCTTGCTCATCTCTCCTATAAGAAAAAATAGAATGTTAAACTGAAGGTTGTTAGCTATGTTTTATAGGATAATGGTCTATACAAAAAGAACCTGGATAGGGTATTTCTTCATTGTGTTGATAAGGTACAACAAGATAAACTCTTGGAGTCTTTCTATGATTTGGCCTATGGAGGGCATTTTTTAACACTAGTGACAGTGCACAAGATTTTGTGAGCAAGGTACTATTGGCCTATGCTATTTCAAGATGCCTACAAATGGGTGCATAGATGTGAATTATGTCAACAGTTCATCAGAAAGCCTAAACTAGCTACATTATCTCTCAAGCCAGTAATAATCAAAGAGCCTTTTCAATAGTGGGGTATTGACTTAATTAGCACAATCAACCCATCTTTGAGTGCCAAACATGATTATGTCCTCATAAAAACTGATTACTTTACCAAGTGGGTGGAGGCCATCCCAATTAAGCATGCTACGTCTGAAGTAGTGTGTAATTTTCTCAAGAAAAATATTATCTCCCAGTTTGGAGTTTTTCTCAAAATTGTAACAGATAATGCAGCCTATTTATCTTCGCATAAAATTACTCAATTCTAATTCTATTATGGGATTATCTTATCCCACACTTCAGATTATTTCTCCCAAGGAAATGGCCAAGTAGAATCGAGCAATAAGAACCTGGTCACTATTATAAATAAATTGGTAGATGATAATCAAAGAATGTGGCACAAAGCACTGTTTGATATTTTATGGGTGAATAGGATTACACCCAAGAGGGCCATAGGTATGTCACCTTTCCAACTTCTATATGGCTTAAATGCAGAGATACCCATCACTCTAGAATTGTCAGTGCTCAAGTTAGCTAAAGCAATCAAAAATTCAACCTTTGAAAGTTTGATCAACAAAAGAATCATGTGTTTGACTAAACTGAATGAGTAATGAATCATGGTGGTGGATTGAATTACGGTGCATCAGAACCATGTGAAGAAATTTTTTGATAAAAAGGCTAAGGTCCATAATTTTCAAATTTGAGATCAAGTCTTGATATAGGACAAGAGGAGAGAATCAAAGGGAATGCATGACAAATTTGACTCCTTATGGAGAGGTCCATTCACCATTCAACAACTCTGTAGAGAAAATAACTTCTTACTAGAGTATCAAGATGGAATACCATTTGCACTACCCCATAGTGGGCAAAATCTGAAGCTGTTTAGTCTTTGAAGCTTAGATAGATCCACTTGTATATATATATATATACATATATATATATATATGTATATATATATATATATATATATATATAGTTTTTATGTTTTGTTTATTTTTCTTTCATTTTTTTGCTTGACTCCATAGCCTAATGGCTTGGATGAAGGCACTTAGAGACTAGTTTCTACTCCTATTAATCATTTCTATTAACAAAAGTTCCCCAACAGGAGTTAGTTGTTGTTTCCAAAATCAGCTCAACTCATTTTTGAGAATAACCCCCTGTGAAACTTATCTGTTTCACCCTTTGTCTAAGTCTATTTTTGAGACAGGTTTTTCTCATTCTTGTATTGGCTCAACTGACACCGTTCAGAACTCGTAACATCTTTCCATTACATTTTCTCCAAAACTTTAAAGTTGTTATGATCTCGATGCGATCAGTGGACCAAAATTTGGTTTTTTTGAAGTTAGTGTTTTTCTTCTATTTCCATGCATGGGTAGCAATTTTTTCCACCCATGCATTTTTTTTCTCACATGTAGGAGCGATAAATTTTGTCGCCCCTGCATCTGGATGTGCACGGGTGGTAAATTTTGCTGCCTTTGTATTTTTCATCTTTGACATGCAAGAGTGGCAATTTTTACTACCCCTATATGTCTCCTTTTTTTCAGTGTAAGGGCAACAAATTTTGCTGCCCTTATACTACCTCAATTTTTAAATGCGGCATTTATTACCACACGTGTCAAGTTGTTGTGGTTAATTTTCACCCCATTTAATCTAATTTTAAACTTATTTTGTTTCTTGCTTTCCTCTCCTCCTCCTACCTTCTACCTCTAGATGATCCAGGAAATGGGTCAAAGTGCATTTTGGTAGATTTGAGCTCACAGTGCGCGTGGTTTTCCAAGTAGGATGTGTATTTGGAGTTTTTCCCTTTTTCCTTTTTTAGTTTATTTTTTAGTTGTTTTTATTGGGGGTTTTTTTTCCCCCTTCTCCATTAGCATTATAGGCTTCCTCTTCATGCTGGGGCAACAATTTTCACTACCCTCCCTTCTTGCCCATGGATTTATTGCTCTAACCTACATGGGTGGTGAATTTCACTACCTTAACTGTGCCTCTGCAACACCTGTGTTAGCGACAAATTTCACCACCGATGCAAGTTCATCCTCCTCAACCTTCATGGGCAATAAAATTTGCCATCGATGCAGGCCAAAAGTGCATGGGTGGTAAAATTCACTACCCTTGTACTTTCCCCCTAAAACCTATACAGATGGCAAAATTCATCGCCCGTGCTCCTTTTTATTCCTCTCCTTCATGCATGGGCAGTGAATTTTGCTACCCTTGCATTTTTATTCTAAATTTCTCTAACTCTAGAGAGATCTTAATATTTTTTATTTTCTCCACCTTTTCTCTTTTTTTCCTCATTTTTTGACCCAACCCTATTAAGTTCCCTTCCTTGGTCATGATCACCCAACGTGAAAATTTTCTAATTTGTCCGTTGTTTCCTAATTACATGATCATGATTGTAGTACCCCCTAAAGATTTTTATTCATCGACACCCACTCAACTGAGACTAGTTCTAATGACTGAGGTTTCTCTAAAGAAGTCAAAGGCCATGAAGTACTAGTACTAAGGCATTTTTTTATCACCTCAGTCACCTCTGATATTGATGACATTAGAGATACATAGATTGGCCACATGGATATGGATGAGTTCATGACCAAAACCAAGGCAACGAACCCAAGCTCTAAAATGAAGAGAATCATCGAGAGCAACATTCATTTGGTTGCTTCTTTTTTGGTAGCAGCACATCATACAAAGTTCATCCTCCAATGCACCCAATTTTACAATAGGGAGACCAGATCGGTCTCTAATGCCAGCGACAATCTAATAATTTAGCTAGACCTTAAATTCATTGATAAAGTCTTCATGTGCCCTCCTGCTACTAAAGTGCTGAGAATTGACTTCATAGAAGCATAGAAAGAGTATGACAAAGATCTCGAGAGGGAAAAGAAAGTGATGAATCACAGGTGGCTCAAGACTCCTAGAACCAATTTATCCAGATGGCCATAGAATTTTCTAAGGAGTGATTTCATTAAGGAGGTTGGTGACTTGATTACTCTCTTTAGCAAGGTATGATGTCTGTCGTCTTCCTCACAATTCCATCAATGGATGTATCCCTTCATAAAGATCATCTTCCAAGGGAAACAAGTCATCTTTTGGGGTGAGAAAATTAGCAATTCTCTTCATGAGCAACTGACCAAGGTATCAACCACTTCGAAGTTCTATATGACTTCATGCCTGGTGTACATAGCAGCTTCAATGCGAACCTTTTCAAGTTTGAAAACTGAAGGAAATAGGAAGACCACCCCAGTCTACTCATATTACCCTCAGTTAACACTGCAAAGACCAATCCATCATTTTAGGAGAGTAAATGATGCCTTTTTCATAGTATTTTTATGCCTCTTTGACCCTCAGCTTGAATAGAAAAGAATATCTGATGAAGCCTAGACAGTCGTTAATGACTATGGCTATATGTTCCTATAATTTTCCTCTTTTTACTATTTTCAGGTTGGCTTTTTCTAAGGCTATCCCTATATGTTCCCTAGGTTTTTTTTGATAAGTTAGTCCTAATAAAGCTGTGTAGACAAATGGTTGTCATACACACTAGGTAGATGGAACAAAAACATCTAAGCTTCAAGTTTCTAATCAAAATTGGCAGATACTCAATCTTGACTGTAGCCAAAGCAAAGGTCATAAAAATAGAGATGCAGTTGGTTACTATGAAACAACTCAAGAAAAGGGATAATTTTGACTATAAGGGTGTCAAAGACATGATCAGATGAAAGACTCAGTTTCATGAGCCTATGATCGAAGACATCTAGGTAGACCTGAGGACAGCTGAAGAAATCAAGAGGATTGACTACAATAGATTGACCCTAAAACAGATCAAATATTTGGGGCTTGCAGATATTCCCTCTAATTTGGTCAATGATAAAAACATTATCAACAATAGGTATCTGGTTGAAAAGGTTGCTGACTCTCCTCTTCCTCTAATTTAGTGGTATCAGATAGAATTAACTTCTTTAAGGAAGAGATTCAAACCAATATTGACTAACAACAATGATTGGTTAATAGCCAAAGGGATCACGTTAAAAGAGCTTATTATAGGATCTGAGGCTAAATTTCAAGCTAAAACAAGGAAGAAGTTAGAAAATAGGACCAAAAACAAAGGTGATGTTCCTTCTCCATTTAGGCCTCATAAGCCTAGAATCATCTTTGTGTCTAATAAATTGAAGGCTGTTGAAGAGCTAGAATCGATGGCTAAGGGAGTTGGAGAACAAAGCTCCCAAGAACAGACAGCTCAACAAATGGAGACAAATGATAAGCCCTTAAAACAACAAAAAACTGAGCCTCTACCTTCTTAGGAAGGGGTGCAGCCACTTGCAGACATCTCTCCTTCTCCACCTCAGTCTCCTATGGTGTTTCCTTCACCTCTATCTCCTATCATTATTCCTTCTTCTAAAGTCGCTTCTCCTTCCAGAGTTATGTTTGGTGATCCTCAAGGCACTTTTAGAGATACTCTTCACTCCTCTAGATCTATTCCTAGTCTGGCATCTCCTTCCTTCAATCTAAGAGAAAGCTCTTCCCTTGATCAATTAACTACTGGTATGATTTCACTAGTTACCCCAACCACGACCACTGTTCCCACTAGTAGTGCAGATGTTACCATGGTAACACTAGCTATAGAAACCATCACCATAATAGGTACTTCTTCTTTCCCTCCTTGGATGTCAGTTTTCATGCCCAAAAGAAAGAAGCTAGCCATCTCTGTAGATGACTTCAATTTTGGCAAGTTAGTGTCAGTGAAAGCTAAGGCCCCTAAGAGATCAAGGATCCTTTCAAAATTGGTTGAGAAAAATGGGCATAAATTTCTAGAAATAACTAAACCATTGCAGGACACAACCCTTGAGGGTTTTGACATGAGCAACTATTCTATTTCTCATGTTGAACTTGGAAAAGTTACTCACGAAAGTGTGAAAAGTGATCTACAGTTTGCAATGGACATCATGGTCCAAAAATTTGACAGAGAAAAGGAGATGAAGGATTACTATAAGGCTAAGATAGAGCAATTGACTACAGTAGTCAAGAAATTCACCCTTGCCCCTGAAGCAGCAGCCCCAGAGGCCTTTTCTATAGACGACCATGTTATTCAGAAGGCCAAAAAAACTTATATTAAAGGAAAAGTGCTAGAGGATTACATTAAAAAGATGCACACTCAGGGAATTTCTTTACTTACAGAAGTTGTTGAGAAGACAGACAAGATGAAGAAAGTGAGGATAGATCTATAAGACCTTGTCTCTCTTATCTCTCAAGACATTGACAGTATGGAAAAATATCTTGGAAAGTGGAGGGAAATGAAAG
This sequence comes from Torreya grandis, assembly GCA_037957365.1. Lineage (NCBI taxonomy): Eukaryota > Viridiplantae > Streptophyta > Pinopsida > Cupressales > Taxaceae > Torreya > Torreya grandis. The sequence continues at coordinate 2,354,658 of JARHVA010000904.1, read as the reverse complement.
ATCTAAATAAAAGCACCTTGATATCCATTGATGTTATTTCCAGCAAGGATTCCTATGTTGAGATTAAGGAATCACTAATATACAAGATTTAGGTACTCAAGGAGCTGATTATAGATCTTGAGTCTTCCAAGGATGCTAGTGAGAAAAGTGACATAGGCCTATTGAATAGACTGGAAGAATTTCCTTGTGACCTCACCTCCAGGGATAATCAATTTATCTCAGTAGAAGAGATGATCTCAAGATTCAAAGGTATAATTCAGAGGGATTTTGAAAAAAAACATTCTTAATGACTTTTGTGGATAACATTTTAAATACTCAGCTGACTCTAGATAACCTAAGATCTAGGTTAACAAGTCATGCCAAGGCAATCACAACATTGAAGGATGCTATAATCAGGGCCAGATTCATCTTCAAGAACACCATTGTGCCAGACAATATAAGAATTTAGGCATCTATCGCTATGTACGATGCTCATCTAAAGAAGTCTAGTGGCAAAAGCTGAACCTTTTTCCCCTTCTCTCTTCTTCTCTTTTCATGCACTTTTGTCATGTAAAAGTGCATGCAATTTTGTAATGTGTAATTACATGTAAAAAATCTAGAAAAATATCTCAAAATTCAAAGATGACTCATCTTTGACTAAGATATTTTTATATTTTAATCTTTTTAATTTTGATGGTTTCTCCCTTTATATAGAGGGAACCTCTTTTGTAAAAAAGATCTTTGATAATTGAGAGCAAAAACTCTGTTGAAATTGAGACACTTCTTGATACTTTGTGCTCAACTTGTAAATCATATTTCATCAAATCAATGAGAAATAGGTTTATTTCAGACTTTGTGTTGAAGTAATTTGTATTATTTAGAAAATAGTTCTTATGTCCTTTTTCCTGATAATCTCTTATCTATTTGATTTAATAAGCAAAGTGTGTGTGTTGATATTATCTGAGGACATTTCTAAAAGATAGAAAAAAGACTTTGAGCTACTTTTATCGTAGTGATCTTTTTACCCTTTGTAGCTTCAGGCAAAGACTTTGTGCTTTGTTTCACTCTACGGTTACGTGTATTCTAAATCAGTGAGGGAGGCAATGGAAGACTTTGTGCTTACGTGGGTTTCCTTGTGAACTTGGTTACATACTTTAGGGGATTTTTTGCTCTATGATAGATACCATTCCTAAAAGAAGAGGAATGTTATTGGCCAATGACCAAGATTTCTCTCTCTTACTCCTTGGACATCATCTCTGAAAAAAGAGAGGTGGATGTTGTTATACTACCCTGAGTATTATTTTCTACTTATAAATATACATATAGTGCATAAATATTCATAGGGAACCTCTCCTTGATGAGAGGAGAGATTTACCTCATCTATATGTGCTAAACCCACACTTTTTATGGCATAAATCTCCTTGTGTTGTGGTTGATATACCCATTTTGTCATCAGTTAGTTGATGACAAAATATTCACCCAACAAACACCAAAGTGGTAGATGATATGATGGGTGATAAAATTGATAATCTTTTCAGCTTTTGTCGAGATAAGAGGAATGAGCTCCACCCATTTGGTGAAATATTTGATCACAGTGATGATAGAGTGATTTCACTATGAAGAGTAGGGTTTAATTTAACCAATAAGATCTAGACCCCATTATATAAAAGGCCAAAAGTCAGTAGAAACTTGAAGGCTATGGCTGGGTGCATGATGTAAATTAACATGTTGTTGACTCTTGACACACTATTTCACATAATCACAACAGTCTTGGTTAAGGGTAGGCTAATAATAGCCTAGGCAAAAGATGCACTTGACCATAATGAGTTTACTTAAGTGACCCCAACAAATAACATCATCCATCTCCTTGATAGCATGAGAGGCTTGTGGACCAAAAAGGCAACAAAATAGGAGGCCATCAAGATCATGTTTGTTGAGGATGCCTCTCTATAAGTAAATGCTTGATGAGGATTCCTAGAGAGGACAAATGGAACTATGCCAAGGTTAAGGTAGTCAAAGGTTTGTTGATACTAAAGGTCAGGTTGGGTCTCCTCCACACTAAAAATGGTTAGAGTGTCTGACTTGATATAGGAAGGTTTGATGAGGTGATGGATAATGACTGATAGCTTTGAGTCTAAGGGTGCTAATGGGATCTGGGAAGTGAGAGAAGCCATGGTGTTAGCAAACATGTTAGTAAATTATGGGGTGGTTTGATTATGGTAGTGTTTAAATGATGTCAAGTGTTTTGTGATTAACTATCTATATAGTTATAAAATCTCATTCTTACCCTAGTAGATGCCATTGACTTGATTGACCACAAGTTGGGAGTAACCAAAGATGTTGATCATTCTGACTCCCAAGCTTAATGTCGTTTAGAGACCTATTACTAGGGCTTCATATTTAGCCATATTATTGGTACATTCAAATTTGATTTTAAAAGATAAAGGAAGTGGTTCATCGACAAGGGGGATAAGGATGATATCGAATCCCCCACCATGATAACATTTATAACCATTGAAGAACATGGTTATATTATTGGTCAAGTCTACTTGGGATAGGTGTGCAATGGAATCATATATAAATTCAAGAGGAGGAAGTTGTTTGCTTGGTAGGGGTGCATCAGCTAACTGGTCAACAATGACTTACCCCTTAATTGACTTTTATTATAGGAACTCAAGGTCAAAATCAGATAAAAGCATGAGCCACTTGGCCATACACTAGTTTTGATAAGGCTTAGATTTCATGTACTTGAGCAAGTCGGTACTGGTTATGATAAAAAATTTGTGGCTAAGAAGGTAGTGGTGAAGCTTGGTGGCCATGAAGACTAGGGCCAAACATAGTTTCTCAATATATGTATACTGAGTTTCATAGTCTAAAAGGGTGTGGCTTATGTAATAGATGGCTTGATATTTGTGTTGCTCATCTTGATGGGTAATCATTACCCCTAGGGAATGGTCAGTGGTAGAGATATAAAGGTAGAAAGGTTGGTCATCCTTAGGAGGTGTGAGGATAGGGGGAGATAGAAGGTACTCTTTGAGTGCTTCAAAGGCCTTTGACAATCATCATTTCACTTGAAAGAGGTGTCATTTTTCAAGAGGTGATGGAAGGGTTGATATATATCTGAGAGCTAAGAAATGAAACAACAAATGTATTGGATCTTCCCCTACAAAATGTGGACTTGTTTAAGACTAGTTACTGGTAGCATCTTGAGGATGGCTTTTTTTTGGTTAGATCAACCTTGATTCCTCAAAGGAAAATGATGAAGTTAAGGAGTTTACCTGATAAGACCCCAAAAATACATTTCTTGGGATTGAGGCAAACATGATAATGGATGTGTCTCTCAAATTTAATCTTGAGAATGGCTAAGTGGTCCTTGTGAAGTTTTGATTTTCTGAGGAGGTCATCCACATAGTCCTCGATGATTGTGTGGATGAGATCATGGAAGATGTAGGTCATAACATGTTGGCAGGTTGCATTAGAGTTCTTCAGACTGAAGGGAATGATCCTATAATAGAAATTCCCCCATGGGTTGATAAAGGTATTTTTATGTTAATCTTCAAGGGAAATCAAAATTTGATTATAACCTGAGAAACCATCTATGAGAGATAGCATCTCATGGCCTGTTGTGAGATCAACAAGTTGGTCAATGCTAGGTAGAAGAAATACATCCTTTGGGTAGGTGAGGTTGAGGTCATGAAAATTCATATAAATACGTAGTCCCTTTGTGGATTTTGTGATAGGCACGATGTGTGAAACCCATTAGGGATAATCAATGGTATGAATGAAGTCAATAGAGAGGAGGCATTTAAGCTCTTCTTTGAAAAAAAGGGCTATACAATGATGCATTCATCAAAGTTTCTATCTAAGAGGCTTGGCATCATGATTTGTTATAATTTTTTGGGTGGAAATGGTCGAGTCAATACCAAGAATGTTGGTATATGACTAGGCAAATGCAATGCTATGGTCCTAAAGGAAGGTAGAGAAGTCTTACAATTCCTCAGGAGTGAGAGATTGGCCCTGTTTGAATATATGAGGGTTACTTGAAGTTCCTATGTCAATATCCATGGTGGATTCATTTAACATGGTTGAGGTTTTAGGTGGTAAGTATTTTTGGATGGAGGAATCAGGTACACTGAGGTAGGTGAGAATAGAATCATCATTCTAGCACTGAATCATGTTAATGGTAGGAGAGTCCTCTCCCACAAGTTTATGATAGATTAAAGGGATGGATATGGGTGCCCCATCCTTTTGATAAATCAAGGGGCTAAGGGTAATCATGTTGACAAAAAAAATTTAGGTGAGATGATGTCCTCATCCTCACCTCAGGTAGAGAGAATGTTGGTGAGCAAGGGGTCTCTTCTTCAACAATGGTAATGGTAGTTTGTTTGGATTTCTTCTTATTGGGTAGAATGAAGACAAGGTCATGCTTTTCATGAGGCTTTTAGGTCTCAATCGAGATCAATGTGTGTGGTTTGTGCTCATATTTCCCTAAGTTGAATCCTTTCCAGGCACACCTATGGAGGTATACTTTAGTGAAGTCCAGGTTATCCAAGTAAGAGAATGTAGAGGTGAATAGTTGAGGTGAATATGGGATTGTAGTAGCACTTAGGGTATTTTTAATTACCTTATAAATAAAGTGGGTTTGATAGCTTAGAGGCCTCAAGGGGCTAATGAATCCAATGTTGGGATCATAACTTGGTTGATGGTTAAGTTTCCTATACTCTTGGGGAGTAGGGAAAGCATTGAGGGTAAGGAGATAGTATTATCCAAGGGTAAGGGATTGAAAGGTAGATTCCAAGGGATCAGTGGTGGGTATTTGGTCTATGCGAATAGATGAACTGATAGATGCCTCTATGAAAAGAGAAGGTATGGCTTCATTTTCCATGGTTTAGGGCTTGGTGATGGATTCTTGGGGTGGTTTGGTCAGAGGTAAGAGGACATCATTAGGTTAGTAGGTCATGTTGCATGCTATAAAAGGGATCAAGTCAGCTTGTATGGTAAAAAATTGACCTTCATGCTCAAATTTGACAAAATTATGGAGGGTAGAAGGTATGTAACCCATAACTCAAATCCAAGGTCTCTATAATAGAATGTTGTACTAAAATTCACCTTTAACCACATATAAAAGTTTGGGGAGCATGTATGCTCTAAGAAAAATTTGGAGGAAAACTATTCTCAAGGTAGTGGTCATGATGTCATTAAAGGAGCGTAGCATATTTAAAGATTGGGATATGACATGTTTGGTAATTTGAGCTAGTCATATACATGGGAGGACATGATGTTGATGATGGCTCCCCCATCAATCATAACCCACTTGATGCAAGTTTGGTTGATGTGGGAAATAATAAAGAGAGGAGGATTTAGATCCTTAGGGTGGATAGAGGGTATCTCCAAGTCTTTAAAATTAACTAGGATGGAGAGTTAGAGAGCACTTATGAAGGCCTATATAGGTGGGGAGTCACCTAGTCTGACCTCAATTACTTACATAGCCTTGATCATGGCTTGGAAATGGTGGGGTGAGGTGGAAATGAGCTTGTAGAGGCTCATCTTAGCTGGAGTTTGGTGAAGTTACTTAAGAATGACCCTCTTGATGGATCACAGGGGTTAGCCTCAGAGTTGCCTAAGATGGTAATTTTGGGTTTGGCTCAGGGTGTAGGGATTTGGATCGAGTTTGGTTTAGGATGAGTTGGGGGGTATGTCTATAGAATGGACACTTTGGACTTCCCTTTATCATTTTATTGTGATTTTGTGACGACATTAATGGTATGGATATATGGGGAAGGTGTGATGGGAGGTTGGGTAGATTCTTCATCACTCTGGGGTGAGAGTGGAGGATGAGGAATGTGTTAAAAAATGACTATTGGGTGCATTGGTAGAGGATTCAATGGAAGTTCATATAGTAAAATATCATCCTCATCATATAGTTGATGGATAATGGCTTGGAGAGCTTTATAATCTTTGATGTCATGTCTAGTTGTCTTATGATAAGAATAAATTTGATAGTTGGTGTACCATCTTGGCTTCAAACTAAGAGGATTGAAAGGTATAATAAGAGGTAATGTGAAATAAGAGGTCTACAATAAGCTTTGAAGAATGGTCATATAGGATCCTGCTAGAGGTGGGGAAGGTCTAGAGGTTATGGTTTTGGTTGGGAAGATAGGCATGTTGATAAAAATGGGTTTGGTGAGAGAAGATTTAGGTAAGGTGGTGTGTCTGGTTAATGGTTTGGGTGTGCTAGTTATTGGGGTGTTCAAGGTTGATAGTCTAGCTCTTCATAATCCAAGAAGGATCAATGCATCAAATAGTAGGTGTATTGGTGTAACCAATGGTGGTAGATGACATATATTAAAGGTAGCTTTCTTTATAGGCAAAATTGAGGGGTGAGGACCTAAGATAGAGGGTAAGGTAGAGGGAGGTAGAATCCTAACCATGCATATTTTCAATGGTTTTGACCCTTTGGTTGGTTTTGGTCATGGTTTGGGTATATGTTTAGATGGGTAATCCAGGAAACAATTCATGTGATAATTTGAGCAATGATTTTACCCCAATTGATGATAGAAATTCTAAGAGCCATAACTTTTTCACCAAAGCTATGATTGACTCTCCATTTGAACCATTCAAATGGGGAGTCAATCAGAGCTATGGTGTAAAAGTTATGGCTCTCAAAAGTTTCATCATCAATTAGGGTAGAATTGTAACTTGAATTGTTACCTAAATTATTGTCTGGAAAAATGGGGTTAATTACACTTTCAAAGATGGGTAGACCAATCTTTGTGTAGGGAAGGCACCAAGAGTTTTAGAAGTTTTGATTGGTGGTGTGGTTGTATAAGAGGTGACTGTGTTGGTTGATTGAGAAGGTGAGGGGTTGGTAGAAGTTCTAATTAGTTTGAGAGGTGGTGGGAAAATGATGGATTGGTTGGTTAAAGGCATGCTAGAAGGTTTAGGTTTCCTTATGTAAGGAAGCCCTAATTTTTTCCAAAAAGTGGTTTGATCCATGTCTGGTTTTGTAACCATACCTAACTTTTGAAAAAGTTTGGAAAAACATTTATAAACTAGTTTGGCCTCTTGGGTAGTGGGTGCTAAGGATAAACCTATAAGCTAGGGAGGAGGATTGGTATCCTCATCTATTTCCTCAAGAAAGGGATATAAGTGTGGACTAGGTGGCTACTTCATGAGTGGCGTTTGTGAAAAAGTTACTCCCCTGGGTACAATATCCATAGTTTTGGTTTGATCTATAGTTAGAGGAGATGGTTGGTTAGTAATGGTTGTTGATTTGAATAAGCTATCCAAGGTTTATGATTCTAAAAAATCTATGAGTGAAGCTAAGGAAAAATGAACCTCCTTAATTTGGGCCTCTGAAGGAAGGAAAAGTGAATCTTCCACCTCCATAGATGAAGTGGGGGAAAAGCAGGTAGATTCCTCATTGACAAGTGTATCAAGGACCATATTGAACATGTGGGACTCATGAGAACATTTAGCTTATGTGTCCTCAATTTTTATAGGGGCATGGTTAGGAAAAGGTTTCCTAAAGATATCGAGAGCTTGATTTTGAGGGGCATTGGTATCCAACATGAGTTCCCCCTTATCGATAGGGATTTGAACAACTTTATTGAAAGTATTACATCAATTGATGTCATGTCTAATTACCTGATGAAAAGCACAAAGGTCATTCTCACTTTACCAAGCAAGTGTTGGATGAGAAGAATCAAATTGTTGAGGAGGTTTAATAGGGGGAAGTTGTATGAGGTTAGATTTTAGTAGTTTATCCAAAACCAAGGCATAATATTCTCCAAGCAAAGTGAACTATTTTTGGTTGCTTTGATTTGGGTTCTTTATGTTTTGGATGAAGGTAATGGGAAAAATTTGGTGATTGACACTGGGTGGAGGGGTAGTTTTTAGGATAATTGCATTCACATTTCCCTTACTCTTAGTTCTAGTGTTGGTTTGGTTGCCTAGTTTAGAGTAAGAGGTTTCATTGTCTTGAAGGTAGAGTTCTTGTTTCATAACTTTAATTTTCCCTCATCTATGGCCCTATTTTCTAGTTTATGCACCATGGTAAAAGCTTCATCAAAAGTTGTAAAGCTTTGGACATACAATATAGAAGATATATGTTTGGCATAGGCTTGAGAAAAAATATCTATAAGTTCAGGCTGAGGCAAGGAAAATGAAAGCTAATTAATCAAGATTCTCCAATGGGTGACAAAATTGGCAATGGACTCATATCAAATTATTTGATAGAATAGAGATCGGTGATAGAGACCTTCTTGGAAATGTTAATGGAAAAGTGATCCAAGAAGACTTGGGCTAGTTAAGTGAAAGAAAATATTGAATGCTTGGTGATGGCACTATACCAGTCAAGTATTAGGCTGGATAAAGACATGAAGAAGGTTTGAAGAAGAATGGCATCATATTAAGGAATCATATAACATGCATGCCTAAAATCCCTAAGGTGTTATTAGGGGTCCTCCTTGCTCTAAAATTTGGTAAATTTTGGAAGCTCCCATTGAGGAGGTTAAGGTCTAATAGGGATAGAGTGATGAATATGTTTTTTATAAATTTTATCACAAGATAAGATGTTATGAGCCCCTAAAATAGATGACTCAAGGTTTGTCATCTTGTCCATGAGCATCTTCATCAGGTCAATTTAAGGTGGTGGATTAAAAGGATTATAAGTTTGATATTATGGTGGAGGTTGGGTAACATATTATTTTGTGGTTGAGAGGTTGTCACATTTTATAATGTGGATGATAAAGGTTGGGTAGTTAGTATATAAAGATAGGTGGATGGTGGTGGTAGAGTAGTGGGTACATACCCCTATGGGTTAGGGATGCATCCTAGATTAGGTGCAATGGGTACCTGCTAAGGAGTCCTTATGGATTGGGCATAAATGGTAGTTGGGTTGGTAATGAAAGGAGAGGTAGTGACCTTTGTGCTAATGGTGGTGAAGTAGAAGGGACAAATACCTCTAAGCTTGGTAAATGGGTATTGACTAATGGGTTAGGTTTGATAGAGAGAAGTTTGGTAGTGCTAGTGGTAGATGTTCCAATAATAATTAGAGCATGATGGGTTAATGATAAGATTACTCTTAAGGTGGAGGAGTAATTAGTAGGGGTGGAAGGCGTAAGGGTAGTAATTGGTTGGGTAAGTTGGTTTTCAACTATGGCATCAAAGGGGTTAGTAGATAAATATGCTTAGGTAGTTGAAGGTTGGGTGGTGATCATGACAATAGGGATACCCTTCATAAGGTGGGATGGCATGCCATAATGAGGATCTTGAGGTGGATTTGAAACTGGGATATGGTGAGGGGAGGTGTTGAGGTAATACTGGAGGGTAACTAGGTTTTTGTCCAAAAAAGTGGTAAAGTGCATGTCTCCTTAGGAAAATACTCGAGGAAAAGTAGGGCTTCCTAATAGACTAGGTGAGTCTTCTACCTTAGAGATGTACTCCATGGATGAGGAGGTAGAATAGGTTGGTTTGAGTGATGGATTCTGTTCTACTAGGTCTCTTTATTGCTAGCGAGTGAGAACCATACAAAAAAGGGGAGAATAGACAATAATAAACTAACCACTCAAAAAATAAGAAGAAAATAAAATGATCAAGGCAATCAAGACACACACTAAAAAGTATGTTAAGCCTAGAGGTTAGTTTTAATCTTGATTTTGGATTATGCCTTAGTTTATGATAATGTGTGATAGAAGTTGGCTTGTAGATAAAGTATTATAGAATTAGTCTATGGTTGGATTCAAGTTGTTTAGGTGCTTGAAATAACATGTATTGGAATCAATATGTGGCTTGGTATTGGGGCCTACCCTCTCACTTCATGGTCCCATAGTGATAAAGAGTGTCATGTGCGTAGCTAATATATATTGATATCTAGAGTTTATATTCAACCAAAGAGCTGAGTTGGTTCTCCCCTTGGTAATGGCCTCCAATTAGGACTGATCGAAAAGGCTAAAGTGATTTTTGGGTGATAAAATATCAATCAAGCCTTGTCTCAAATTATTTTGATGTTTAATTGATGAAAGTCATTTGGATAGTGTGTGAAACAAAGGTGGTGCTACTATGAGATTATTGTGATTTATTTCAAAGTGAGCTAATGTTAAAATCAAGCAATGGATACTATTGATTTTAAGCCAAAAATAAATTTTAGTTTCAGTTATGAGCATAGATAGAGGGAAGAGGATACAAATGCAAAGAAAATGTGAGTAAAGACTCTAGGTCCCATTGGGCATGCTAAAATGTTTCATGTAAATTGTCACTTTAAGTTCTAGGGAAGAGAGAAAATAACCTCAATGTGGGTGTGGTTGAAAAACCTATTTGGTTTTGTGTGCATTGAATCAAAATATTATAACGAGCCCCTCTTTGGCTTGGGAGTAAGACCTGTAGATAAGAAAGCACTAAAGCAAACTTGTTTATTAGATAGATAGTTGAGTGGATTGCATAACAATAGATATATCTTGGAAGGGAGAGCTTCCTTATGGGATGTCAATCCACATGTTTTAAATAGTCAAGTTCACAAAACTAGAAAGAATGTGATTGCGTCAATAATCAAAGGATACTAAAATTGAACATAAGAATGCTTGCTAATAAGATATACTAAAAATGATCAAATTAGTTATAAACTAATTAATACTAGTGCTAAGGGGTTGGGATATACTTCAAAAAATGTAAAAGGGGTTTGTGAGTGGATAGAAACACATAAAATTAGGTTTGATTTAGGTTAGGTGGGTGAAAATAGCTTATTAGTTTTCACTACCATAGTGACCATTGATAGTTAACATGATTATAGATGGTCAAGCTAATCATCGGTGATTGAGCAAACCATTGATAGTTGAGTCAACCATCAGTAGTTACTATGTAAATCCTAGGTTGATGAATTATTGAATAAAGGGATCTTACAGATAGATTCTAGGAGATGGGTAAGCGATAGGCTAATTGTGAAATGGAAATAAAGTATGTGAATATTAACAAACAAGGACTTGGCTTACCATAAATTGGTTGGGTGAGTGGTTAAATTAGTGAGTCTGTTGGTGGAATCTAGCTTGATTCTAATAGAGTCATGCTACCTAAGAGCTTGGTTGAAAGGTGACAATAAGGCAACTCTCAATAAGATGGTTGACGATGCTTGATAATGTTGAGGATGTTGATTGAATTGAAAAAGAAAACTCATGAATTCCTAAGCTCTTGATAATTATTAAAGATGGATTTTACCTTCCATGCCTCTCTCTCTTATAAGTACAATCAAGAGGTGGAAGTGAAGGTGTAAGTAGGCCATATAAATATAATACATCCATGCAAAGGCTTGTAATCAAAATTAGACAAGTTATATTTATAAAAGTAATGCAGATGGTTGAATTTTCTTTGTTAAAGAGGTGAACCCTAACCATTGATGGTTAGGTTTTCCCATGGCGACCGTTGATGGTCAGGTTACAAAGGAAAGAGGTCCTGAATGCCAGGTTGAGTCAGTCTATAAGACTAATTGTGGATGAACCTATTTGGGCCAAATTGGTATAGATTGGTCCCAATAGGATCCTCAATATGCTTAGGGGGATTTTTGACATTCATAATTGTAGGTGTGCATATTTTTGATGTCTACACATAGTCTATTTGAAGAGGAGTATAACCTACTCCAATGATTGTAAACAAGTCATCCCAAGGCTGATTAGAGAGACTTATTCTTTCCCATCTATGATATCTTAGATAGTGATGGAAGAATCAATGATGATTTCCTCTTCTTCAACACAAGGAAGACATTCTTCAATATCAACACAATAAAAATATTCAACATAAGAAATCACCTCTTCTTCAGCATTTAGAACCTTTTGAGGTATCTCAAGTTTTATCTCCACTATCATAACTTGACTTTACTTCTCAAGAACTACAAGACCTCAATGTCTTTCTCCTTATTGTTGATACCAATGCTAGGCATTTTGTAATTAGATGATTGATCTAAAACTCAAAAGCTTTGGTTGAAAGATAATTCAAGAAATAAGAACAACACAATTGTAATAATGCTATCTCTGAGAAGAGATGTTTTATTGGTCAAATTTGCAGACCCAAACATATGCCTATCTTTGAGAAGAGATGTCTAATTTCCATTTTAGGTTACATCTTAATTTATACACAATTTTAAGGTAGGAGGAGGATGTGGAAGGTCAAAAATATCAAGGGATATTAAGTAGTTTGACTTCCATGATTTATAACAATATAGAATTTGAGGAATTACTATTTTTAAAAACTTACTATTTTTAGACTGCACTACTAAAATTAAAATTTGGAGAAATTACATTTAGTTTTAGAGGGTCAAAACCCACTAAGTATAGATCATACCATCTCACAGTGTTCCCCTCATTCTTATTTTTCCAACAATTCAAACGAGGAGTCAAACAGAGCTATGGTGCAAAAGTTATGGCTCCTAGAAGTTTTACCACCAATTGGGGTAGAACCGTCACCTAAATTATCTCCTAAAATATTGCTCAGATCAATGACTTAGTCCAATGAGGCTGCCAAGGAGATATATTTTCTTCAATCAAAATTTCTAAATTCTTATCAACCAAATGCTTCTCTTTAGGTTCCCACACCATAGGTCTATCAAGGCAAAGGGTGATAGGGTGAGGACAAGATGAACTAGTTGGTAGCGGTGGAACAAAGAACTCAACATCAAATTGAGAATGAATTGTAGGGGATTATTTTGGGAGTTATTGAGGAAGGGGAGGTAGACATTGGGCTAAAATAGATTGGTTTTCTTCCTTACATTTGATAATCTCTTCATTGAAATCTGATTTAGCTTGAGGACTCTCTTAAGGAAGGTTAGATGAGGTGTGTTTAAGCATAAGATATTATTTTGCCTCTAAACCTTCCATCACACCTTGACTCAATAATTTCATTTTAGACTCTAACTCTTCAATTTTATTGACTAGGTTCTCTTGGAAAAGTATCTCTTGAAGTTAATATGAATCTTCATGAGGATAAGGAGAATAAGAGGGATGACATTGAAAACAAGAGGTATCTTGAGGAAGGGTGGGAAGGACTTGCATAAGATCAATATCTTTCTCAACTTCACATTCTTTATCAAGGCTTCTATCCTCTTTCTTTCCCCATGATTCCACTACCTTATTCCATCTTAGGATTTTAGTATTGTGAGTCTCTTCTTGAGGTAGTGATGCAATTTGAGGAGTGGATGAAGTATTCAAAAAACATGGGATCTCATTAGGCTTAGATTATCCACCTTGTCTCTAACTTGGAAGCTCATATCTAGAGGTCTCTTCTTGAGGTGGGAATGGAATGGGAGAGGGAAATGAGGGATTATATTTCACTTCTTTTATTGATAATATGGACTGATTCACCTACATATTGTCTAACTCAATCTACCTATCAAGGTTTGCTTCAAAAATAAGATTTGTCTTTCCAACTCTCTCTTCCAGCTGATTGGGAAAAAGATGACTTTGATAAGCTTGATTGGATTCATGAGTAGGAATCATGTAGGAATGATATCAATATTTGGGAAGTGGATATGGGGGCTAATAGATTTGGTGAGTTTGTATTTCATGAACTCTTAGCTTATTCTCTAAGGATGAAACTAGGCCACTCACATCTAGCATCTCACTTGTGAGTATTTGCCAATTTTATCTCTCAATATGTGTCCACTCTCTTTTAACCATCTCTAATGCATATATCACCTTATGAATGAGATGATAAGGGACATATTTATTGTTTACCCTTAGTGTGTCAAGATCCATCATGTACCTCTCATATCCCAAGAGGGTTTGTTTGAAAGTGGAAATGGGCTAATTTGAGAAGTGTAGGTTGACTACGAGGGTCAAGTTATTGAGAAGGCTAGATATAGGATTGATACAAATCCTAAAAAGGGTAATAAGGGTCATATTGGAGGAGGTATGGATCATGACAAGATTGATAAGGATCATACAAAGGTTGATAGTGAATGTCATAAGCTTGAGATACCTCACCAACTTGTGTAAAATAATACTCAACACCAAAATTATCAATGAAACTTCATTAGGAATCAAGAACATAAATAAAAATTACCAATAATATTTAAAAGGAAAACCTAGGCTGCTTGACCAACTAATGTAACTTTGGAGTCACCATTGATGCTCGAATAGATGTCTCCAATTGCTAATGTGTTGAAAGACAACACCAAAAATCTTTTAACTTCTTAGACAATGAGTCCCACCACGCATGCCAAAAACTATTGTCACTTGGATTTTCACCCTTTGAGGAGATGCATCATCTCTCCTCATCCAAGTGGCACAATTTAAACACCTCTAGGCTATGGGCAGCCTAAAAATGAGGTGAATCTCTATATAGGGCTAGCTCCCTTAATGTACCACTTTTGGATCACTACTACACCTATGATTGTAAGGAAAAGGGAGAGATAAAAATAAAAGTAAACTATCCTAAAGGAGGTGATACACCAAAATAATTGATCATTACCAACCAACTACATGTGACTCATGAGACCAAGAGACTATCTAGGCATACACTTCTCTAATCTGAATCTTCTCACATCATTAGTTCATTATGAGATTGTGATGAATGTTTAGGCTAAGAAGACTAAACAAGAGGCATATAATGGAACTATTTGAATAGACTAATTCACTCAACCTTGGCACATCAATAGAACACTTCACATGACCTACAAGAAGAAGCTTTCCAACTGCAAATATGTGAGAGAATGAAATAACAATGCTATAGAAACAACAATCATCACTAAGCAAGATTAATCATCCAAGTGAACACACTATGAGTAGTCATAGATGAGTTAAAATTATTATTCTTATTGATCTATGTTATGCAAATGAGTAGGGCTTCATCATACTTAGGTGGAGCATATTTTACAAAGGCCAAAGTGGCTAGTTCTTATAGAAATTGAGAGAGAAAAGAGAAGAAGGAAGTTTAAAGGTCATTGGGACACTTTTCAAACTGATAAAATGAGTTACATGTGCATGGGAAGAGAGTGTGAAACTGATCACACAAAGTTAAAAAGCACAAGTGTCAATCCAAGGTATGAAACTCTTGAAATTTAACATGAAATTCCCTTTGCTGACTCAATTTTTTTCTCCATAATTCAACTCTATTTGAATGTCCCAAAACTGACTAGGGATTTTTATAATTATTTTACTTAGAGGTAATGGTTTTAGACATACTTCTCCATTCATTTGTTGCATTCTTATCCATCTAGATCTTTTAAAAATGAGTTATCACTGCCTACACTCAAAGAAAACTCTTCTTTCAGTCACCCCTCACACTTGGATTCTAAAAAGGCATCATTTTTCCATGAAAAATTGTATAAGGGAGTGTATGAAACTTGGTAAGACTCTCCATGGACTTAGAGGCATCAGGAACATCTTAAAATAAGTTTATTTGAAGCTTTTCACCCATCTCACTATCATGCTCACTATGCCAGTTCTAACTGTATAAGATGACAGCTCTTTTAGGAATGATTAGGAGTATTCTAAGTCATGAATTAGACATGAGGAGTTATCTTAAGTCTCAATATTTCTTCCAAAGTTGATTTCATCTCTTGACACCTCCTAGAACCTACACAATGCATAAAATAGTCAAGAAAAGCAATTATGTACCCTATTTGTACATGGATGAAATGCCTCAAGTGGATTGGAAGGGTCATTGGAGAGTCCTATATAACCTCCATATATGTTTATGGCCATTCCATCCCATTATAATCTCTCTCCATCCTCATTTTATCAATTGGGTCCTTTTCAAGGGTTTGCAAGGTTTTTAGGCAGTTTTGACCTTTAGTGATAATTCATAAAGCTCTAACATTCAACTCTCAACTTAATGCCACAAAAGTGATGTTCAAGACCCTTTATAACTTGTCATATTTATTTGAGTCTCCATGAAATGTGTTAAGGTAGATATGAGCTTCCAAATTGGTCCACTCAAACTCTCTTCTCCATTTCTTGTAAGCACAAGTTGTCTATGAGCCCAAAAATGGATTCCTATTGACTTTTATATAATTTGGAAGTTTTTACACATCTGAAATGACCATATAAACATGATACAATAGGTTATAATGCATATTTAAGGCTAGAAGTGTAAGTGACTTCCCATTTGGACATTAGGACAAAACCTTGCATAATAGGCTTGACTATAACGTTTGTGGTCTATACCACCCTATTGAATTTACTCCTTCTGTGCTTGGTTCTTCATGTTTTTCCAACTATTATCCAACATCATACACCTCCTTGCATGGTTAAAACAACTCCTGGTCATCTCATTTCTTCCCTTCTTTCCAAGGTTGTAGGGTTTGTGTATAAATGGAGTGCACTCTATGTGAGACAAAATAGAGGGATCTTACCCTATTTGCTCAGAACGAATAATAATTGGAGGAGATTCTCTAGGTTGTAAATACCTTCTCCACAAAATTCAGCCCTTGGTCATCTTATTAAGATAGACTGTAAGGAAAGAAAACTGTGTGAAGGCCTCTACCATGTGGACTATGTGATGCTTTATTGGAGTCTCTCTTTATTCTATGTCCATCATGATAATTCCATGAGATTATCATGACCATAAATAATGAATTATAATATTCATTCACCACATTGACCTTTCATGTACCCTTCATACTCTCTTCTTAGTTAGGACTGAGTACAATTTCTTGACTATGTTGGTTTCAAAACACTGTACCTATAGGTTGATTACATGGTTTAGCTTTGAAAATAATATAAAATCTTCCTTGAAACCCTATGAGACTCATTTGGTAATGACCTGGACCAATTCTCACCTTGTTAAGGCTAGGCCATCACCTAGAATCCATGGTTTAGTTCATTGTCTACCTACAATCTCTTACAGCTGACTGTGTGGGAGTCCTTAGGATCCTATAGGTTTAGATAGGTTCTATACATTGAAATCAAAACTCTTTTGATGATCCTTTAGATCACAAATGATACTTTCAATTATTTAGGACCTTTCATTCATGGAAACATGTCTAGCTTTAGAACACTGGATTAGGCTTTAAAGAAGGTCATATGGTTGTAGGTGTTGATTAGCCTTGGAGGCCATCATGTTTGTTTCTTAAAATACTTATGAAACCCTTTGAAGAATCCTCCAATCACTTCTCAAAACATAAAACATATCTTAATGCCCACATCGTTCAAGGAAGAAACACCTTCTTGAACTTGAAACTTAGGTTGGTTGTAGGTGACTATGCCTAGGTCATTTTTAAGAACTCTCATTTTCCCTAATGGATGCAAACCATCTTCCATACATGCCTTGAAGCTTATATTTCCAAAATTTGTGTTTTTTAGTGAAATAAGACATTCCAACTTACTTCCAAGAATCAACTCCACTCATTAGGCCTAAAATGCTATTGACTTATCTTGCTATAGACAACCCTATTGAATTTTAGTGTTCAAAAGGCAACTTGAGACCTCTTGAAAACTAATCTCTTCAATGCAACAAACTCCCTTATTTTGAAAATTAAAAGACCTATGTGGGATATTTAAAATCAATGTATTTTGAGGTCCTAAATACAAATTCAATTCTATATAATGATACCTAAAAAAGGGCCTAGACCTCTATTTTGCCAATTTTGGGAAAAGGTACTTGATTCTATAGTCGTCTCTCCTTTTAAAAGTTCCTCATACTTTGCATACAAAATCAATAATTATCATGGGTATGTTATGATATTTCCAATAACTAGGATCTCAAAATGAGTTTCACCACTTGTTTCAATGCTTAAAAGACTCTTTAGCTCTCTGCTAAAACCTATAGGTGGTCATTTTCATGTTGCAGGTAGTGAGTATAAGTGTGGATAATGTGCATTGTATTTGGCCTTCATTGGGTTCTAAGCTTATCCCCATACCTCCAAATGCACTCTCAAATTATAAAGGATCTAAAACAAGTTCCAATACCTCCTTATCAATGTGACTCCCTCCATGAAAGCACTTGTGGGTGCATTTTAATGGTAGGAGACTATGAGTTTAGGTAGTGAATAGTAATATAGGTAGTGTACAAGAGATATATGTTTGGGATTCACTCTATAACTTCACCAAGTGATAAAAGACACTCTTCCAACTCCAACATATTTGAAACACCTATCATATCTCCCTTTCCATCATGGCATCATTCTAAGATACTTATTTATTCAATGAGCTGCTTGTATATGCTATTGAAAATATTGTCATTGATGTCAAAGGTCTAGCATTATTGGTGATAAAGGCCTCATTGCATTTAAAAGTGTTTTTAATATTCATATCTTGGATAATGTGTGTTAATATTTATTTAATATTAATGAATATATTTTTGGTTGTATATAAGTCAAAAGAGGGCCCTTGGAGAAGTCAAAGTGTCATGGGGTAAAGACAAAATAAGAATGGGACACATTTTTCTATGAAGAGTCATCTTAAGGAATTCCAAGAGTCACCAAGTGAAGACAAAAGAGGAAGGGAACAATTTCTCATGAAGGGACACTTTGGGGAATATGAAAAGTCACCAAGATAAAGATAAAAGAGGAAAGGATGCTTTTGCTTATGAAGGGTCACCATATGACTTTTCAAATGCAAGGATAGGAAGGGTCATGCAAGTTTGTCACCATTTTCCATGAAGATTGAAGGGTCACAAAGGGTGAAGGCCAAAGGTCATTTGGAAATATATAAATAAAGGCTTGATAATCTATTTGGAATATGCAAAAGAGTGCATGGTTTGTATTTTTTTTTAAGAAAGGAAAATAGAAGATATTATAGAATTCTATAATTTATTGAGTAAGCAAAATTGAGAGAGAGTTGTGTTTTATACACAAAAGGGTTTGGTGCTCTTGTGGGTTAGTGCTCACAAATTTTGTAAGGGGTTGGTGCTCACAAATAGTTGTTGTGTTGGTGATCAGTAAAGGGGTTGATGCTCCTACAAGTTGGTGCTTGAAAACTTTGTATTTTGAGTTGGTGCTCATTCATATACTTGAGATTGTTCTATGTGGTTTTCCCACTTTGAGTTTCCATGTAAAAATTTGGTCTCTCTCTCTCTCTCTCTCTCTCTCTCTCTCTCTCTCTCTCTCTCTTATGTGGTGTAAATTATTATTTTAGTTTTATTGCATATCTTGAATGTATGATTGAGTGGTTAAAGAAAAGAAATCAGATTAAATAAAAGATACATAATATATTGATTCACCCCCCTCTTAGTATATTTCATGCTTAACAATTGGTATCAGAGCATGTTCCTTTTGAAAAAGTTTTATAACTTGAAGGTAGATCGGGAAAGCACGATGGCTAGATCACATGAAGGATTTTATATAAATAAGGCACCTTTTTTTGATGGGATGAATTATTTTTTTTGGAGAATAAGGATGAAGACTTATTTGATGGCCCTTGGATTCGACATATGGAAAGCAGTGGTGGAGGAATATGAAGAGCCACAGACACTTGCAACTATTCTAGCAAAAAAGAAGGCAAGTGAAAATAATGCTAAAGCTTTAAATGTTATTTTATGTTGTTTATGTGAATCAAAATTTGTTAAAGTTATGCAATGTAAGTTTGCTCATGAAACTTGGGTAAAACTTGAGAATATTTACAAAGTTGATGGAAATGTTCAGCAAGCTAAGCTTTAGACTTTCAAAAAATAGTTTGAGAATTTGAAAATGGTAGAAGAAGAAAATATAGCAAGTTATCTCTTATGGGTTGATCAAATAGTCAATCAGATTCAAGGTCTTGGAGAAAATTTAGAAGAGTCAACTGTGGTTCAAAAGGTTTTGAGATCTCTACCATTGATATATGATGCAAAAGTTTTGGCAATTGAAGAGATGAAGAATTTAGCCAAGCTAAAGATGGATGAGCTTCATGGTATTCTTATAGCATATGAGATATAGACTGAACAAGATAAACCTTCAAAGAGAGAAGTGACTTTCAAGACATCAAATAAAGAGAAGGCTAAAATTCAAGAATCAAGTGATAATTCTAGCGATGATTAAGATGACAATGGAGCTCTATTCATTCGCAAGCCGAAAAAGGGCACAGGTAAATATCAAGGAAAATTACCTTTTAAATATTTTAATTGTGGAAATATTAGACATCTTGAAGCTAAATGCAAAAATAAGGGTAATGATGACAATGAAAAAGGAAATTCTACATACAAGAAGAATTTCAAAGGTAAATTCAAGAAGAGATTCGAGAAGAAGAGTTTGCATTCTAAAGAACCTAGCTCAGTTGAAGATAGTGGAGTCAGTGATTCAAAAGAAGAAGAGATTCTATTTATGGCCATACATGAAGATACCGCTACAAGCAAAAGTATAGATGATCAAGAAGAAGAATAAGATGAAGCTAAAGTGAATCTGAAAGGAGAACTCATTTGTGCCTTAGAAGAGTTAAAAATACTTAAAAAAAAAGAATCTAAGATTAAAACTCTAGATTGAGAAAAATAAAAAGGAGTTAAAGGAAATAATTGAAGATCTAGAAGCACACTTTGAAGAAGCCAAGAAGAATGAAAAAGATCTAATGGCACAATTGAAAATAGTAAGTAAATAATGTGAAAGATATGTTATTGAAATTTCTTCTTTAAAAGTAGAACTTGATAAAACAAATAAAGTAATCAATGATAGAGCAGCCAATGATTCAAAATTTGAGAATAACACTAATATGTTGAACAAGATATTAGAAAATCAAAGATCAATGTCAGATAAGATAGGTATTGGATTTGAAAAAGAGAAATAGGAGGTCACTACTTTCACAGACAAGAAAAAAGGAAAGAGCTATGTTGAAGCTCTTACAAAAGAAGACATAAAAAGGGAAGAAGTTAAGAATATAGAGGACATCTCAAACAAATAAGGCTAGAGGGAACAAAGCTACAAAAGGAAATCAGATCAGAGATACACAAATAAGTCCTATTTTTATGGTTATTATTTTTATTGTAATGGATATGGTCATAAGAAATTAGAATGTCAAAAAAGAGCTAACAGTTTCAGAAATAAGGAGAAGGAAAGTCATGTAGAGTTAAGCAATAGCCACAACTGTTTTGCTCCTCTATCAGTCTTTCATGAAGAGGCCATAATATGTTACAAATGAAACAAATTTGGACATATAGCTTGATATTTTAGAAGTGTGTTTGAGTCAGTCAAAAAGGACTAGAGTTTCAAGGCTCCATTCATTAAGAAGAAAGTTTAGATAGGTTCTTGGCAAAATAAATAATCTAAAAAATCTATGTTAGTACAGACAACTTTGCATACAATAAATGAATAAAATCCATGGTTCATTGATAGTAGATATTCGAGGCACATCACAAGAGACAAAATCAGGTTCATAACCTTGAAGAAGATCAATGGAGGCATAGTGAAATTTGGAGATAATACTATTGCCAAAATTATTGGAAAAGGTACACTAAGTTTGGATAATGGTAGAACTAAAAATGATTTTTTTTTATATGTATAAGGTCTTAAGCATAATATTTTGAATGTAAGTCAAATGTGTGATCAAGGGCACACATTAAAATTTTATGTATAAGGTTGTGAAATTAGAAGAAAATATTTAGATATATTGGTTGTAAATGCTTAGAGAACAGATAATAAATTGTATATGCTATCAGATATCAAAGGTCAAAGATGTTGTTTGAGTCAGATTGAAGAAAATTGGATATGGCACAAGAGAATGGGGCACATAAATTTTGAAAATCTTGTCAACATCATCAAAATTCAAGCAGCCAAAAATCTTCCAAAGATTACAAAGCCATTTGAGATGCTTTGTGAACCTTGTCAGCATGAGAAATAGGCTAGAAGGTGGTTCAAAACAAAAGAGTACTCAACCACTCAGATGCTATAGCTTGTTCACACTGACCTATGTGGACCTATGAGAACTCAAAGTACTCAAGGTGAGAAATATTTCATGTTTCTTATTGATAATTTTTCACATATGACTTGGGTAATGTTTTTAAAAACAAAATCAAAAGCTTTTAGACATTTCAAAGCATTCAAAGCATTAGTTGAGAATGAAACTAGTGTAAAGATTAAATGTCTAAGATCAGATTGAGGAGGAGAATTCATGTCAGATCAATTTATTGAGTTTTGTGAAGATCATGGAATAAAGAGACATTATTCAATAGCCATAACTCCATAGCAAAATAGAGTAGTTGAATAGAAAAATAGAACAATTTAGGAGATGGCAAGGACAATGCTAAATGAATCCAAGATAGCAGATAAATATTGGAGAGAGATAGTTACTATAGTAGTGCATATTTGTAATAGATCATTATTGAGATTCAATAGTTATAAGACTCCTTATGAACTATGGAAAGACAAACCAATAACAGTTGATTATTTCAGAGTTTTTGATAGTAGATGCTTTATAAAGAGAACTGATGAAAAACTTGGTAAGTTTGAATCTAGAGCAGATAAAGGTATATTTCTTGGTTATTCTTGTAAAATTAAAGCTTTTAAATATTATAACAAAAGAACCAAGAATTTTTTTGAAAGTTCAAGTGTCAGGATAGAAGAAGATGGAACACAAAGAATTAGTGATCCAGTAGACATTCTTGAAATCATTGAAGAGGAAGGTTTTGAAGTATTAGACGAAGATGAGGAGAAGGAAGAAAAGAGCACCAAAATTTTATCCAAATATGTTCAGAGAAATCATAATAAAAGTGACATCATTGGAGACATAAATGAAAGAATTTGTACCATAAGAATGATGGTAAGTGAATATGAGCAAATTAATTTCTCTTTGTTATCCAAAATTCAGCCTAGAACTTTTTTAGAAGCTAGACATGAAAAGCATTAGGTTAAGGCTATGGATGAAGAATTAAATCAAATAGAAAAGAATGATACTTGAGAATTAGTGCCTAGACCAAAATATCACAATGTGATAGGAAAAAAATGGAGAAATGACCAGAATTAGTATGTAAAGGATATGCTCAGATTGAGGGAATAGATTTTCAAGAAACTTTTGCACTAGTGGCAAGGTTAGATGCTATTAGAATGTTTCTTGCATATGTATTGTTTAAAATTTTCAAAGTGTTTTAGATGGATGTCAAATCTACCTTCTTGAATGGGAATCTTGAAGAAGAGGTCTACATTGAGTAGCTTGAGAGATTTATTCTCTCAAATATTAGTAACCATGTATGCAGATTGAAGAAAGAATTGTATGGATTGAAACAAACTCCCAAAGCTTGGTATGCAAGACTTGATAAATATCTACAAGATCAAGGTTTATAGAGAGGATTTGTTAATATTAATATCTACATCAAAACAAAAGGTGAACATCAATTGAGTATTGTGGTATATGTTGATGATATCATTTTTGGAGGAAATATTGAAAAGATGATAAAATAATTTTTTGATATAATGCAAAAAGAATTTGAGATGTATATGCTTGGAAAATTGTCATTTTTATTAGGATTGCAAATATTTTAGTTAGATAAAAGAATTTTTGTATCTCAAATTAAATATGCCAAGGAAATGTTGAATAAATTTGGTTTTGAGGATTGTGAACCAGTTGGCACACCAATGTGTACAAGAAATAAGGTGAGAAAGGATGAAGATTAACCTATTACAGATCAAACTCTATATATATATCTATGATTGGTAGTCTTTTATATTTGATAGCATCAAGGCCATACATTATGCATGTAGTAGGTATGGTTGCAAGATATCGGTCATCTCTAAAGATAGTCATGTTCAGTTGGTCAAGAAAATATTCAAATATATCAAGGGAACATTGTATTATAGATTATGGTATCCCATAGGTAGAGATTTCACTTTGGTTATTTATACAGATTTAGATTGGGTAGGGTGCTTGGATGATCAAAAGATTATAAGTGGAAGATATTTCTTCCTTGATGATAACTTAGAATCATGGCTAAGTAAGAAGCAGAATTTAGTATCACTTTCTATAGTTGAAGAAAAATATATTGAAACATTATTGTGATGTACTCAAGTGCTTTAGATGAAGCAAACTTTAGAAGATATCAAGGTAAAGTATGATGAATCTATTTTTATTTTTTATGATAACACAAGTGCTATAAATATTTCAAAGAATCCAGTTATGCATTTAAGAACAAAATATATTCTCATTAGATATCATTTCTTGAGAGAGTAGGTTGAAAATCAATAGGTTAAGATGGAATATATCGGTACTACATAGAAAATTATAAATATTTTCACATAGGCACTACCAAAAGACACATTTGAGTATCTACGAGAGAAGTTGGGAGTAATTTATTTTACTTCCTGCCATTGAGGTTTAGCATCAGTTGAGGGGGAGCTAAGTGTTAGCTCTAGGTAGGCCCTTTGCCATTGATGTTAAAGGGGGAGAATAACAAGGATAGGTATAGGTGCAAAAATAGGTACATAAAATAGATACAGGTTGCTACAGTAAGGGGAAGTTACTATATGTTTTTCAAATGGTAGTATGTGCAGGTTTCAAGATGTGGTAGTTTCAGTTTGAGGTTGCCATCAATGAGAAAGAGGGATATTATTATAAATATTGTCATTGATGTCAAAGGTCTAGCATTATTGGTGATAAAGGCCCCATTACATTTAATAGTGTTTTCAATATTCATATCTTGGATAATGTGTGTTAATATTAATGAATATATTTTTAGTTGCATATAAGTCAAAAGAGGGCCCTTGAGAAGTCAAATAGTCATGGGGTAAAGACAAAATAAGAATGGGATGTATTTTCCTATGAAGAGTCATCTTGAGGAATTCCAAGAGTCATCAAGAGAAGACAAAAGAGGAAGGGCACAATTTCTCATGAAGGGACACTTTTGGGAATACAAAAAGTCACCAAGATAAAGACAAA
Source organism: Torreya grandis (assembly GCA_037957365.1). Classification (NCBI taxonomy): domain Eukaryota; kingdom Viridiplantae; phylum Streptophyta; class Pinopsida; order Cupressales; family Taxaceae; genus Torreya; species Torreya grandis. The sequence goes on along the minus strand of JARHVA010000904.1, from coordinate 2,329,921 downwards.
AGAGGAAAGGATGATTTTGCTTATGAAGGGTCACCATATAACTTTTAAAATGTAAGGATATGAAGGGTCATGCAAGTTTGGTGCCATTTTCCGTGAGGATTGAAGAGTCACAAAGGGTGAAGGCCAAAGGTCATTTGGAAAGCTATAAATAAAGGCTTGAGAAGCCATTTGGAATATGCAAGGGAGTGCATGATTTGTATTTGTTTTCAAAGAAAGAAAAGCATAAGATATTGTAGAATTATATCATTTGTTGAGTAAGTAACATTAAGAGATAGTTGTGTTTTATACACAAGAGGGGTTGGTGTTCTTGTGGGTTGGTTCTCACAAATTTTATAAGGGGTTGGTGCTCCTATGGGTTGGTGTTCATAAATAGTTGTTGTGTTAGTGCTCGGCAAAGGGGTTGGTGCTCCCACAAGTTGGTGCTTTTGAACTTTGTATTTTGAGTTGGTGCTCATTCATATACTTGAGATTGTTCTCTATGTTTTTTCCCACTTTGGGCTTCCACGTAAAAATCTGGTATCTCTCTCTCTCTCTCTCTCTCTCTCTCTCTTGTGTGGTGAAAATTATTATTTCATCTTTATTGCATATCTTGAATGTATGATTGAGTGGTTAAAGAAAATAAATTAGATTAAATAAAAAATAAATAATAAACTGATTCACCCTCCCCTCTCAGTATATTTTGTGCTTAACATATGCATATTGTAATGACTGTCATAGTCCATTTATAATATATTTGGAGATTTATACTTGTTTTTTCCTAATAAGGTGATGTTTTCAACCTATCAATACCATAAATATATCCCCATGTATGTGTTAAGGACTTTAACCCAACTCCCTTAGTTGATTATGCATGACAGTCATGAAACAATTGGTTGTATGGTATGCCTCTTAACTGTCACTCCATGGTTATCATTTTTAAGGTCAAGTTTTAATGGATAATGGACTATGAGGATATTATAAACATGAATATAAACCTACCACTATCCCCTAGAATCAATACCAAAACATGAACATCTTAAAAATGGTGGAAACATGTCTGCTATCTTCAAATGAAACCAAACTATAAACCTGAGAATATTTGCTTATGAAAACATCTTGAAACACTAAATATAGCATGGAGAGAATTATAAGAGATTAAAAAAATCATCTGGAATCAACCTTAGCAACTAGATTGTATAGAACTGTCCATACAAGATCAAAACCTATAGGGTACAAGAAATAATAAGCAAAAAAACATGGTCAACTTGTTAAGGATGATTCATAAATCACAATTGATCAATCATTGAAATATTATTATGGAAATTAATCTCTCTAATTTTAATTTCACCTTCCAAATTTGTTTGATCTAAAACCTCTTTTGTTGGTTGTACTAAGCACAAACTTGTTGACTGGTTCTATGTGTCTAGAAAGGTGAAAAAGAAGTAGGATGGTTTTGGACATTTTTTTGAACTTTCAAATAATTTAAAACATGGAATTGAGTCTAAGGAATCTAAAGAGAATTTACATGACCTTATCCCACATGTCACCTTCCTTCATGGGTCATACAAGTGCCAAACTCCTCTCTTTTCAATTGGTTTCTTGATTTTTAGTTAGATAACATACAATATTCAAATGGGACAAACATTTTTGATAGGTAATTTGACTTATTAGATGTTTTAAAGAAGACTAAGACACTTGAACACCTTGAAAACCATGCAACTTGCATTTATGACCCCTAAAATGACTCTAAAAGACACAAGGATTAAAATGACTAATGACCAAGGCTAATATAGCATTAAATTACATCAAATGAAAAATAATATACCTTATGACAAAATATTAGACCCCTTAAACATATAAAACTCAAGTTTTTACTAATAAGGGTCCCAATTTGACCTGCAGGGTCAAATTTGGTCAACAGAAACTTTATTAGCATAAGTAGATTTAAAAATTTGAATTATTAGTTGTTAAAATTGTCATTTAAATTTATGATAATAAGAGATGTTAATTAAATTATGGATTTTATTTATTTTTTTGTTAAAATAAATAAATAAATGAAAAATACCTTGAAAAAGGAAAAATTGGAAAAAAGATAAAAAATAAAAATAAATGTAAAGATTAAAATTAGGAAAATCAAAAGAAATTATTATATTAAAAAAATAAAAATAAACAATAAATAAATAAAAATATTTTAAAACAAAAAAATATGCCTACTTAGAAAAGGGATTCTTGTAAAAGAAGAGGATCATAAGTTTTTTGGAAAAATATTGGAAGAAGGGAGGCATAACACAGCCAGAAGGAGGAAAAAGAGAAGCGCAAATGAAGTTTTTCAGTCTATCTACCAAGTAGGCAATGCTTTTAATTCTAATGTATGATCATGGAAAACTTTTTGGTTGAAACTATTCAATAAATGTTTGTATGTTTTAAGGGTTTGGGGTGAATATTTAATTTTTAAATATAAATTACACTATAGAATTTGATGAAATGTAGAGACTACCCATTAAATAAGAATCCATTCACCAAACTAAAAATGGCATTTCACATAGTAGAACGATTAACTTTTTATATAGTAAAAAGATTTTGTCTAACTATACTTATTGTCATAGTAATTGAATAATTTTTAATCCTTAGTGTTAGCATCCATGTATGTATTTTGAGTCACTATATACTCTAAGGCATCACTAGATTTTGTCAAACAATGTGAATCATTGTAGTCTTTGAACACAGTTGTGTAGATATGCATCCCTATATATTGTATTATGTGAATAACTCATTGAGTTTTATAATAATAATATTGGGTAAAGACATCACTATTTCCATCCCATAAAATGGATAACAAGTCAATACAAAGAGTATATTAAATAAGGATTCATTGCATTTTTAAAACATAGTTTACATAGAGGCGTCACCATAGTAAACAAGTCAATGAAGATTAATGATAGCTTGAGTATTATATATATTTAATTTTCAAGATACTATATGAATCATTGTAATATTCTTTACATAACTACATATTTATTTGGCATCACTATAATCATTTATCATCCAATAAGATGTGTATGTAAGTCATTGAAATCCACCATTCAATTGTTGTGTATTCCATCCACAATCTTTATTTTTTATAATTTATATAGGGTCGATGTAATGTGTATAATGACATTGACCTATATCAATTGGGAAGCATATTTATTGTGCAATGAGGTGTTGAAAATCCAATTCTCTATCTTTATTTTATGTAATGAAGATGTTGTATTAAAAATTGGTATTTCTAGTTTTTATATAACATATTGGTCTCGCTTTAAACACATTTACAACTTGTTTAGTGTAGCATTAAAGTCACTTTTATTATTTACCAACCTTCTCTAATTATTGAATCACTATAAATTATAGTAGTGAGTGTGGTAAATGGCACCATTGGGATTTAATAATAAGTATGGTTCTCTTAGCATACCTTAGGCATCATTGTACTTCCAAGCATATGTTGATTTGTTATTATTTCCTATCTTGTGTTTATTAATAAGTCACTGTATGGTGTATTATCATCATTGTATCTTTATTCCCTATAGTTAATAAATAGATATGGTGCATATAAATAATATTTTCATCTATTTATATGAAATGGATACTTGGGATTGGATAATATTAAACAATAAGGTAGGCCATTGATTAGAGCTTTATTAATAATCTCAATTATCTTTTTCCTATTTATAAAATAATACATATTATTAATAGGAATGTGTAGATAGATATAATAAATTATCTGTAGCATAGCAATATGTAATCTCATTTTTAATTAAGGTCTTTCATTATGTTGAGAATTGTTAACAAAATCACAAGAGAGGTATTTATACATAATGTATATAATCTAGTGGTGGGCATTTCTAGTTTCCACTATATAATATATAATAGAAGGATCTGTTATATACTTCTTAGTGAGATTTTTGCTTAATTATTTATAGAAGCCTCAATGTTGATCAGGGATGATTGTTTAGTTTACAAATCATAGCCAAACTTTTTGATATATAAATGGTTGAAAACCTCACGAAAATATCATTTGGAATACTAGTAATAGTAAGTGTTATGCGTGGTTAATTTATCTTTTGAGGGTTTAATGAGGCATGGGATGAATAGAGAAAATAAAGATTTCTTATTATGATATGAAGAGTTGTTTATCATATAATTTGTGAATCAAAATTTGGGATGTAAATGTAACATTAAAATAAGTTTAATATCCTTATATTTTCACAAGTGGATTATAAACTATATTAAAATAATTGTGAATAATAAAGCTTAATGAATGCATGTATTCAAACCCCTAAATGTATAACAAATGTTAGATTGGATTACTCTATGTTTTGAGTAAACTAATTTTTGTTTTATTATATGTAGCTATTATATATGAGTTACGTTTTCATAGATTTATGACTACTTTACTAGCCTAGTTGTGGTACTTAGTAGTTATAATTAAAAACATTAGACTATGGTAATATGGGTTATCATAGGGTGTAGTATGTCTGGAAATAAATTATGATGTCAAAATATGTAGTTATTTGTGTATTTTATTCATATAGTATTAATTTTAGTCATTATTTATAGTATGGGATAGGAAATAATGTAAGATTCATTCATACATTGATGGAATAAATATATGATTTGATTAATCCTATGTTTAGCATGTATGTGATGTGGTTGTAAGTAGGATGTAAATTATATGAATATGTGGTTAAATTATATTTGACCAATCTTTAATTTTTAATACTAAGGAGTGAGATAGACTTAACTAGCTTAGTAACATCACTATGTCAGATGAAGCTAGTCTGATCAAGTGGTGTGTATAAATTTTGATTGATCTACAGTTCACTTTTATTTATTATTCTTATAGCTTTGGCCAAAGTATATTTAGTGAGACATTTTCATTTCATGATTATGATTTACATGTTTGTGCTATATCTTATAATATATTGGGTTTTATATGATACATTGCATGTTTAGTTTTATAAATCATACAACACATGAGTAATTGCTTGCCTGTCTATATTCCTGCACCATCACTATCTACTCATCCATGAAGGGAGGGTAATTTATTGATGAGATTATTTCATGGAATTGTTGGTCCATGGTTGGTGTGTAAAATCACTTGGATGATGCTCTCCCTCCCTGTAGTAGTACTACTTATCAAGATGACATCTAAGATTGCCAGAGATACTTGAGTTTGAGAATTATGCTCCAGGGGAGCCACGTATCTTATATGTACATTGTATTATATTGTACTTATTACTAACTATTTTCATGAAGAGTTATAATTACTTATTATTTTATATTAACAATGGTGGTTGTAGACTTGAATGAGTTGTGGCTGAGTTAATATAATTACTTTATATATTCACATTATGACATGTTCTCATGATATTAGAGATCAGTGATAGATGATGTAATATGTATTTACTATTATCACACTTGAGTATATATATGATGTCTATTTAAGATTTATGTGTGTAATATATGTTTGAAATATGTGTTTAATTAAAAAAATCATGTATTTCTAGGGAGATTCTAGTGGGGATGTTACATGTGGTATCATAGTTATGACTCAAACTCTAGGACCTAATGAGTCCACTAACATTTTCATAACCATATGTTAATAGAAAGAAGGATGGTGAAAGCTAAAGTTTCTAAAGAAGGTTTGTCGAATGCTAATGAAAATAACCCTCTATTTGATCCTAGTCAATTTGCTACTAAGTAGTCAACAATAATGGACTTGATTATCACAGTCATGAATGAGACTAGGGATCAGATTATAGCTCTAGATCAGGTGGTTCATGGTTATGAAGAAGAGGAATAGCAAGATGAACTTGAAGAGCATCCCACTTAGAAAAAAATATTTAGGATGCTAGATCTTAGGTAGCTATGGAGTTGGCTAGAGACATGAAGAAGGTAAACCCACCTAAGTTTAATGGGACTATTATGGGTGATGGAGCTGAGGCATGGCTGACTAAGATGGAGAAGTATTTCAAAATTTAAAACTAATATGAGGTTACCAAGGTAGTTTATAGAGCATACCAGTTGATAGTGAAGTAACTCCATGGTGGGAAAACAAGAGGTTGTAAATGAATCTTAACTTGACCACCACCACTTAGGATTAGTTTGTGGTATTATTCAGATCATGATGGCTCTCACAACTTTATTTTTATCATAAGCTCATAGATTTCCAAAATTTGAATTAGGGTGATTTGTTGATGAATGAGTACTAAGATTAGTTCACTAAACTTCTTAAGTACATACCTCAATAATAAGGTGAATAATGGTTCAAGATAAATAAGTTTAACATGGATTTGAGGCCCCATATTGGTGGAGAGGTAGATGTTCATGGACCTTCTACCATATACCAAGTCTTTGAGAAGGCAGTCAAATAAGAGCAGAAGTTCAAGTTTATTTCATAGGCCAAGGATAAGTTCAAGAATTTTTTTGGAAATTCTATTTCAACCTTCAAGAAGAATTGGAAAAAGAGGAGTGGAGACTCTAAGAAATAGTTGAAAAGTTAGAATGCCAAATTCAATAGTGGTTTAAGCAACAAGAAATAGGATAATGGATCCAAATGCAATTTCAAGGGAAACCAATAGAATGATAGGAAAGGACCACTAGGAGGATGTTTAATTTACATAAGATACCATTATACTTGTGATTATCCTCAGGACAAGTCAAAGGGAAAGGATCCTAATCCTCAATAGGTCAATTTTTAGTAGTAGATTCATGCAATAGTCGATAATTGATAGGCTGAATTTTAGGCATTACCCATAGAGCTATTAGGTAATTTGTTTAACCATCTAGTTTCCATTTTGATAGATACAAGAGCCAAAGAGTTTTTTATAGCTACTAGTAAGCTTAGTAAGTTAACTAGAAGAGTTAAATTCATAATAGTTATGGATCTGTATGTAGAAATTTTAGGATCATATGATGTGATTTTGGAGTCAAATGGATTGTGAAACATAAAGCCAAGATTGACTGCTACTTGAAGAAGGTTGAGTGTTTTGATGATTTTGGAAATCAGACACAAATTCAAGGTGAGAAGAGAGAATTGAAGATTAGGTATATTTTTGTAAAGTAGTTTAATAGGGCTCAGGAAAAAGGGTGTCAAGAATTTATCATCAAGATAAATGAAATGGAGGAACCTAAGGAAAAATATCTCAAAGATTACCCATTTCTTAGAGATTTTTATGATGTGTTTTCAAAAGAATTTTTAGGTTTACCTCTTAGACATGAGTTCAATTTTTATATTGACATCATACTTGGTTCAAAACCATAGTCTAAGGCACCATATAGTATGAAAACCACTGAGTTGGCTGAATTGAAGGTTTAAATTTAGGAATTATTGGCTAAGGTGTTGATTAGGCCAAGTGTGTCATCATGGGGTGCACCAGTTGTCTTTGTCAAGAAGAAGGATAGTACCCTTTAAACTTTCATTGATTATAGAATGGTGAACAAGGTAGATATCAAAAACATGTATCCACTATCTCATATAGATGATATTTTTAATAAAATATGAGGATCAACAATATTTTTAAGATTGATCTTCAAGCGGGATACCATCAGTTAAAGATTTGGGATGACGATATTCTAAAGTCAACATTCATAACTCATTATGAGCACTATGAATTTATAGTTTTACCATTTGGACTAACTAATACTCCATCAACATTCATCAATCTCATGAACAATGTATTCTAAGATTACTTTGATCACTCTATTATAGTTTTTCTAGATAACAATCTTATATACTCAAAGAATGAAGAGGAGCACCTTTAGCATCTATAATGGTTGCAAAAGAATAAGTTATATGGAAAGTTATCTAAGTGCACATTTTTTAAGGAAAGAGTCCAATATTTGGGACATATTATCTCTACAGATGTTATTCAGTAGATCCAAGAAATATTAGAGCCATTATGGAATGGCTAGCACCAAAGAATGTGCATGAGGTAAGAAGCTTCATGGGGTTAGCAGGATACTATAAAAAGTTCATTCTAAACTTTTCTAAGATAGCTAATCTAATTACTTCTTTGCAATGGAAGGGATATAATTTTATTTGGTCATAGAATTGTGAAGTCATTTTCCAAGAGTTAAAAGGAAGGCTTACATTAGCACCAATATTGAGAGTTCTTGACCCCAATGGTCAATTTTTACTGATCATGAATACATTAGGGGATGGAATAGGAGGATTCCTTATGTAGGATGGTACATTAGTATCTTATGAGTCTCAAAAGCTAAATCCATATGAGGTGAACTATTCCCCTCATGATTTGGAAATTACAGTGATTGTTCATACTTTGTGAAAACATTATTTATTGGAATTTTTTTTGAGCTAAAGATATATAACTTGGGACTCAAGTACATTTTCACCCAACCTAATTTAAATGCTCATCAAAGATGTTGGTTTGAGTTATTATCTGATTACAATTTTGGCATCATATATATCAAAGGCAAGGAGAATAGAGTAGACATTACCCTTAGTCGTAGAAGGTACATAACAACTATAGCTACTATCAAGAGTACCTTTAGGGATTGGGTGATTGAGTTATCTCCAGGATATGAATTCTATGATCAGGTGAAAAAATCATTGTCTAAAAATGATCAAAATCCTCATTATAAATGATTCAGATTAGAGAGTGATGGTCTTTTACATTACAATGGAAGGATTTATGTGCAAGATTAAGAGAATTTATGGATCACAGTGCTAAAGGAATTGCATAATACCCCATATTCTAGACATCTATGAGTAACCAAGCTCATAGTAGAGTGTAGACCACTATATTTTTAGAAGGGGATCAACAAATATTTAGTAGATTATGTATCATTATCTAGAATGCTAGTGAGTAACATCTAATCATGTACATCCAACTGGATTCTTATATCCATATGATATACTAAAATGAAAGTGGCAGGTGATCAATATGGATTTTATCTAAGGTTTACCAATGCCACAAAATAGGCACAATATGATCTTGGTAGTTATTGAAAAACTAACGAAGGTGGATCACTTTATACTAGGCAATTTGACAAATGATGCACCTACCCTTGTAAAGAGGTTCATAAAGGAAGTGTATAAGTTGCATGGTTTTCCAAAAAAGATCATATCGAATCATGATCTGAAGATGACTTTGAGGTTTTGGTTAACTCTAAATTCATCTTTGAGTATGTAGCTAAATTTTAGTATAAATTATCACCCAAAGACTAATGGATAGAAGGTGTTAGAGGATCTTCTTCATATGTATTACATGGATCAACAATACAAGTGGGAAGTGTAATTATACTTCCCATGACCCTACTCCTCCCTATGATTACACATCAGCTCATATGCAGACTACCAACCTTGGTTATACCACTCTAAGGCATCTTCCATTTTATTTGACACTTCCCACATCATACTTTCCCTCTCTATACATCCTCATTCCATCTTAGACCTTTTTTGTACCATACAAGTTTTCTAGGCACCTCAAAGCCCTTTTAGAGATTTGTTGACCACCCTAGGTTGCCTTTTGACCTAGGCTAAGGCTTAGGGAGGAAAACCATAGCCTAAGCCATATGTTTCCTTCACAAAAGTTGTGGCCTAGGTTGTATCCTAGGCAAAATGTGTGAAAAAGGTCCATGTTTAGAAACAAATAGCTAAAAATGGCTCATTTTTGGTCTTTTGGTGGATTAGGGTTGAGATCATGCCTTTTCCTTATTTATTTAAGCCTCTATCTTCACTCTCTCCTTAATTATTGCTCTAAAATTCCCACTTGATCATCACACTCAAAGCTTGGATGCCTCTTAAATCTCTCTTGGTTCTTGTTTGGCACACTTAGCTTTCATTGTGACAGGGGATGCCCTACCATACTGCAACTTATATTGATAATTCAAATTGATCTCTATAGTGTTCCTAAATCTTGTGGGTTATTCCTTGCTCCCTCAAGACTCTATTTAACCTATTATTATACTCATTACATTAGCTCTCTCATAGATTGACAACTTCTCATTTACCTCTTCCATTGCTTTTGGCTCTTGGTCTAGAATCAGTTCACACACAACATGATCCTCTTCTTCTCTTGCTTCCTAGCTTGGATAATCAGTTGGTAGAAAGTATGATTTTTTTTTTGAGTTTGATATGAGGGAAGTTTTCTTTTCAAATTGAAATTCTTATTTTTTTTTAGTATTATACATGTTAGGGTTTGATTTGTTTTAGTGATTTAGCTTGTTTAGGGCATTATCTAGGATAGTTTTTGAAGTTTATGCATTTTTATGTGGTTAAGAGTATCTTCATGGGTTTAAATATATTCAATTATATGTTATTATTTCATTATAAATTTTTCTCATTGCATAGTAGGATTCTACATGCTCAAAATAATCTATACAACTAACAAAAACATTTTCTCTCTCTTGCTAAACTAGAAAATTGCATTGTTAGAGAATAATAGTGTTGAAAGTAAAGAGTTAGCTCAAAATTAGATTAGGCATGTTCTTTCACCCTTTATTGAAAACATATTTTTTTCTTAAAACATCTTTCATTCATCCTAAAAGTGCCTTTGATTCTAATTTTATGCATTACTTGTTAGCTCTCTTTACTCAACATTATTATTTCTATAATTTGTATGCAATTAGTTTTCTAGTCTTAGCTACTTGCTTTACTATGGTTAGATATTATAGAGATACCTAAGTTCATTATGCACTTGATCATGCTATCCCTAACCTAGTTTACAAGTATATATATATATATATATATATATATATATATATATATATATATATATATATATATATCTTGTTACAAGTTAACAAATAGGATAGCCACTATATATCTCCCATAGCCTATAGAAGCCTTGAACCTTCTAGCCTTCTAGTTGTTTGTTTAAGTAATCTGTATACCCCATACCAAAAACTAGTGGTTCCATTCAAATTATTGGGGATACATTCTTTCACACTTGGTGGGATCTCACATATCATCTCATGTTAGTTCTATCATATTTATATCTATCTTAGCTGACTCCCCTTTGCTAGCTATTAGACTTTGCTTTTAGTTGTATTTCAGCTCTTGCCTTAGTTATTTTCTTCTACTTTGGTTTTGTGTTATTATCCTTGTTAGTTCCCCATCAGTTTTCCTTTTCTATTATCTCCCATGTTGATCTTGTTTCATTTCATCCATCACTGACCTCCTACCCTTGGGATGCCAATCCTATCAAATTTAGGGCCTTATCCTTGATCTCACCCATGAGCAAGCTATGACTGCAATGGGACACCATAGACACCATAAGATCTAGGAGTTTCCCTTAACCTAGCATGTTGATTTAGACCCTCTCGTATTCTAAATGGAACAAGATTGTAAGGTCTATAACCAATGGACTTGATCTCCTTTTCACTAGTTTGAGCTTCATTTATCTAAGGATGTTTCCCCTCGGCCTAATGTTGTGACTCATTTACCCAATCGAGGTGATGAGGATCCCCTTACATGGTTGAGACTTGATGAGCTATGTGTGATCATTGATGATTTTTATAGATGCCTTCAGGTGAATGAAGTGCATCCTTTTCCCCCTAGGAGTCATCAATGTGCTTCCTCTAGAGATATAACTTATACCTATTCAGATTCAAGTGCCTTGACCAGTTCTTGCATGAGTTTCATACCTCTTTCTTGATAGGAGACTCTATAGCAAGAACCCCCTCATGTCCATATTGTGGGTCATAGGTATTCCAAATTAGTAAGGTATATCTATCATGAATATTCCTCCCATCCTCCTAGCCCTTCCTTTAGAGTTTCAAATGAGCGTAATGATTTGGATCACCGCTTACAAACTAGAGATTTGTGGGATGCCTATCCTAAGCATCAACACCCTCAAGTTGACCCTCATTTAATGGAATGTGACTAACATCATGGAGACTTAGGTCACCCTGACTATTTCCATGAGTATTCTATGTCATCCCATCATCCCTATAGGGAGTGGTATCCTTCCCATTGTTGTTCCCCACCCTGTGGTAGAGATGATTTTTAGGATGAGCATCTCCCATATCAAGTGCCACCTTGATATCATCCTTTATGTGATTAGGGTTAGGATGATGTCTATTGGCATAGGCAAAACCATCACCATCATGATCCCCCTCCTAGATCTCATCTCTTGCCCACTACCAACCATGCTTATGAGGATCTTCATTGGAATCCTATAGCCTCTTAGGTGTATGTTATTCCCCTTCCTACTCCTATCCCTAAACTACTTATGTTTAATGGGAATCAAGACTCTAGTCCCATGGAACATACTATGACATTCATGATGATGATGTGTATAGATTAGGAATAAGATGAAGTCATGATGTTGAATTTATTCACTCATTATCTATGAGTTGAAGCTCTTATTTCATTTGAGAAATTGCCTTTAGATTCTCTCTCTAGTTTTCAATTCCTTTTTGATGATTTCTTTTAGTACTTTTATATATCTAAACCTTTCAGCCTATACATCCAATCACTCACCTCCATGACACAGGCCGAGGGTGAGTCAAACTTTGATTTTATGTGTAGCTAACATTTAGTCATCCATACATGTAGAATAAGGTTATCATATGATCAACTTTATGACATGTTCATGTGAGCATTTAGGTAGGAGGTTCACATTAAGGTCCTCAAGCGTGAGCCCACCTCATATGATTAAGTTATTAAAAAGTGTCTAAAGATTAAATTATTTAAGGTGCATGTGGGCATGCCCCCTATCCCAACCCAAAATTCATCATATTTGTGTGACCACAATCTTAATGTGATTGGTGATGGTGTCATTGATTCTCCTCCCAAGAAGAAGGACAAGAAGGACAGTCATGAGGTGAATGCTTCAAGAAATAAGCCAACTTAAAAGAAGGATTTTGAATCAAGCATATCAAAATAATGATGGTGTTTCCTTATGACCCCACCAACTTTTAAAATTTCCATAAAATGAAGGGGCATGATGATGCTAATTGTGTTGCCCAAAAATTTAGTGCTCAAGCCTTGCCCTCATCTTAAAGTTCTCCACTTGTGAAACCCAACTATACATTGAATGTGTTTAGGGAGCCTTTACCTGACCATGATAAGGAAATGAAAAAGAAAAATAATAAATCAAAGGCTAAGGCCGCTCATTCCCCTTCTTGATCTTCTACCTCTTTTGACTCCTCTTTTCCCAGGTTAACCTGAGAGGGAAAGCCAAGCACAAAAGTAGCAAGGTTGTTGTTGCTATTGACATAGCCTCTACTGGGTACGAGTGCTTTGTCGACATGTGTTATAGTTAGGTCACTAACCTTGTTGGAGATAAGAGTGGTTCTTGGCCTCCTATTCAACCTATGGGGGTAGTGAATCCCAAAGTTAGATTTGAATTTTAGTGTAACATCCCTCCCTAGGCTAGATAACATCCTTACTCCATCATAGAGTAGTTACAAGGATTCTTAGCTAGGATCTCCATTTGGGACCTTATTCTCCTTTGCCCTAAGTAAAGGGGCTTCATATTTGATGATCTTAGTCTATCTTTCAAGGGTATTATATTGGATGATGTCAAAGTTTTATTTAACTCTGATGCATCTAAGCCCCCTGTCCCTCCCATCCTATATTTCAACCCTACTTCTTTGCTAGATGCTTTGAATCTTACAAAGAGGGATCAATTCCCTTTCTATATTGAGACCTTCATCAATAATTGTCATGTTAATATATGTATCATTGATGAAGTATTTGAATTTAATATCTTGACCCTACATGTGTTCAACGAGCTTGGGATCAGTAAAAAAATCTCTTCATTTCTTGCCACAAACATGTTGGTTTCAATAACAACATAGTTATACTAGTGGAGAATGTGAAAATCTAGGTAAATTTTGGCCCTAAGATAGTTAGGAATGAGTTTTATATGTTAGACTTTGATCTTTTATACAACATGATTCTTGGCCATCCTTATACCGCTACCATGCATGCCATCACATTGGCCACATTTCACATGGTTTAGTTTGTGCACGAAGGTGAGGTTCATACCATAGAGGCTAACCCAGATCCCTGGGAATCACTATACATAAAAGAAAACCCTTAGGTGAGGCTTTGGATATCTCAACATGGGGTTCTATGGATTATCACACACCCCCTACTTCTAAATCTCATTCTCTTAAGGATGAACATTATGATCTAGCTACGTATCAATTAGTGTCTTTCCTTTAGAATATGGCATGTAGAAGTTGATTCCCTTTTCTACTCCATGACATCAACATAGCTCTTCTCTTCTTAGAAACCTTTGTCAATATATTTCCCTAAAAATTAAACTTCCTCTCACATTATGCTTTTCCCATTGGAGTATAGGCTCTCTCAACATGTCTCCCACTTAGATCACTTGATTAGTTGAGTTTGATCTTAAGTATTATTTCATTCATGTTATGGAATGTAACCTATTAAAGGAAAGAAAGGCATACATCAAGCTCATGAGGGATTGTCATAAGTACCATTATCCCTTGATCATTTATGTTTGGAGATCTCTCTCATTGATTGCCCAACCCCTAACATTCCCATAGTGAATGTATTGGGGGTTGAAGATAAGGCATTAGATCAATAACTCCATCTACACTTGAGTGTTTTAAGGAAGGCAATGTTATGGATGTTGAAGGATCCTTAGATGTCAACCTTGGCACTTCAGTAAGGCCAAAGATCATCAAGATCAGTGCTAGCTTTTCTCTAGAGGAATGAGATGTTTTAATCACCTTCTTGTGAAATTTTTTGGATGTATTCACTTGGGAATATGCCAATATGAAGGGCATGGGTCCCGACATCATTATCCATAACCTTGTTATGGATGATGGGACCCATCTCTTTCACTAAAAGTAATGACCAATGGTGGTTAAAGTCTCCTAGTTAGTCAAGGCTGAGATTTAAAAACTCATCCAATTTGGTTTCATCTAAGCCATTGACTACCCTCAATGGGTTTCCAACATTGTACTTATTATCAAGAAGAATGGAGTAGTTTGGATTTGCATCTAATTTTAGGATATCAATATAACTTGTCTAAAGGATAATTTTCCTACTCCTTTGATCAACCAGATTATTGTTTCCAAATCTAGTTTTGAGATCATGTCCCTCATGGATAGATTCTTAGGGTACAACCAAATATAGATTACACCCCAATACCAACAAAAGATAACATTCACTACCCCATAGGGTACCTTTTTTTTATGTCATCATTATTTTTAGTTTAAATTATGTTGGGGCCACGTATCAACATGCCATAACCCATGTTTTTCATCACCTTATCCATAAGATTATTGAGTGTTATGTTGATTAACTCCTTAACAAAATCCCATAAGTAGGATGAGCATATATGAGAGCTTAGGATCATCTTCACGTATCTTAGGGAGTATCACATCATTTTTAACCATGAGAAGTGCATTTTTGGCATTTTTGATGGAAAGATTCTTGGCTTCCTCATTTTTCAAAGAGGCATTGAGGTAGATCCTAAGAAGATAAAAGCAATCATTGATATGCCTCCAAATCTTATTTAGTTTCAATCCTTCCTTGGAAGACTCAACTTCCTTAGATCTTTTCTTGAAGAGTATGCTCATAAATCCATACCTTGCACATGTCTCTTGCACAAAAATACTTAGTTCTTGTGGTCTACTAAAGTATAAGTGGATTTTGAGGAATTAAAGTGCATATTTCATAATCCTCCCATCTTGATGGCACTAATTAAGGGTTATAAGTTCATATTATACACCTCTATCACTGATCTTTCCATTGGGAGTATGTTATGTCAAAATGACAACATTGGTAAAGAGAGAGTTGTTTACTACATCTATCACATGCTAGTTGGCTCTGAGCTCAACTATTCTCTTATTGAGTGGTAATGCCTCTCCCTCATCTTCACCATGAACAAGTTGAGACATTACATGTTGGGACAAACCACCAATGTGATTGTCCAATCTGATCCACTTCACTACTTGTTTGGCAAGACACACCTTATTAGCAAGACTGCAAGGTGGATCATGCTTCTTCAAGAGTTTGGCCTCCGTATTGTTAGCCAAAATGCCACCAAGGGTCTAACTATAGCCAAGCAACTCAATGAGTGGCTAATACCTAATCCTAGTGTAGAATTATTTGATAATGCCTTTCATGATGATATGGTCTACTTGATTGATCAAATTTAGGTCTCTGATTGTGATTGGTATCAATACATTGTCCATTAATTTGAGACTCAATCTTATCCCATCGATGTTCCTTCATAGGAATGCCATTAGATCTGAAAGCTTTCCATTCACTATGTTATCATAGGTGGCATCTTATTTAAGAGGGGTTTAGATGAAATGTTGATGCAGTGCCTCATCCCTAAGGATACTCATCTTGCATTAGAGGAGTCTCATAGGAGTGTTTGTGGTGGCCACCTAGAAGGGTAACCCATCACTCAACGTATTATCAAGATGGGATACTATTGGACCATTCTTTTTAAGGATGCCATCTATTATGCCAAGAAGTGTGAGATGTGCCAAGTCACTAGGGATACCATCAACACCCCTACAGGCCTCTTGTATTCTATTTCAGTCCCTTGGCCCTTCTCAGTTTGGGTTCTCAACTTTATCATTGAGTTTAACCCACCTCTTTTGATGGCCATTGTTGGTTCATCACTACCATTGACTATTTCATGAAGTGGGTTGAGGCCATGCCTCTTAGCAACATATATGGGAATACCATTACCAAGTTTATCCTGAACCAACTCATTTGTAATTTTAGTGTCCCTACTATGATTATGGGCAAAAATGGCATGGGCTTCCAAAGCCCTAAGATGTGTAAGATCATTAAACACTTTGGGTTTAAGATTCTCTTATCCTATAGCCATTATCCCCAAGGATATGGGAAAGATTAATCTTTGAATAAAACTTTAAAGAAGATGCTTCTTTGTACCATTGCCTTGTCTAAGTAGGATTGACATCTCATGCCTTATCCTACCCTTTGGGCCTACTGAACTAGCTTTTAGATGACCATAAAGGCAATCCCATGCTTGTGTATGGGTCCAAGGTTGTTCTTCTTTTGGAGGTTTTAATTCTTTCATTATGGGTTAAGATTTTTGGATCTCTCTCTGATGAGGAAGAACATGCCACTCAACTTACCAAGATTGAGTATCTTGATGAGTGATGTATTTATGACCTTGAGCAAAATTATGTTTACCAACGCCATCAATGCCATCAATTAGAGAAATTGGTGTGCCCATATCCATTCAAAGTAGGTGATAGAGTCCTTATTTTTTACAAAGATCACCATAAGGAGGGAAAAATCATTTACAAGTAGTTTGGCCCCTTTATTATCACTACTTCTTTAGATAATGGGGCTTATCATCTCTTGACCCTCGAAGGCAATCTCATGTGGTACCCGATTAATGGGTTATACCTCAAGACATTTCATGTCTAGGGATTGCATGGTCATTAAATAAAATCACCTATGGTAGTAGGGTGAACATTTACTCTCTTCTCATACCACTAACCTCCATACCACTTGTAAATGTGTGCACACATGGGTTATTTATTAGCAGTTCCTACTATCTAATCATATTTATCTAGTAGTCTATATTAGATGCACCATACAAATCACACACACAAACCATATACACACATGTGCTAATAATGAGAAATAGTTTTATATATATATATATATATCACAAAAAATATGTTTTTTCTCTAGGTATATCACATGGCTTCCTCCAAACCTGGGCTCATAAACCCCAAAACTACTATGTGTGTGGTTATACATATAATACTATCCCAATCAGCCTATGATTGGGATCTATCTATGGTATCCCTATCTTTGGTGGATATCTCAATCTCTATATCACAACTAATTGAGCCACAGTCTACTCCAGGGTAGCTAGTCAATTTGCCCCATCTCTATGCACCTCTACTCCTTTAGTCTGCTTTCACGATAGCTTAGCCCACAAATGATTAATCACAACCTCTGCTCTAGTCAGTCATGCCTCGACTCATGTTGTAGCTATCTCATGTTGTATTATATCTATCTTGAGTCATGTCATGAATTCTTTGTGCTATGCTGACTCTACCTCTATCTTCAGTATTCAGTGTCGTGCCCTCACTAGCTTAAGTGAAGATCATGTACCCACCCACAAAAATTGAGTATGTGGCTCTACCCATATTGGTAGATGTAGCACCTATTCCATTAGTGGTGTTGCTACCACAACAAGGAATAGATCCCTCAATAGTAGGTCCACTTAGTTTCCAGTCCATCTAGGTTGGTCTCTTACACAAAAGTAGAGCACATACATTAGTCATATATTGGATCTTATTAAAGATGAGTAAAAATATAAAGTGTTATCTAGAAAATACACCTATCTTACCTGGTTGTGTAGATTGCTTCTATGGCCCTCTGATAGGTCATGCTCCTCTTGGTGTTGGTGGTCCTCATTGTGGCTTCCTTTCTCCATCGATGTCTTCTCACTCTATCTCAACTACCCACTATGCTCAACCCCATCTGTCCTAAGTTGTGCCCATCTTTGCCACACTACTAGATCCTATCTCCTTAGATGATGGTATGGACCCTATGAACCTTAGAACTCATCTTATCCTACATGGATATCTACCCCTGCATCCTTTGGTCACATCATGCATCTGTATGAATCATGGATGTAGCTACTCACTACATCTAGATCTAAGGTAGTCCATGTAGGCCCCACCCTATCTATGAACCACACGACCCATGTAATTCTATCCTCTAGTGTAGGGTATGAATTAATACCCCATTGTGTCCTTGACCATGTTAATGGGAGCCTCTTATAATCTCAGTACATGAGTAGGCTAGGTTGTGTCAGTCCTCTGACCCCTGTGCACTATATGTGATCTAGTAGTTGGTATAGTCTAGTCATGATGTACTAGACCCATGCATATATATGTCCTCCCTCTACTCATTAGACAAATCATGTCCAAGATAGTGGTAGTCTCCCCATACTCTGGCCAGTGTAGAACCTCCTAACCATAGTGCCTACTATCACTATCTATAGTGGTGGTACCCCTAGCAATAGTTATGTGATTTGTACTCCATGGCTATTTCTCTCTCAATGGGATCCCACTAGGTAGAGCTCAGATATGGCTATATCCTACATCTGTGGTATCTCTATCTCTCTCCCCATAGGCTCCACCCTGTAGATTTGATAAACATCCTCAATGCTTAGGATGGCCTCTAGCTCAGGGCCTAGATAGAATACATGTCTTTCTGCTACCTATATGGTCACCAACATGTTCACAAGATCTATAAAGTAATGCATTGAAGGAACGTGTACCAAATTCTAAAGTATTGCACTCTATAGGCAATCCTAGTCCTCTATAGGTAGAAAATATAGATCCTCAACCAACCATGATGGGACTCTCTCCTAATTGGTCACCTTGCACAATCTATCTCTTTACACTAGCTGCTCCCTCGCTTGTGAAGGCTCTCCCTCCTCTGGTATGCTTACTCCTCCATGTGTATGCACAATCTATAAATAGGCAAATGGATTAGTCTACTAGCCATGGAATAGATATAAAAATTAAAAAATAAATGTTTTAACTATTTATTTGCTCCCCCTTCTCTTTCCTATTTTAGCCTCTTTAGAGCCTCCCCAAGATCTTTTGAGTTCCCCAAGGCTTGTCCTAGGGCCTCTTTGCCCCAAGCCATGGATTTTTGGGCAAATACATAGCCTGGAAATTCCCTAGGCTACATTTTTCAAGCCATATCTCCCTAGGGAGCCCTAAGGCTCCCTATTTATCTCTCTAAGGCAAAGTGTGAGTTGGCATTTATCTTATATTTTTCCTCTCACTAAACCTATCATTTTGATTGCTCATTTTGTCTAATTCATCCAATGAATCATTTTAAATCATTCAAAATGGATTTAAGGCCTCCCAAACCTCAAAAATGAATAAAAATTACAAAAACTTTAGTGACAAGACTTACTCAGACCATCCCATGCATCTATGGCATGCTCCCATCCCGCATCTACTTTACTTGTGCTTTGGTGGATTGTAGGCTCTCCTTTGGCTCTCTCAGAGTGAAAATGACTTAATTTTATCTCTTATTTCCTCTTTTTAGCCCTTTTTCTTTCTTTTTCCAAGCCCTTTTTGGGTGTTTGACGTTGTTTTGCATTCTAAGCCACCAAACCTCCCTCTTACAGGTTTTGACACATTGGCAACCTCCATTTTTTTATTTGAGGCTTCCTTAAGCCCTCTTTGGCCCCAATTTGGTCCTTAAGACCCCTTCTAGGGCCCCATTGACCTCTTGAGATTGTGCCCCATCTCTTGGGCACCCAAGGATATAAGTTATTATACTTCTTTTAGTTAGTCATTTCTCTACTTTTTTGTAGTCAATCCATTCTAACTCCCTTTCTCTCTCTCTTTCATCATGGTTGTAGGTAGGGTTATTATCTGGTTGGGATAGTTTAAGACTTACTCTGGTCCTGCTAACTGGTATTTATTTTCTTCAAAATTCCCCCCACTTTCCCTTATTACTTTTTACCATGGTCGATATTGGTCAACCACTTTGGTTGTGGCTTGGTTTTGTTATTCATTTCCCTCGTGCAATTCTTTGACATTGTCTTTCTATAGATTATAGTCTTACATCCTTGACCCTCATCATGGTGCACCTATAAGTGGTGATTCACATAGATGGTGGTAGCTAGAGCAACCTAGGACCGGTAACTATGGCTTGGGTTATTAATGATTTTTGGGTCCATGAGCTTATTATATCTAGTTTATTCCTTACTAGTGAGATAAATAATGCCACTGAGTATCACATGATCATTGGCACCTTGATCGATGCCTATGAGTTAGGCATGAACTATGTGCAGTTATTCTCTAACTCACTCCTAGTCGTATCTCAACTCACTAGTGTCTAGGCCATCCTTAGCTCTGAGATGTTCCCCCTCTTCAAGGTGGCACACAATTTTCTCTCCTTCTTTGAGGATGTCCATTTCACCCATATCCCTCAAAGGGAGAACACTAGGTTTGATGCCTTAGTGAATTTCATTATGTATTATACAATTTGATTTTATATCACTTGTGTCCTTTCTTTGTAAGAGTTAGAGCTAGAGTTGGAATTGGATTATGCAGCATTTACACTCTCACCCATAAATCATACCATCAACTTCCTACATTACCATATTTATCTATTAAGTACAGGTAATGTTATATTTTATCTTTTTAGTTCTTTCTTTCCTTTTCTTTTATTTGGCTTATAGGTACTGTGCAACACTCTTTATTCATTCAAACATCAACTGCTTATACCTCAAGGGCATATTTAATCATACTTCCCATGACCCTACTCCTCCCTTTGATTACACATCTACTCACATGCAGAATATTGACCCTGGTTATCCCAGTTTAAGGCATCTAACACTTGCTTTAACACATCTTTCATCATACTTTCACTCCCTATACATCCTCATTCCATCTCAGACATTTTACGTGTTAGACAGCATCTCTAAGCACCTCCCTTAGCCCTTTTAGAGACTTGTTGACCACATTAGGTGGCCTTTTGACCTATGACACAACTTAGTGAGGAAACTTGTGGCCTAGGCTACATGTTTACTTTGTAAAATCCATGTTCTAGGTTGTAGCCTAGGTAGAACACGTGATGAAGGTCCATGTTTGGCCCCAAATGGATAAAAATAACTAGTTTTTGGTCTTTTAGCAGATTAGGGTTGAGATTTATGCCTTTTACTCATTCATTTGATCCTCTCTTTTCAATATATCCCACATTCTTGCTATGATCTTACCATTTGATCATCACACTCAAACCTTGACTACCTTCTCAAATCTTTCCTATTTTTTGCTTAGCACACTTAACTTTCATTGTGATAGGGGATTCCCTGCCATACTACAACTTATCTTGGTGATTCACATTACTATCTATAGTTTTATTAAAGCTTTTGGGTTTCTCCTTGATCTCTCAATACTCCATTACACCTATTCTTGTTCTCCTTACATTGGCTCTCTCATAAATTGGTAGCTTCTCCTTCACCTCTTCCAAAACTTTTGGCTCTTGGTCTGGACTTAGCTCACACACAACCTAATCCTCTGTCTCTCTTGCTTCCTAGCTTGGATAATTGGTTGGTATAAATTATGCACACTTATTTTGAGTAATCTATGAGGGTACTTTTCTTTTCAAAGTAAAATTATTATTTATTTTTAGTAGTATACATGCTAGGGTTTGATTTGTTTTGGTGATTTAACTTATTTAGGGCATTATCTAGGAGAGTTTCTAAATTTTATGCATTTATATGTGGTTAAGAGTATATTTATGGATTGAAATATCTTCCATTATATGTTATAATTTTATTACAAATGTTTCTCATTAAATAGTAGGATCCTACATGCTCAAAACAATCTATACATCTCACATAAACATTCTCTCTCTCTTGCTAAATTAGAAAATTGCAATGTTAGAGAACCATAGTGTTGAAAGTAAAGAGTTAACTTAAAATTAGATTAGGAATTCCTTACACCCTTTATTGAAAATTTATTTATTTATTAAAACATCTTTCATTCATCTTGAAAGTACCTTTGCTTATAAGTTTATATATTACTTGTTAGCTCTCGTTATTCAACATTGTTATTTTTATAATTTGTATGCAATTAATTTTATAGTCTTAGATACTTGATTTACTATGGTTATATCTACTAGATATACCTACATCCTTTGTGTGCTTGATCATGTTAACCCTAACCTAGTTTACAAATCTATATATAGCTTGGTGTAAGTCAGTAAACCAAATAGCTAGTAGAGATCTCATGTAGCCTATAGAAGCTTTGAACCTTCTAGCCTTCTAATTGTTTATTTAAGTACCCTATGTACCCCCTACCAAACACTAGTGATTCCATTTAGATTGTTGGATATACAAGAATATTATCTTCCATTGGTTGCATTTGAATATAATAACTCATACCAATCAGTGTTGAAAATGGCACCATTTGAGGCACTTTATAGGAGAAGGTGCATGACACCCATCATTTGGGATAGGTTAGAGGATATGGTCATTTTTGGACCTGAGATGCTCTCATAAATAGAAGAGTGAGTTTAGAATAATTAGGTAGAGATTGGCCAAGGCCAATGATAGGTAGAAGATTTATGCAGATCTAAAGAGGATAAAAAGGTACTTTGTAATAGGTGATAAAGTGTTTTTGTGGGTTAACTCATAGAAGAGCTTGATTAAATTTCTAAAGTCAAAAAAATTGTCATTGAGATATGTGGGACCTTTTGAAGTTTTAGAAGTGGTCGATCCTATAGTGTATAGGCTTGCATTGCCACCATCCCTAACTATTTTACATAATGTATTCTAAGTTTTTTATCTTAAAAGTATATAGCTTATCTTATGTACGTGTTGGATTGAAATGCTTTGCAAGTTCTAAATCTTGGGGTGGTCATAGTATAACCAATCAAGGTAATTGACACACACAAACTTCATTTATATAACAAAGAGATGTCACAGAGTAAGGTCGAGTGAGACCAATACTCTGAGGATAGTGAAACTTGGGAGGACTACGATGAGTTCTTCAGAAGATTTCCATATTTATTTACATGATAAGATACTATTATACTATGTTATTTTTTATTAAACAATATTTTTAATTAGAAACATATGTTTGAATAAGAGTCATCTGGGATTATGATTAGATTTGGGGGAAGGATGTTACACCTTGATTCCTCACTAAGCAAACTATTTGATTATTTGTAAATATTTGTAGTTGGTACATTTGAAATTGATTATATTTCTAACTAGACTTGAGATACATGTTATAATGGGATAGTAGGATATTGCTTAAATACATGATGCTACATGTTTGATTTATTATGAGTTAGTTGTAGTGTATATGTTTACATTACAAAAATATTGATGTGTTGTTTCAATTATATTTTATGATATATGTTTATCATGTTGACATGATCTAACTACATGTGTATTGTGAACTTGACACAAGAGAACTCATCTTTTAGAGCGGGATGGAGGGAGATCATCATCGGAGAGGGTGACATAGATAGAGATGTCATAGGATGATAGAGAAATTGGTGAGAACCCTACACACACCACAATAGTTTGTACATGTTAGAATACATTAAAAATCATTTGCTCATGGAATGTTTATTTCTACTTGCATTAGAAAGTTGATTTCTATGAGTTTGCTAGTATAGTTTAAATAGTTTAATGAATTTGTTTTGTATAATTGGTATGTTTTATCATTAAATTTAGTGGAAACATTATTAACATAATTAGATTTAAAAATCTAGATTATTAGTTGTCAGAATTGTCATTAAAATTTATGATAATAAGAGATGTTAATTCAATTATTAATTTGTGGATTTTCTCTATTTTATGTTAAAATTAAAAAAATTGAAAACTACCTTGAAAAAGGATAAAATGGAAAAAGACAAAAAAAAAACTAAATGTAAAGACTAAATTAGGAAAATCAAAAGAGATAAATATATTAAAAAGAAATAACAAAAATAAAAAAAACAAAGAAAAATCTTTAAAAAAAAAAACTACGCCTACTTAGAAAAGAGATTCTTGGGAGAGAAGAGTTCATAAGTGTTTTAGTTTGGATCCGCTTTTTGTAAAGGTTGTCAAAGGCTTTAAGAAATAAGGTAGGTCTTTAGTCCCATCATATTTGATAGTTGGAGATATGTTAGCAATATCAATAGAAATAATGAAGGGAGTTAAAGGCTCATTTTGAATAGTTTGAAGCATCTTGTTATTCATTATGGGTTGAGGAATAACATTGCTTGAGGCATCCATAAGAGGTAGAGGAATGTAATTATGATTAGCTTGAGGATGGATAGTTGGAGGTTTATTAGCCACATTGATTAAATGTTATTAAATTTGCATCATTTGGTCAGTGTTAGAATTTTGCATTATGTTCATTTGTTGGATAACTTGGGCTAAAAGTTGAGTTGTATCAGGAGGTGGGTTGGTATTGGTAGGAGCGCTCCAAAAATTAGTATTGAGGGAGGATTATTAGAAAAAGGATTATTAGTGGGATTCTTAAGTAAACCTATATTAATTACTCCCACATTAGTTTGAAGATTTTGAGAAGTCTCTTGGTATGTATAGAAAGGATTAGATCCATCAACTTCATCTTGAGGTGTTATTTGCACCATATTATAGTTCATAGATGAAGGAACGGAAGAGGTGCCCCAAGAGTGATGGTGCTCTTGGGAGGAGAAAAGAGGAAGAAATCAATATCCCATATAGTATCTAAATGGATTTAGATTATCCAAGAAGATTTTGATAGGAGACTTCATTATGATAAAAGAGATATGAACATAATGCAAAGAAGGAGAAATAGAGAACTAAATTGACAAATAAGGTAGAAGATAGTACAAGGTCGACAAGGTCGACCTAGCATAGGAGATAGGGTCTGTAAATAGTACAGGGTCAATTGGGTTGATCTTGTATAATGAACAAAGGCTAGGGAAAGAGAAAACAATGTCTACAAATAGTATAGGATTGATTGGGTTGATCTAATACAATGAACAAAGGTTGGAAAAAGGTAAAGGGTTGACTGAGTTGACCTAGTATAATAGACAGGGAATATTAAGAAGCTTATAATAGATTGTGAATTGAAATAAGATATATTTTTTAGATAATATAGAAAAGTAAGAGTTGAAAGGGAACAAATAGTCAATCGGATCAATGTTGGCCAATCTAATTAAAGCATATAGCATAAAATATTACACCAATGCTGACTAGTGCAAGTTTTTGAAATATAAAATATAATTGAGAAAATAGAAAGCAACTTAGAAAGTAAAAAGATAACTAATTGGTCAACCTGAATATTTTATTAGATTATTATAATATGATTTTGTATGTGATGGGAAGTTAGTGTTGACCATTTTGGTCCTATAGGGCAAAAAATCAGTCTCCTTCTTCCCCTGCTATTTTGAGCCATTAGTCATGAATTTGGTTTGCACAAGCCTTTTAGAAAAGAGATGGACCAGTTCAAAGAATGCAAGGCTTTTAAAAATATTCTTCAAACATTTTGTCTGAAGAAATTCACAAGGAAAGAGACCAAAATTTGAAGGCATGTTCCCTAAAAGTTGGACAAAGTGGTTCAAAGTCGGGGTTCAATGATATGAAATGAACTACACAGACTAACCAATAGTCACATGATCTTTCCAAGAGCTTTGAAATTTGAACTCAAAAATATTGAACCATTGTAGGTTCAAGTTGTAGGTTCAAGTGGCAGGTTCAAGTAGTTGGTTCAAGCTGTCGGTTCAAGTAGTTGGTTCAAATAATAGGTTCAATGATACATTTAATTCACAAGGAAATTGAAACCTGACTCCTTGTAGAACATAGAGTGTTGAACTATTGAACCATTGAGCCATTGAACTTCAAAAAAGGGTTCAGGTTCAATTGAAAGGTTCAAACGGGCATTTCAAGACCCAAAGGGCCCTCACAGAAGATAGTGAGTAGATTCATCAAAGAGCGAAGGCCGCAAGTGAACTTAGCAACCCGCTGAGAAAGGAGCAGGCAAAGGATGAGAAGATAGACCTGAGAGCTCAAATTTAGAGAAAGAGACACAAATATAGAAAAAAAAGAGGGAACACAACAAGAGAATCTAGAACACGGCCACACACATATACGACAACATTTGGAATGTTCTAAAGGACGCACCCAGCCAAGTGCAGGGGCAAATAGAACATCCCAAGTGGCAAAATAAAGAATAAACAAAGGAGTTATGTTAGTGGTTGGAACAATCCTTATGAAATGGTCATTAAGGAGAGAAAATAGTGAATGGCATGGCCTATTTTTCCTCATTTTGCATTAATGAGCAGGTAGTCATGTGAATTTCATAAAAAAGTGGCCTGGTCATTCAAATAGACAAAGTGACCCATGTTCTTGTAGTGATTTTTTAATATGATTTAGATGCCAAAGTCAAGACTAGTGACTGTCACAGCATGGCTTCCTTCACCGAACTTCCTCTTGCCAAAGAATTGAATGCAGCATGGGCCACTTGTGGAAAAGGGTGCCATTGCTTTCTCTTTCTCTATATATTGTAAATTCTCATTTGAGAAGGGGATCTCTCATGTTATAAGGGATCTCTCATGTTGTAAGGTGAAGCCCTACCAATTTTCACTTGGAATAAATAGAATACGCATTTTTACCTCTATTTTGGTTGGATATATCTCTGAGTGTGTCTGAGTGTTAACCTTATGTTCAGTCATTTATTTCTTGATGCTCTCACAAGCTTGATACCAACACGCCTGTTATAGACAAAGCACCATTCTTGCAAGTAACAAGAAGAGCTATATTTAGAGTGCAGAAGTAGAAGAAGATTATTAGATGATGTGATTTTCCTACAATGCCTATGGTAAGTTCATTTTCTATGTGTTTCCATTAAAACCTCCTTGTTAAGCTTCCTTCAGTCTAGCCCTTTCATCAGATAAAGTGTATGTATGTGTTTTTTATGGTTCAAAGTGTGAGTATGAGTAGATAAAACTTGTTTGGTGCATCACCAGCTTAGATTAGGTTATATTTTCTAGTAATCCTTCTCTCTTTTCAACCCCCCATTTTATATATATATATATATATATATATATATATATATATATATATATATATATATATATATATATATATATATACTAGAAATATCACTAGAATAACTCAGAGATGCATCAGAGGGAGTTAGCCCTTATCTAGAGACTCTCCCCTCAATTTTGCCAGACCCATAGGCAAGAGAGGATTTTCCATTGTGTCACATGGAAGGTAGGAGCTCAGCCTCCCGTCAAGGGTGCAATCCACAGCATCAACAGTTAGATCTAATCAAAGTACTGGATAACAATCTAAGGATAGTTTTAAGAAGTTTAGGCTGAAAGGGATATGTAGTGGTAATGATATAGGTTTAATATTGGGTTTACCCCCTCACTTCACACATAAAAATAATAAGGGTAATGTGTGCATAGCCATAATATACCATTAACCACATTTTATACTTGACCAAAACATCAAGTCGGCTTCCCCCTTGGTGATGAAATCCAAGTAGGTTGACTTTGGGTAGATAAATGTTAAAATGCTTATTTAGGTTTGGTGATTTGGTCATGTTTGTAGAAAATAAAAATAGTGAAACTAAATGGATAATTTAAAACCCCCTAATTAGACTATGTGAACTATTCTAAACATGCAAGCAACAAGAAAAGAAAGATGTGAGCTAATTACTAGCATACAAAGATAATTCCAATTTTAAAACAAGGTATAGTGTTGATATAGTTAATAATGTATGCACATAATACATAATAGGTTTGCTAGGGTCGATCTTATACTGTGGCAGTAAGGTTTGAAAATAAATAGGGTCAACAGAGTCAACCTAGTTATCCAAATAGCACATAAAACATAGAACTAGGTTGACAAGGTCAATCTAGTTGACTATGCAAGGGTAGTTTTGAAGACTAAAAACTATAAAAAGAAAGATTGTAAAGAAAGAGACATAGAGATAGAAATGAACCTTGGTAGATTAAAGATGTAGAGAATGAATATTATTGATTAAGAACCTTGATATATTCTTGTAAAACTTGCTAATTGGGTTGACTATGTTGATCAAGCTATGCAAGAACCTATTATAGAGTGCCTTAAATGTACATGGTTGACTAGGTCAACATAGTAGTCTAGATTAGATTTCTAAAAGTTTGGAAACTTGTACTAGATTGACTAAGTTGATCTATTTACTTGTTCTTAAAAACTTGCACACAGAGATTAGGGCTAGGTCGATAGAGTTGATCTAATATGTCAAAATATATGATAAAAAGAAAAAAATAAAGTGAAAAAGTCTTGTAAGGGTTAGAGTCACTTTGATTTCACCATAATGTATTCAATAAAAAATGCATCATGTCTATAAATCAATCCTGGCTCGAAGAAGATAGAGAATACCTATACTTCTGATTGGGAATACATTTGTTAAGCAGGAGCATGACCAATATGGGGGTCCACTAGAATCAATTAGGGGATCACTTGTCACAATACACCATACTAAGAAGGGTTCCAAAGCCTATATTCTAACACAATCATGTAACAACCCTAAAATATTATTAAGGTTTAATGTTCACTATATTCTAATAATCAAGAAAGTAAATCTAATCTAGTGCACACCAAAGCTTATGGCATAATATGAGGGGTTAGAAACAATCAAAACATGTATAAGAGAATATCAATTAATATAAGTATGAGTTAGAACCTAATACATGGAATATGAAGAGTAATATTATTTGAGCCAATACTTATGCTACTTTTATCTAATAAAAAGAAGAAAATAGAGTTAGAATATACTTACCTGAATGTGAACCCATCTAGACTCAATCTCTCCTTTGGCCAAAGGGGTTTCAGAAGAGGTTTGTGTGGTTTATAAGGATACATAAGAAAGTTTAAAGAATCCAATACTTATCCACAAGACTAGATTCTCCAAGTATAAAACCTAAGTTAAGACTCCTCAAGTAGAATGGTGAAAGAGCAAATTGTAAAGAAGTATGTGTGAATAATAACTATTTATTGCATATTGAAATAATGATGAAATGATCTTGTATTTATAGATGGATTTCACCCTAAATCCTTTCAAATATGTCATTTGTATGAGGTCAACCTAGTTGACCCTATATGTTTTCAATTAATTAATCACTAGGTCTCGAGCTAGGTCGGTGAAGGGCTAACAAGCTCTCAATTAAAAAATGTCTTGAAATAGTATAAGGTCAATTCAGTCGACCTAGTATAATCAACTGGCTAGAAGGAGATAAAGCAAGGAAAAGAGGGTTGGAAAGAGGATGGAAGAATGTGCAAGGGAAGACTAATAGCTTAGGGAATTATACTAATAACTTAGGGATTTATTCTAAGAGATAGTTGGATTGGTAATAATATGGAAATAAAGGACAATAGTCATGTGAAGCACCAAAGGTCTACCCACCCCTTTCCCATTGCACCTTTTAAGTTATGACTTAGAGAGATCGAGTCTCGATGGGTTCTTTTAAGATGTAAATCTTCAATATTTGATAAAATTTAAAAATATTATGTGTTTACACATACTATCAATTTCTTTCTTCATGCATGCCTATAGATTTAGATTCATTTTATATGGATTTTTTGTGACTAGTTGAGCTTCATCAACCAATTTGATATCGATTTTTCCTAGAGATGGATGAATACCTTTCATCTCACTATAGTTTCTTGGGAAGACATCCTAGTATTCTTTTAATAACTCAAATATATTTGAAACTTTTGTGTCAATCCAGTAATTACCTATGATAGATATTTTTGGTTCTTCCTCTATGCCAATATTGTGCTAGATAGTTTGAATTAGGTTTGAGCAAGGGTGGTCTACATCAAGGCCAATATCATGAATAGTTCATACACCATAGTTTTTAGGGACATCTAAATTATTTTCCAGTAGGTCAAGGGGGTTAGACCCTTCACCTTAATCTACCTAAAATACTATTTTTTATTTCCCTAGGCAAATCTCTTCATGACATTCTTGATCAAATCCAAGGTCTAGTGCGAGAATACGTTATGCCAATGGATCACTAATAAAAAATTAGGCCTTCTTTTGGGACATCATGGATGTATCTTAAGTGATCTTCAATGGATCTAGGGTTACCAACAACTAATTCTTATATGGTCTAGAGAGTGAGGCACAAATCCATTCTCAGAGATGAGTAAGATAACACTGATTTCATGTTGTCTTTCAATAGATGCCAAAAATGAGTATCTAGATGGTGTTATTCATGAACATACCATGCTCTATCCCAAGTTCACAAATTTACATAAAAAGCATGTACCCAAAGGTACTCTAGAAATAAAGACTATTCATTCCTCCACATGGATTCATAGGCTTATAAGTGTGGCTCAAGTGCTTGTACTTTTGTTATAGCTGATTGTACCTCATATTTGGTTGTCATGATGAAATCAATGATGCAAAGTAGAGCATAATTGATCTTAATAGAGAAGTCACTCATTATGGGTTCACCACCACCTTTCAATTATACCATCAAAAAAGTGAACCAATGATCATATACGATCATTGTCAGAGTTATAAAAGTCTTCAAGGTGCTGAATAAAGTCATAGACTTTCATTTGTCCATGAAATTGAGGAGCTTCATCAAGTCTTTCTATAGATGCATCCATAATTGGTCCTCTCATAACTTATTTGGTAACAAGGTGAAAAAATGTGTGGTGCTTATGATACTAGTGTATAAAATTCTCATAACTACCAATGGCACCATATACCCTTCCAATGAGTTCATAGTCACTATGGGCCCAATAATTATAAGCATTACTTGTAGTATCAAAAAGGGATTGGGTGTCCATCCATTAAAGGATGACATTAGGAGTAGGATCATGTTGCTCACCATTTCTAGTTGTGACATTATAGATGTGGTTAAAATCTTCTTCCTCATTAATAGGTTCTATGTATGGGCCCCCTTGTGTTTGATTTAATACAATAACAATGATTTGATCAGTATTGTAAAAACTGATGTAGCACTTTTTAAAACTTAAGTCTGCATTGTTTTCATAACACCAAGGTCACCCTAATAGAGCTAAAAAAACATTTGCCTCTGATAACTCAAGAAATTTAAAGTCAAATTTGAAAGGTACTCCAAGGATATTGATCATTGCATTCTTAAGGATGCCAATTCATAGAGCACAAATTTTATTAGCCATAAACAATATGGGCGGTGATGGTTAAAATGTTGGACTAGCCATTTTGTACCATGCATCCTTGGTGAGGATGTTAATCTCAATGCTAGTGTCAACCAAGATGTCCTAAATCATCCAAATATTGATGGTTGCATTCACTAGTATTTATTTGTCCTTTTGAGGGCTAAGAGGAACATGGGTATCTTATCACCAAGCATGATTCAATTGACGATCCCCAATTTGTTGAATCAATTAAATTTGAGCAACAATTGGTGTTTGTCCCTGATTTTAAGCCAAGTACTCAATTTTGGGATAATGTCTTCATCCAACATATGCTTGAAAAGTTCTTGGAAATCATCTCATGCCACATTTTGAGGTTCTTTTAGCTTTTGCATATCATCATGTTGTGTTGCTTATTGGTCTTTAA
The DNA here is from genome assembly GCA_037957365.1 of Torreya grandis. Lineage (NCBI taxonomy): Eukaryota > Viridiplantae > Streptophyta > Pinopsida > Cupressales > Taxaceae > Torreya > Torreya grandis. Next base: position 2,297,872 of record JARHVA010000904.1, on the reverse strand, counting down.
GAAACTTGATTTCTCTTTATAATTATTGTACCAACCTCATATTATCCTATAGCACATCCTTTTTTACTGGGCATCAAGATACTTGCTTGCTTAAGGCTCTTTGCATTGTACCTTATCAATAGAAGTAGGTGTAGACTGAGCTTGTCCATCACTATACGTAGTGATATTCACTTGTTAAGCTATTGGGGTGAATGAGCATAACCACTAATTAAGTTTTTCACTGTGAATCATACCTGTACCTTTTTCATTTCTTTCGGTAGTTATGGCATGTATAGGTCAGGAAATTATTCTAATCAATGTTCCTTTTTATAAAAATCACATGTTGGATAAACTAGACAATCCTATTGATAGTAGTATGGGGATCCACACTTATAACATGTTCTTGGTGAGAAACTACCACTTCTTCATCCTCTCCCTTAGCCTCATCCATGATATCCACCATTATCTTGATTGTTGGATATAGAGGTTTGGTGCATATTGCACACACATGCCTCATAGATATCACTAATTAGTCATCAATCATTTGTATCATAGGTGTAGGGATCACATATTTTGTAGTATTCATACACCTTAAAATGCATATCCCACTATAAGAGAGGATAAGCATGTACATCATGTTCTTCATGGAAAATTTCACACAAGTACTTCAGTATAGGATAAATGATTTATCAGAGTTGTTGCCAGAATCTGGATAATGTGAGTGTAATGGAGATGTGATCACACAAGTTAAAGTAAGTGCACACCACATAGATGCTAAATCAATTTGAAAATAACACAATAAGAGAAATTGCACAAGACAAAATAGAGAAAACCAAAATCTGATTAACATGAGATGGCCAAAGTAAGGACTACAAATAAGAGAGTACGTAAGTAACTCCTCCACAAAAGGTGGACAAGGCACCCCAAGAATAGACAGTAACTCCTCCATGAAAGTTGGTGACAAGGTGCTAAGAATAGAGAAGTAACTCCTATCAAGGGAGTTACTTATGACATTCTTATGACACCTATGACATCTATGACACACACCTCCACATAAGCTAGCCTATCCCACAAATGTAGGAAAACTCCATGTATGCACAAGAAATACAATTTCCCTAATTAATAAATAGGGGAAAAAAAAAACCTACACTAATATCCCTAATAAGCATAGCTTAGGTGGGCAGTGTGGAAATATAAAATGGGTCCTAGCAACTAGGCCTGATGAGGTACCCATGTACAAATGCAATCTCCCATAAGATAGAGAAAAGGAGAAAATTCGTAGGAAAAAACTCCCCCCCAAAAGAGAGACAAGAAAGAAAAAAGAGGCTAGAAGGCCCCCCTAAAGATGATGCTGCTACAAATGTGGACCACACCCCAAGAAGATCTCATAGATGAATGAACTTGCTCTCAGTGAAAGGTTTGGTGAAGATGTCTGCAACCTGCTCTGAAGATTGGCAAAATATCAAGTCAATGACCTGACTATGAATAAGCTTTTGAATGAAATGCATGTGAATTTCTATGTGCTTGGTCCACTAGTGCTGAACTAGATTCCTACAAATCTGAATGGTACTCTGGTTGTCACAATAAATGATGGTGGGCTACTTGATAGGAATGCCAAACTCAAAAAGAATCCCCTAAAGCCAAATAGCTTCAGTAGCTGCATTAACAGCTCCCCTATACTCTACCTCTGTTGATGATATAGCAATAACATTTTGCTTCTTGCTAGACCAACTGATAAGACTAGAACCTAGAGAGAAACTGTAATAAAGAGTGGACTTACGAGTCTATGAATCGCCATCTCAGTCTGAATCTGTATATCCAACTAAGTCAACCTCTATGCCAAATCTGTATATCCAACTAAGTCAACCTCTATGCCAAATATGTAATGAATCTCATATCTATGTGAACCTTGTATGTAGTGCAAGATCCTCTTAGCTACTTTCTAATGCAGCTCATGAGGTTCCTGCATGAATCTAGAGATAAGTCCCACTGTATATGATATGTTAGGCTTGGTGTGAGTCAAGTAGATGAGACTACCAACAAATTGTCAATACCAAGTGGCATCAACCAATGGTGAAGAACAATCAACCTCAATCTTGACTCCTGATAGAAAGGGAGTCAGAGATGGATTGTAATCAGCCATGTGAAATTGAGCTAATAAGTCAAGAGCATACTTAGGATGTGCAAGTGAAATCCCTGAATCTAACTGTGAGATCTCGATGCCAAGGAAGTAGTGCAACAAACCCAAGTTTGTCATGTCAAATCTACCCTGAAGAGATGCCTTCACTACTGCAATAACCAATGAATAAATCTCAGTGATCAAAAGGTCATCAACATATCAAACCAAAATCAAAAGCGAATCATCTTGCCTTAAGAAGTAGACATTGGGATCAAAATGGCACCTAGTGAAACCTATTGTGAGAAAGAAGGAATCCATCTTAGCATACCAAGCTCGAGGGGCCTATTTGAGGCCATAGATAGATTTCCTAAGTCTGCATACTAAGAAAGAATCTTGAGCAAATCCTGGTGACTGCTCCATGTAGATCTCCTCCTCTAGGTCTCTATGAAGAAAGGCACTCTTCACATCCATCTGATGCACATCCCAACCATGTGTTGCGGTAATAGCCAAGGTGATTTGGATAGAAGTCATCTTTGCAATGGGTGTAAAGGTCTCTGAGTAGTCAATGACTGCCACCTATGAGAAATCCTAGGCGACCAATCACACCTTATACTTATCAATCGACCCATCTACTGCAAACTTGGTTTGATATATCCACCGACATCAAACCATGTTTTTTCCTTTAGGAAGTGAAGTCAAGTCCCAAGTGTGATTTTTGATTAAGAAAGAATATTCTTCCTCCATATCACTATCCCACTCAGGTACCCTAGATGCCTCTCAAAAAGTCTATGGATCTAAAACTATAGTAAAGAAGGCATGTAGATCTCTCTAAAAATCCCCCTTAGTACATCTGTCATCTATGACATCTCCTACCCAAGTGCCAACACTCTCAAGTGTTTGTCTAGCCCAAAGTGGCCAAAAAGTGGGTGAGTCAAGTGCTAACTCCTCATCCTCTGACTGACTAGAGGTGGATGACCCTACATCACTATCTTCATTGTCTAAACTCGAATAAGAAGAAGATGTCTCTGGCTCAAGAACCTGCTGTGGCTGATCTAAATCTAATGAGGAATCATCATGAATAAGCAGATCTGATGAGGGAGAAGAAGTGTCAAGTGTTGAGTCTCTAGGACTCTCTTGAAAATGGACACTTCTCTTGATGAATAACTCATGAGTGACTGGATCTAGAAGGTGATATACCTTAATACCTTCTAGATATCCTACAAAGATGCAAGGCTTAGACTGTCATTCCATAGCTTTGTGTTTCTTCTTCAAAATGTGGGCCATGGCTAGGGATCCAAAAACTCTAAGGTGTTCAACATCAGGTTTCCTTTTATGCCAAGCTTCAAAGGGTGTTATCCCTTTCAAAGCTTTGTGAGGAACCCTATTTTGAATGTAGCAAACATAATTGATGGCTTCGGCCCAGTACTGTGGTGCTAAGGATTTGAAGTGAATCATACAGCTACCCATCTCTTTCAAGAACTTATCCTTGCATTCTACAACCCCATTCTATGAAGGACTATAAGTGACTGTGCGCTGTAAATCAATCCCCTCTGTAGTGTAAAACTGCTCAAACTTGATGCTGACATACTCCCCTCCATTATCAGTTCAATGAACTTTGATGGATTTATCACTCTATTTCTCAACAAGAGCCTTAAAGTCTAATTTTTTTTCAAACACTTCAGACTTTTGTTTGAGAAAATATATCCAAGTGTACCTAGAGAAATCATCAATGAAAGTGAGGATGTACTTGGCCCTTATGAAAGATGGTTTGGAAAAGGGTCCCAATACATCACTGTGGACTAAATTCAAAGGTTGTGAAGCCCTCCAAGCTTTGCCTTTGTCAAATTTTGCTTCAGGATGCTTCCGAAGGGAGCACCCCTCGCAAAATCCTTTTGAGAATTAGACACGAGGCAAGCCAATGACCATGTCATATTTGCAAAGTTGCTCAAGGTAGCAGTAGTTAAGGTGGCCAAACCGCTCATGCCATAATTTGCTAACTCCATATGAGTGAGTCAGCAATGCTGTTGGAGAAGAATCTGATGCAAAATGTGAGAAGGTGTATGACCTAGCTTGGTGATCTACCCTACCCACTACCACTATAGTATCACTATGCAACTCCCTGATGGCCACTGAATCTGGTAAAAACTCAACTCTCATACCCCAAACAATGTGAGTGATTTGGTACACTGATAGGAGATTGGTTGAAAGAGAAGGAACACTTAGAACATTTTTGAATGTTCCTCATTCAATTTTGACTAACCCTCTCCCTGCAACAAAAACTGATGTGTCATCACCCAAACTAATTAAAGTCATGCTACAAGGCTCTAAAGATGAAAACTCAACTAGTGAAGAGCCCATGTAGTGAGAAGCACCCGAGTCGATGACCCATGAAGATGTGGAAGCTGCTGTAGTTATAAGGGCCTTGCCCTTTTCTTTCTCCTTACCCTTACCTTTTGCCTTAGTAGAATCTTGGGTAGATGAATTCTGCTTGATGGACTCTAGGAAAAACCTATGTTGTTCTTCTCTAGAAGATAAGTTAGGTGATCTATTTGTTTCTTCATGCATTTGTGTTCATCATGCCCTGTCTTTTTACAATAAACACACTTAACCTTTTCCTTCTTAGGTTTAACATTAGAAGATGAAGTCTCAGTGTTGTTTTTAGTAGGATTGGTGTTTTCTTTCTTCTTCTCCTGGTCCTTGTTCTTTTTCTTCTTCTCCTTTGTTGAAGTCTTATCTTTACCATTTCCAACTATCAAAGCTTGGGGTTGAGTAGACTTCACTATGCCCATTTGAATTAGCTTATCTTGCTCCCTAGTCAAGTTGGCAATGAATGAATCCAAAGAAGACATTTTCCATGTAGTGCCAATGGCACTTTTTATGGCATGGAAAGTGGAGACAAAGACTGAATAGCTTGGACCTAACTTTGCAAGAATAGAAAGTATGAGTTGATCATCTTTCTTCTCTATCTCGCATTCTTTCAATTGCAATCTAAGGGCCTTAAACTTAGTGAAAAAGTCTTGTAGGGTGTCAAAGTTGCTAGGACTTAGACTTATGAGTTCATTTTCAAGCTCATGACCTCTCATCTCATCAAGCTTCCTAAATAACTTTTCTAAGGTGTCCCATATGTCATTAGGAGTTTGGGAGGATTATAAATGGAAGAGAAGTTTTGGAGACATAGACAAGCTCAGTAATCCATAGGCTTCATCACTACGGTTGTACCACTTGACCTTTTTAGCATCAGTGTTGGGTTCTACTTCAGTACCCATGGTGATCCTATACAACCCTTTGCTTCTAACAATGATTGACATTTTAACCTTACATTCATGATAGTTGAAGGGTGTTAGGGGTTTAAGTTGATAAGAATCTATTTTTAGTTGAATTTAGGTGAAGTTGTGTTGATTGCAAGTTGTGAAATTATGCAGAAAAGAGATTGAAAGCAAAGATTTATAAGTTGTGAAAAAGCAATCACACCCCCCTAAAATATTGAGCCCCCCCAAATATGCCAGTGCATGCTCAAAATACGTTAGACTTAGCTGAGAATGTGTCTTAGAGCAATCAGTGCAAGACTAAAGCAAACAGGACATCGAACTCAACGAAAAATGCGTCTTGAGAGACTCAAATTTTGGCACTTTATAAAATTAGTCCATTTTTGACAAATAAAAAGCCTACACTATGGAGAATTGAATTATAAACACTTTTAAAAAAAATGGCACCCCAATCTGAGCTATCATTTGCAAGATATTAAAGGTTCAATTTTCCCGTAAACTAGTGTTTTTGCAAAAAAAACACTTAACCATTAAAAAAATGCCTATTTTGAGAGAGGAAGTGGCCTTCCAACCAGTCATTGGATTTGACACGGAATGAGGAATTCAAAAAAAAAAATTGTGAGGGGGAATTAGCCTCCCGCCAACCCAGGCCTCACCATTTGTCTTTGACAGGGGAAGATACAAGTTTTAATTGAAAATCCCCAAATTATAAAACTGTCTATAAAACTGAATATTCAGCCAAATTGACTGATTTTTGTTTTATCAAGTCAATTTCAACTAAAAACAAATGAAGCATAGATAGAATAATGGATGCCACGTGTCCAAGAGGTGCCAAATGGGATGTCAATTAAGGAAGGGGCGTCCAAAAGCAAATAATCCAGAATTTTGACTCAAAAAAGACAAAAAAATAAATGTGCAGACCTGCTAAACATTGTACAATCTACTTGGCACCTTGCTGGGCAAGAAAAGATGATGAAATCTGTTGACTTCAATGCACAGCAGGTCTGGGTAGAAGAATAAATGAAAAATGCGCCATATTCACAATAAAATAGACATGTTTTGGATGCCGTATAACTGATGGCATGGCAGAAGTGAAGGTGCCTTGCTGCTGCTTGGTGTGTTGGAATGACATACTTTTGCTGTTGGAACTAAAGGTGCCTAGCTGGAAGGAGTGTGGCGCAAAGTTGGAAGGACTGCTGACCAGAAGTGCATGGGTTTGTAGGCTGAGCTCTTAGAGTGCAGAAGCTTGTTGAGTGGTGCGCCTCCCTTGTTGCTGAGTGCTGCTCCTTCTTTTGTTGCTGAGTGCTCAATAATGGTGCCCAAGCTAACTACTGAACTAGCCCCTAAAGTGAAGACAACCAAGACACCCAAAGGCCAAGGATTTCCAAGATGCAAGAAATGATACAAGGATACCAGAAATGATATATATATATATATATATATATATATATATATATATATATATATATATATATATATTAGATCAAATCTAGAAAATAAAAACAAAGAGAACTCCACTCCTCTTGATTTCAAAATGAACTAAAAGCATAACCATACACAAAATTACCATTCTTGCTCTGATACCATATCAGAGTTGTTGCCAGAATCCGGATAATGCGAGTGCAATAGAGACATGATCACACAAGTTGAAGTAAGTGCACACCACATAGATGCTAAAGCAATTTAAAAATAACACAATAAGAGAAATTGCACAAGACGAAATGGAGAAAACCAAAATCTGATTAACATGAGATGGCCAAAGTGAAGACTACAAATAGGAGAGTACGTAAGTAACTCCTCCACAAAAGGTGGACAAGGCACCCCAAGAATAGATAGTAACTCCTTTATGAAAGGTGGTGACAAGGTGCTAAGAATAGAGGAGTTACTTATGACACCTATGACACATTTATGACACACACCTCCACATAAGCTAGCCTATCCCACAAATGTCGGAAAACTCCATGTATGCACAAGAAATATAATTTCCCTAATTAATAAATAGGAAAAAAAATAAAACCTACACTAATATGATTTTACATGGGTAGTTTCTTCGATTAAGAGATTCAGACTCAAAATCATTACATCAAATACCATTGCGAGTGTTATATGCATTATTTGTAGTTAATTTTTCTAGTTACAATGCCATTGAATCTATTTGGGATTCCATGAAAGGACTGATTCCAGTGTCAACACTACCAACAACTTTAGTAGTGAAGGTGACTTCTAAGGCTTTGTACAGGTTAGTAAAGGTCTTATAGGATAGTGTTTTTCTAAAGGGAAGCAACAAACCTCCTACGAACTATTATACATGCTAAGTAACATTAATATAAAATGAAAGCTTTGAGAGAAGTGTTTTGAACTATGCATCATCTTCTCATACATTTTCAGTGAGCTCTTGTTTTATATATTTCAGTGCAACAATACTTTATTGCTCAAATTCGAGAATGTTGAATTCTTGAAAGAATGATATTTTGAGTTGATCATAGTTAGTTACCACTTGTTGAGGATTGAACTTACTATACCACTTGTTGGCTCTCTCTAGAAGTGTGGTTATGAATTATGTGGATTTTCACTCAAAAGAAGTGATGCCTCATTCCCCCCAAATGAGTTCACACTTATGGACATGCTCCACAACATTATCCATGCCTTGATATTCAGGTAGGTGAAACATCATTTCATAAGATACTATTGGTAATTAAGGTGCTTTTGCTAGTGGATGTTTAAAACCCATAGATCCTTTTCCTTGACGAGGAAGTCCACCACTTCCTCCCATGCCACCTCTTAGTCCACCTCTAGTGCCTCCACTAGTAACGCCTGTGCCATAGGGTATGGTACCTGGTTGATTAATAATATTTGGGCTGATATTCTATCCACTATGAATGTCAGGTCCACCAGGCATCCCAAGTTAGCCCATGAAATTCCCATGAAGAGGGAAAAAAGTGTTAATTTTGAATGAGTTATAATTTTTTTAACTATAATTTCCTTTATAAGATCAGTTTTTGATTCTACACTATCTATATCCTAATTATGTATACGTAATTCATCTAATTTAAAATCATGAGCATGCACTATGGTTGGGGAACTTGGTTGGTTCAAACTTGGTTTTTCTGTCTCTTCTATCCAACTAGTTTCTCCTTCATATGATAGAATTGGCATGGTGTATGGTTCAAAAGTAATGGAATCCTCCTTGTGCATTCTTACTTCCTTGTAGATCCTAACAGAACTTCCTGAGTTCTCCTGGGCCCTTCCTATACCACTTCCTCCTATGATCCTCTGTAAAACTTCATCACATTTTTACTTTCACAATGCCTACTGATTGGTTACCATTCTGAACCTAAAATTCTTTACCAACACTTATATCTTCCCCTTCCAACTAAGTGAATCATGATAGGATGGATTTAGCCTTCTATTGGTAGAGTTTTGAGTCCATAACCAATGAATAATTTCTTGAATTTTAATGAGAAATGTCTAATATACCGACCACATGGATATTTCAGAAACTATAACTTGGATTCTTAAGGAAAAAAGTATGTGGTTACAGCATACTCCATAATGTAGCTATTCAACACTCCTCTCCACTAGATATTAATAGCTCATGGCCACGGTGTTCCTAGTCATGTTAAATCCCTTTGATGTTCTAACATCCAAGATTATCTTCTCCCAAAATTTCATGATCAACCTTGAACATAAGTAGATAGCCAAGCATGTAAATAAATAGGGACTTCAATAAATAAAGTTTTATATAATGCATTGTATAGATGTTGTTCCACCCACTAATGTGTGAAAACTCCTGGTTCAATATAAGGAACTAAAAAATTATCTTCGACCTTAGTAATCCATTATTCAATACTTTAAGGGTTATACATTCAAGCATCTTCCATTACGATGCATTAATTGATACGATTCTTGATAATGGAACCAAAATTTTGGGGTTTTAATCTATTAATCATGATTTTTAGGCACTAAATTATAGCCCCAAAAAGCTTGTGCACTGGCCCTTAATGAAAGACTATGGTCTTGCACGCTCACTCAAAGTGTGTAGCAAGAGACCAGTTCCCACGGGTTATGTTACTTAGTAACAAACTATTCATATACTTGATTTTATTCATATATTTGAATATAAATTACATAGAAAAAAATATACTACTATAAGCCTTGACTTAATAACCACCACCACTATGAACATAAACAAAAATTCCATAAAGTTTAAAAGATTGTCAATTCATAATGTATGTTCCATATATATCATTATGAAAGATAATAAACTTGCTTAGTTAATCCAATCCACATTTCATACTTAAATTTCACTTAAACATAAACATACAAACACCTAAACTTATTATAATATCTTTGAGTCTATATTATATAGTTTTAATATTCTATTTATAATCAGTCACCTTACATGACTCCACATAAGGGTATTTATGTGAGTTATTCCCTAACTAAGTAGTACATAATAAATGGAAACATGGGTGATTAGACAATGAACTCTTAATAGACTGAGAGTCATGGTGGTCTATCAATCATTTTTTCCTAAAGACTTGGGCCTCTGTGCCCCTTATATTCTTATTTTATGCTAGATATTTACTATCATATGTCCTTCTCTTAGTGGGTCAGTGTGAAACTCATGATGATTAAAGTTTGTATGTCCTTTTATAGTCACTCCTCAATCATCTCTCACTTCCCATGTGCTCCCTAAGACTTTCACTATTATTCTGAGTTCTATGATCTCAAGTTCCTCATAGTTATGTTATATCTTTGACTGGGTCTTCTCATGTTGATACTTCTATGCCATTATCCTTTTCAAGCCTTATTGGTTACACATCATGGTTTTCCTATTCCATGCTATTTCTATTCCATGGTTTTCTTATTCCATGTTCCTCTCGTGTTGTGTCAGTTCCACACCAAAATACTTAGTCAAAATGTAGGGTCCAACAAACAAATTAATTTTTAACACCTAAATTGTCAATTACCATAACCATATATATATTTAAAATATCCTTTGACATCTCTATACCACTCTCAAATACAAAAATCACAAGGTCTAATGTCAAATATTGGTCTTACAAACTAGTCTTTTATCTTTAGTACACACAGTCAAACCAGAACCAGTCAAGCCATTTTGGCTTCAACATTTCAATCACGTTAACCAACTCCAAAAACCTATTCAAGTCATTTATATGAAATAAATGTTCCAAATAACAACACCACGTGTATTAGAGACTTCAACTCAAGTCATAGAGTCTCAAACTCATCACTGTAACTTGCTTACCCAAAATTGCTAGTTTACCTTAAAGCATAATAATGGTGAAAATGACCTTCAACACTTGTATGACCATTTTTAGAGACTTATAATTCATATATATGATATTATGAGATCATTATACCATTATTATATATAAATATAATATGGTCAAATGTTAATATTGGTCTTGCAAACCAATCTCACAACTTTATATCTCATTGTCTCATCTGAACCGAACAGGTCAACTTGTGAGCAAATTTTTCACTATAATAATTATCCTCAAAAAATTATACCAAAAATTGGCATGTATTACAAGCCCTAAAAAATATCTCCATGCATTTGGATTTATCCCTATTTCATAATAACACATTCTTAAACATCATCTCACTATTACCTGGGTTTCTCACTATTTCCATCATTAGGCTTGTTAGCGGCTGGCTAGCTTAGATGACCAGTTTATCAAATTTGAGGGATATAACCTATAAATAAACCACCATAAACAAAAAATAAAATTCTCGACCTTATCCATCTAATTATTTTAAAACTTTGACTTGGTCAACTCTGATTATTATAACAAATCTCTAAAAAACTAGCACTTATTTGTAGGTTATGTTCATACAACTGAAAAATTGATCATACATGTAGGTGCTTGGGAGAGTTTAATACATTATACAATATTATTTATAGTCATTTGAGAGCATTTTGGTCTGTTTGGAACAACATATTCAACATCGGGTCCTTATTAGGGTTTTAAGAGGGTTTAAACATGTTTTCATTCTTAATAATCATTCATATAGCATATCCCCCTGATCCAAAAACAAATACCTAGGATTTTGTGATATGACCCTTACCCATATACCATGAATATATTAGGTTCCCATGTAGAGGTTTGATGATCTAGTGAACATAAAAAAACCTTCTCATGTAAAAAACCTTTCATTTTGTGCACTTGAGAGACCTCAAAACCACTTTTCATGCCATTTATTACAAACCATTACTTAAAAATTTATGAATATAATTGAAATAATTATCATACCTTTAAAAACACTCAATTTTCCATCATTTCCTTGGAAATATAACCTCATGCTCCATTAGGCCATTTTCTCTCTCTCTTTGCACTCTAGACCTTGACCTGCAAATCACATTAGGCCTTGAAATAGACCTTCATGACTCTTTCCATGTGCTCTCCACCTAAATCACATACTAAATAAACCTATATAATTCTTAAAAAATTTCATACATATTTCATATGCCTTGACAGTAAATCATGATGCCTCATTACGCCAACTAGGGTTTAGAAATGGTCTAGTTTCAAACCTGATTTGTAGGTCCTACCCCTATAAGCTCATATTGAGACTCTTATGAGTTCTCAAAAAAATTATATACATAATCAAACAAATTCATATAGTTACTCATGTCTATGTGCATTCATATCACCAAGCCATCATACTCATACCTTTTCACAAGGTCTTTTCGTGCTATGACTAGTGTCATGGCTAGCCTTCTCAAGCATTTGAAACTTGACAACTGACCTTGAAACACTTCTAAAAGTACCTATAATTCACTTACATGAACACAAAATGAAAAAAAAAAACATTTTAAAATTTTTGTGTACTCACTTCACCAAGATTCACTATGCACACCTTCTCATAAGGTCTAGACTAGGATTCTCAAGACACCTTGTACTCAAGAAGTAGTACTAAAAATGATTTAATGTTCACTTGATTTGAACCTTGACATAAAAAAATAAAAGAATCATTAAGTTGCCTTTAAATTATCTCTCAATAGAGATACATTAGGTTTCCTTCAAATTCTTTCTTGTCAAATGGCTTCCTTGTCACATCAATCACACAAGCTCATACCTCAAAGACCACTCACCATGCATCTTCACCAGATGTACCATGACATCAATGAAATAAACCTTGACATAAATGAAAATACTTATAAATAGAACAATATACTTAAAATATTAACAAGTTAAGTTTTTAAAATGATACAAAAATTATCCATAAGTGCACTTATTGCAAGCTATTGGTCATGATAAATTTGGGAAATAGAAGTGTGAAACATATCACCAATAGGATTCAATGATGTGTTCATGATAATGGAAAGGTTGGGTCCCTACACACACACACACACACACACACACACACACACACACACACACACACACACACACACACACACACACACACACAATAAAAATTCAAAATTATCTCATAAAAATTTAAGCAAACTATCTAAATCGTTGAAGTATAATGGAAAAAAATTATAAATTAAATTGTCAACTATACCACATCATACTTACTAATCATTTCAACATGACCAAAATACTTAGTAAGATGACTCTACATAGATCATTAATTCATCCATTAGTTATTTTTATAAGTAGAAAGGACAATTACAAAATACATTCATTTTTACACTTAAACATTACAATAACTATCATGTACCTCACTGAGTTGTTGTGCAGATGAAATCATAGAAACAACACTTAAATTTGCTCCTTCTTGAATAGATGGCAGAGTCTCTAGTGTGTTCATCAACTAAACAATTAAAATATCATTTTTAGTCACTTCAATGCATATATATACAACATACATGTACAATGAACCGTAACATTAATTAATCCTTAAAAATAACTTTTGTATAGGGCTATACAGGGGTAGTATAAATAACACATGTACTCATGTGGCATCCAAAATCATGCTACAACATAAAAAAATCATATACATTATTCATATTTCTAAATGAAAAATAACTATTACCTTTTAAATTTTACAAATATTTAAAATTTAACAAGTCAGATAATTTTGTACAAGTAAAATATTAAAGCTCTCTAGGAAGTTATAGCCAAGGTGACCAGATCAAATGTAGATTGTTGAAAAATAGTGAGATTGATATCATCTAGGATCATGAAAATAACATCATGAGTGGGTTGCATGATATCCTCCTCCTCCTCAATTCCAATGCATATAACACCACATGATTTTTAATAGTGAGTTTGTTGGGTAGCAATGCTAGATGAAGCCTCACCATGTCCACCCTCGCCAGTAGAAGAATGAGAAACTTAGCTCATATGTTAAATTGAGGGTGTCATTAAGCACCTTAAGTGCATGTAAATTATGTATCTATATATTTTTCTTAAATTTAGAGGGTAGGGTCTCAAGTGGATGTGATTTTTCAATATGTACTCTCACAAGATGCTTAGGTGCATGATGTGCACTTGGCTTATCCTGAACAGAGCCTTTTCCTCTACCAAAAAACTTTGAAAAAATAAAATAGTCTAGAACTTCAGTCAACACAAACTCACAATACACTTTTATTAAAAAATACAATGGGACCTCATTATTTTTTAAGGCAGATGATCAAAGACCATCCACCATTGGTCCCGAAAAATTGTTTGATCAAATCGTGAGTACACCAATGGATTGGAATTCCTTTGGTTGTCACATCTAACGATGCATTATTTTTCCCATCATTGAATAGGGAATAAATTTGGACTTTATTTATGCATTTATATTTCACAGTGGTTGTAGATAATTTTTTAAAATAGTATGCGCTACATCTATCTATATACTCATTCCACCTATCAACTTGACCTGTTAATGAGTCAATTTCACCTAATAATGTATGTAATGTGTTTGTTAGAGAAATTTGATGTGGGTTGTTTTCATGGGGATCCCTCAATGTCCTAATCAAATTCTAAAGTTCAATCTTATTTTCAATGATATGGTTTGTTAAATCCTCTTGACTACCTTAGAGGGCTTGAGGAACTATAAGAGGGCAAGGAGGGTTTTGTGGATGAGGAGGGATAAGAGGGTTCTGCAGGTGAGGAGGGATAAGAGGATTTTGTGGGTGAGGATGGATAGGAATGTTTTTTGGGTGAGGAGGGATATGAGGTTCAAGTTATTAGTCAGTGCCACTTGGTACATCAGCTTTTGCATATGCTGGAAAAAATCAAGAAAAATACAACAAAATTAATTAATTTTGCTTCAAAATATACTAAAATGTGTTTGCATACCTCTATTTTGGCATGGCATTATCGAATTATGGTAGTTGGAGTGTTTTTTATTGTAGTGGGTCTCACTGTTAACTAAAAGTTTTTTCTTCTTATTTCCTACTCATAGTTTGCATCGATTCTAAATGAATGGCATCGATGTTTTTTTAAATAAAATAACAGAACCATGTACATGGTTCTATTAATTTATAACTGCATACACTATTTTATTACTTTATAAATACATACACAATTTTATTTCTTTATAACTACATACATGATTTTGACTTAGTAAATACCAAGCCTATGTCACAGTTCTGCATATGTAATTTTTTAAAAACCACATATGTGGAACTGTTTCCATCAATTCTTGTCTGATTTTTGATCCCCCATCTCTATGCACTTACCCTTAGTCTCATAATGACCCCTAAAAATTAAGGGAGGGTGTAAGATTATTGCACAATATATATATATATATATAATTAATCTTAAGTGTCTTGTAAGAAAAAATGTCTTTTTGTGATAATTGAATAGTCATCTATAGGAATAGGAAAAGTCATCTTAAAAGGTGAAATGAGTATTCATTGGCTTTATATATTTTAATATTCATTCTTTTCGAATTAATCATGAAAAAAAATTGTTTACATAAAATATTGTTAATCATCACTCCATTAATATCTAACCTTATAAAGATTATGAGCATTCTTCTCTTTCACAAATATATTGATCTATTTCTCTTCACATATACAACTTCATAAACATTCGTGTCATTAAATTTAGACCTCTAAAACTAACGAAAGTTTTAAATGGCCACCATCCACAAAAATATGTCAATAATTATAAATATTGTAACTTAGTGCTTGTGAATCTAAAATATGTTAAAGATGTTAACTCAAACAAAAAACCCACTTCCCCATTTGAGAAAAAAGAGAAGAACCCTCCGTTTGTTTTGGTTAACTTCACCTTACACACAACTACCACACTCCTATTGTAAAATTAAACCCAAAACCTGTATAGAATTATCAATATATACCATCATTTTTTGTATAATGTGCACCATTAAAAAGATAATAATAAATAAATATAATTAAAAAAATATTTGTATACATGCTTTGAACATGAACCAATATAAGATGCAAGGATAAATTTGATAGAAAAATATTGAATAATTAAAACTATGAGGTTGTTGTGCTTATATGTTCCCATACTTTTTCAAAGCTTTAGGGCAAGAAATCTTAGAGACACCAATGAACCTTTTCATTTGAGGAGAAATAAATCAAAGTGTTAAGAGGCATCTTTTTGGTTAATCGTTGTTGACCTCAGTTTTACTCCAGCTTCAATCATACAAGAATCATGCAAATGTCATGTAATTTATTTAATAATTTGTTAATATTCAGTTAATGTTTTTTAGAAAAAAAAAGCCTTTGAAAAGATGGAGATAGCTTTAGTTGATATTTCATGCAAGTTATTATTTATATAAATTTAGAATATTTTATTTATTAATTAAAAAAAATGTCCACATGCAATTATATTAATACATTGTAATTGATTTTTATTATTCATGGAGAATGATTAGAATAATTTGAAGAAGTATTTTTATTTTTATTTTGGCTATTGTGTATTTATTTTGGTTATGAATGTTGCATATATTTGACTGTGAGTTTCTAGTTTCTTTTTGGACAATTGTTTATTTTTATATATTTAAAAATCTTCAATTGGTATTAGAGCTTGGTTTGGGTAGATGTTTTTTTTAGATCTTTCTAACAATTGATCATGTCAAACTCTAATAGTCTTCCTATTCTAGAATTTACTGGTAATGATTATGATTATTGGAGCATCAAGATGATGAATCTTTTGAAAGAAAAAGAATTATGGGAGATTATAGAAACTCATTATGATGAACCAGCTGATTGGGCCACTCTTCCCAAATAATAGGCAAGACAAAAAGGAAGCTAAGAATAAAAATTCGCAATAGTTATTTTATATTCAAACAGCTCTAGACAAGAGTTTATTTTCAATAATTATAGGAGTAAAACCAACCAATGATGTCTAAAATAATCTATAAGAAGCTTACCAAGGTAGTGGTCAAGTCAAAGTGGTTAGATTTCAAACATTAAAGAGAGAATTTGAGAGTTTGAAGATGCAAGAAGTTGAAAGTGTGAGTGATTTCTATGTAAGAGTAAAGGATGTAGTTAACAAGATGGCTACACTTGGAGAAATGTTGAATAAAGAGGTTGTAAAAAAGGTGTTAATGTTTCTAACACCTAGTTGGAATCATGTTGTCATAATTATTGAAGAAAACAAAGATTTGACTACTTTTGAGTTTGATCCCATGGTTGGATTTTTTGTGTCCCATGAAGAATGAATAAGAGATACATTAAATGAAAGTGATGAGAAGGCTTTTGCCTCAAAATTAAAAATCACAAAGAATGAAGGTTACAACACTAGCAATAAGAATAGTCATGTACAAGGCAAAGACAATATCAAAAGAAATCAAGGACAAGGTAAAAATATGAATCAAAATTATTCAAGAGGATATAGAAGAAGAAGAGGTGGTTCAACTACAAGAGATAAAGGTAGAGATAGATTTGATAAAAAAAATACTCAATGTTATTACTGTCACATGTATGTTCACTTTGATTGGGAATGTGGATTAAAAATAGGAAATGAAAATAGAAGTGTTGATTATACTAATAAGGATGGTGATGCTTCATGTAATTTATTCATTTCATATGACAACACTGAAAATAGTCATAATGAGGTTTGGTATCTAGATTCAGGTTCTAATCACATGTCAGGGAATAATGTGTTGTTTTCTACAATGGATATAAATTTCAAAACCCATATCAAAGTTGGTGATGATAAAAATTTGGAGGTTGCAGCAAAAGGAACTATGAAGGTGAATAATACAAAAGGTAAGAAAAGTATTAATGATATTTATTACACCCCAAATTTGAAACATAATTTGTTGAGTGTTGGACAACTATGTGAAAAGAACTATAAGGTGATTTTTGATAATAAGGAATGCATGATTTTTTATAAAAATCAAGGAAATAAGGTTGTTATAATTATACCTATGTCTAAGAATATGATGTTTCCATTAACGTTTGGAGAACATAGTAACAACCTTGCAAATATGGTATATGAAGATAAAAGTTGGTTATAACATCTCAGGTATGGACACTTGAATTTTTAAAGTTTGAAATTACTAACATCACAAGAATTAGTTTATGGTTTGCCAAAGATTGAAGAGCATAAGGAAGTTTGTGAAAATTGTGTTAAAGGCAAACATGTAAGAGAAAAGTTTCTAAAAGGTAGTGCATGGAGGGTTTATCATCCACTTCAATTGGTTCACTCAGATAATTGTAGTCCTATGTAAACAAAAAGTTTGGGTAAGTCATCAAATTTCATTTACATTTATTGATGATTATTCATGAAAGTGTTGGATTGATTTTTTGAAACCAAAAAGTAAAGCATTTGATATTTTTAAGAGATTCAAAGTCCTTGTAGAGAATCAAAGTGGTTACAAAATAAAGTGCTTGAAAACTGATCATGGAGGTGAATTCTATTCAAATGATTTTATGAATTATTGTGATTTGAATGGCATCAAAAGATAACTCACAACTACCTACACTCCTCAACAAATTGGTTTGGATGAAAGAAAGAACTGTATAGTGGTTGAAATGGCAAGGAACATCTTACAAATAAAGAGATTGAACAACTCTTTTTGGGATGATGCAGTTACTACAATAGTATATATTCTAAATCAAAAAGATAATTCCATATGAAGCATGGTATGAAAAGGAGTCTAATGTTAAATATTTCAAAGTTTTTGGTTGTTTAGCTTATGTTCATGTAGTTGATTAGAAAAGGAATAAATTAGATCCAAAGAGTGAGTCTTATATTTTTTCTGGGTATTGTGAACAAAGCAAAGCCCATAGATTTATAATCCTATCACTAATAGTGTACTTGTGTCAAGAGATGTTAATTTTTATGAAGGGGGAGTGTATGGTCATGATAAAGATAAAGACAATATTGAGAAGTCTAATTCTATTTTTATTGATGGTAATAATAATGATATTACTAATGAGCAGCCCACAAGAACTTCAATGTCAAGTGCTACAAGTCCATTAAGTATCACCTCATCTAATGCATAGTTCAAGCTTCAAGTATAAGTTCATTAAATAACCCCTCGTCTAGTGCATGTACTCCAAGCACAACTCTTACTTGAAGTCCTAGTTCTTCAAGAAAGGTAAAAATCTTGAGTGAAATTTATCAACATACAAGAATCCAAACATATGAAGAATGTCCAAGAGGTGAGACAATAAATTATGCTTTAATTACACCCATTGATTTTAAACCATTATGTTTTGAAGATGCATGTAATAATGATGTTTGGGTGCAAGCAATGCAAGAAGAGATAGATTCTATTCATAGGAATGATACTTGGGAGCTTACAGATCTTCCATATGAAAAGAAAAAATTGGTACTAAATGGGTCTATAAGACTAAGTATAATAGTGATGGAAGTGTTGATAGACACAAGGCACGTTGAGCTACTAAGGGCTTCACCCAGAGGTATGGGATAGATTATGAAGAGACATTTACACTAGTTGCAAGACAAGATACTATTAGAATGATGATTTCATTAGTAACTCAAAAGAAATGGATTATACATCAAATGGATGTGAAAAGTGCCTTTTTAAATGGGTAATTATAAGAGGAAGTCTATATAAAATAACCACAAAGTTTTGAAGTGCAAGGTAAAGAATGTCAAATCTACAAGCTGAAGAAGGCTTTGTATGGCCTCAAACAAGCACCTAGAGCATGGTATGCAAGGATTGATGGATATTTTCAACATAATGGATTTAAAAAAAGTAAAAGTGAGCCTACTCTTTACTACAAGCAAGAAGGTAATGACATCCTTATTATAAGTTTGTATGTTGATGATTTGTTATATATGGGAAACAACTCTAGGATGAAGGAAGAATTCAAAATTGCAATGGTGAATGAATTTGAAATGAAATATTTAGGTCTCATTAAATATTTTTTAGGGAGGGAGGTTCATCAATGTAAATATGATATCTGCATTTGTCAAATAAAGTTTGCAAATGATATGTTGAAGAAATTCAATATGGTTGAATGTAAACCAGTCTCTACTCCAACTGCTCATGGAATTATGCTAGGTAGAGAAGATGGTGTTAAAAGAGTTGATGATATAACTTACAGAAGTATTGTTGGAAGCTTAATGTTTTTAACTCACATAAGACCATATATTACTTATTCAGTTCTCTTGTATCAAGATATATGTTTGAGCCATATGAAATTCATATGATGGCAGTGAAGAGAAGTTTGAGATATGTGAAAAGTAATATTGGCTTTGCTATTCATTATTATGTTACTAAAAAGTATGAACTTTTTGGTTTTAGTGATTCTCATTGGGGTGGTAGTTTGGATGACCAAAAGTCAACATCTGGGAATATTTTTTTACTTGGTTTTGGATTGGTTACATAGAGTTTAAAGAAGCAAAGTCTAGTTGCTATTTCATCTACAGAAGCATAATATATAGTAGTCAATTCAATAGGGACACAATCATTGTGGCTCCGTAATGTTCTAGAAGAAATTGGAGAGAAACAAATTCAGCCTACAATTATTTTTTGTGATATAATGAGTGCAATAAAATTAGTCAATAATTCAGTGCATCACAATTGGTCAAAGCATTTTGATTTGAAATAGCATTTTATTCGAGATTGAGTTCAGAAGAAAGATGTAGAATTGAAATATATAAACACACATGAATAGGTTGTAGATATCTTCACTAAAAGTATGATAAAAGTTCAATTTTTGAAATTTCAAGATCAAATTGTTAGTTCACTCAACATCAAGGGGGAGAATGTTGGTTAATTGTTGTTGACCCCAATTCTACTCTAGCTTCAATCATGTAATTTATTTAATAATTAGTTAATATTCAGTTAACTTTCTTTTAGAAAAAATAAAACCTTTAAAAGGTTGGAGATAACTTTAGTTGATGTTTTATGCAAGTTGTTATTTAGATAAATTTGGAATGTTTTATTTATTAATTAGAAAAATATGTTCACAAATAATTCTATTAATACATTGTAATTGATCTTTATTATTTATGTAGAATGATTCAAATAATTTAAATAAATATTTTTAAATTTATTTTGGTTATTATATATTTCTTCTATATTTAAAAAAAGCAGGCTATCAATCGTCACTAAACCTTCCCCACAGCCTATGGTTGGAATCATCCCATAGCTCACTGCAGACGATTTGAAGATTTTTATAAGCATTTATCGACACCGATTCAAACCTGGCACAACTATCCTCAACATAGAAACTACAACATCCTTCACACCTCCTCAGTCACGAGAATTTGACATCCTCTCACAGAGTGCCCAACTCGATCAGTTCAGCTTTCGAAGCATATTCCCCGCCTATGCCAACAAGTAACATTGGCACAGGGTATGGATATAAAAATAATGTCAGATGCCAAAAAAAAAAACCTTTGTAATTGCAACTATAGAATTATGTCAGATGTGATAGCTGTAGACCTAACACACTGAGAATGCCCATGCTTGTCCGTCGTGAGTGCCTATTCAACATACCATGACGTGTTTAATGTCTCTACAGCCATGCAGATCTGCAAGTGACAAAATCTTCGAGGATAGCTTAAAGAATAATATTGCCAAAACTTTGAAAGACAACGCAAACCATTAAAAATATAGATGGCAATTATAGGGGTAAAACATACCTTGCATAATACATAATTGTTGATTCATAAACTCCAAACGCAACATAGAATGTATCAAGGCACAACATCAATATTTACAGACATAATTAAGGCAACCACCTCAGCAATTAAAATAATGAAGGGACCAATGTCAACAAAACGATTTTTTTATATTTTATATTTATTTAAATTTTTATTAAATATAAATATTAAAATAAAAAAATTAAATAAATTTTTTTTTATAAGAAACAAAAGATTCTTATGGTATTTATCATTTAAAAATAATTATAGACTATCAATTAAATATAAGGCACATATCTCAATGTAATAAGTAAACATTTATTAACATAATAAACAGAAGAAAAAAGAACTAAATAAAACCTGTCACAAAGAAAAGCAACCCTTCCCTTCAATTGAGAGAAACAAAGAAATATACACGAAATTTGCTAATATTTAATTTTTCTTTATTAACAATAATAAGCTATATCATTTTGGAACCAAAAAGACAAACTCTATAATAATCCCCAAGCCAAAAAGGAACCGGTTATCAATTTTTTTTTTAAAAAAAACCATATCATTTTGGACCTTACAAAAGTTAACATAATTTATTATTCTAATAAATTATAAGAATTTATTTAATGTTTAAAATCAACATAAATTATTATTCTAATCAATTATACAAAATTATTTAATGTTTAAAATCAACATAAAATATTATTATAATAAACTATATAAAGTTCTTTAGTGTCCAAAGTTAGACCAAACAAAAATTCCAAATGATTAATGCCCACAAAAGGGTAGAAACTCCTTTTTTGGTCACAGATAATCAATGAACTCCATTCACTCACTCTGAAAGTTAATCTTAGTAAATTACATTTCGTAAATGTCAATCTTTCTACAACTACCTAATTTTAAAAGGCAGCCAGGAATAGGCTTTTGTCGTTCGATACCGCGCATTATCCAACCATGGGCTCTGAAATCTTAGGAAAATGAATTCAAATTCTGCCCCACCGTGTCTAAGGGCTGTGGCTCTCAAGGAGGCAGCGGCAAAGAATGAGAAAGCAAAAAAATTCCAAATTGCTATTGATGAGAGGTAGCATGCTTTACTCATGTGTGGATTAAAACTTGTTTAGCAAGGATATGTTACAAAATTGCACTTCCCCATTTGGAACTACCCTAAAATAAGGCATGCATGCTTTGTAAAAAGGCATAGTTCACAATTTTTTTTACCCATGAAATTCACTCATTAATTCTGTATTTTATGAACTTCAAACTAATTTTTTTTTACACTACAAATTCTATAAATTTTCCATTTACTTTATCTCTATTATTATAAATTTTAAATTTTTTTACTCTAGACTTGGACTTATTTGCATAATGATAAATAATGGGGTCCGTTCATCACCACAAAAGACCAATTAAAGAGTTAATAAATGAGGAAATTGAAGTCAATAGAGAAAAAGAAAGAAAAATATACGTAGATAGGAGAGCTGCTACACAAGGTGAAGGTACTTCCTCCACACCAGGGAATATTTAAAAAAAAATAGCATGCCCAATTCCATGGAATTAATTTAGATATGTTTTCAAATGAGATAAAAGAACTTAATCAATCCTTGTTGCATGATGAAATTCAAAATGTAGATTATCTAACTAATGAATTTTTATTGAGTGATAGAACACATGGAGAAACACAATCTAATGATTCAATATCCATCCATAATGAAAGTTTTTAACATGATAATCAACATCACATAACGAACGCAATTCATATATATCCTAATGAAGAGGAATTCACTTCACTTGTAGGGTCTAATGTACCTAGCCAACACTCTAATATCCCTTCTATGGTTGAAGTGGTAATGCCATCCAATTTAATATAAAATATAGCTCCTAGACCCACACCTCTAATGATAATACAACAAAAACCAAGGTCTTTGGTTGAAATAGATGAGAAAATAATAGAACATATGGAAGGTAACTTTTTAAAAAGAAAAGTTCAACATCATGCTCAACGTGTATGGGACTATGCATTTGAGAATAAATTCCATACAAAATCATGTCAACTATTTATTCAATTAATGAAAATGTAAAAAATGTGCCTTATGATACATAATTTAGGGTTAAGCGCAATCAATATAGAGGGAATAAATAATATAATAGTAGAGAATCTAATAAATTTATTTAATGTAAAAAACAATATAACTCAAAATAAAGATATTAATGTGATAAGATGAGTAATATTGGAATTCATAGTGAGTAAGTCAACATCTATAGCTCAATTTATTAGTCAAACAAGTACATCATTGAAATTGAATATAAAAACTCTAATAAATGCCATAAAAAGAAGAACAAGGCTTAATGACCCTTTACTCACAGATTGTTGGGCGTTTAGTGGGAGACTCCCACAAAAAGATAAGGTATTAGTTGAAGGAACAAGACATTTGATTGTAATTTTTTGGCACAACACAAAGGTCTCATTTAATATCAAAGGCATTAAAAAAGAAAAAGTTTAAAAAATCGTGAGTCACATGCAAAACATTTCTTAGACATAACCCAAGCAAAATTTTATTGAAGAATTTAATGGGAAATTGATAATTAGCTAAAGGTCAATTGAGATGTGCAACTCTTTCTATGTTAAAATCAACCAGACATGCACCTCATGTTTTTTTAAATTTGTATACAATCATAAATGCATCATGTCTATAAATCAATCATGGCTCAGAGAAGATAAAGCACACCTACACTTTCAATTATGAATACATTTGTTAAGTAGGAGCATGACCAATATGGGGATCCGCTAGACTCGATTAGGGGATCACTTGTCACAACACACCATGTTAAGAAGAGTTTCAAATCCTACAGTCTAAAACAATCATGTAACAATGCTAAAAGAGTCCTAAGGTTTGTATATTCACTCTATTCTAATAAAAAGAAAGTAAATCCAATATAGTGCACACCAAAGCTTGTGGCATAAAGTGGGGATTAGAAACAAGACAAAACTAAATTAAACATGCATAGAAGACATATACTCACATCAATGTCTACATAATCTTAATGCATGGGAAGAGTAACATAATTGCATTATCTATATACTCTTACAAAAGAGAAATAAAGTTAAGAATAATTACCTTTTAAGATGAAATTATTGAGTCTCAATCTCTCCCTTGGCCAAGGTGTTTTGCAAGAGATTGTTATGGTATGTAAGGATAACAATGAAAAATTAGTGCTAGGCTACACAACCTGTCTATGCATCCAAAAAACTTCTCCACAAGATAAGAATCGTATCTCCAAAAAAAGTATGGAACCCCAAGCTTTATTTCTCAAGTAGAATGGTCAATAAGTAGATGTTTGTTTGAACTTATTCTTCTTTGTTTCTCTTCTTATAAATGGTTGGAAATGAACTTATATATATACGTAGATCTTATCTTAAATCTCTCAAAATATGTCAATTATATAGGGTCGACCCAATCGACCCTATATATTTTTTGGGAGATAATTCACTAGGTCCCGATTTAAGTCGATCAAGGGCTAACAAGCTCAAGAAGTGAAAAATACTCCTAAATAGTACAGGGTTAATCTAGTTGACTTAGTACCATCGACTGTCCAAAAGAGAATTAAAGTAAGAAATGAGAGGACAAAGTATGACAAATGATTAGAATCGATAAGACTGAAAAGAATAAGCTCAAGGTAAATTTTTTTAAGAGACAAATGTGTATATGATAAGTGGCAAAAGGGACAACAATCTTACAAAGTACCAATGGTCTACCCACCCCTTTCCTAGTGCACCCCTTAGGACATGCATTCAAAGATATTGAGACTCGATAGGTTCTTACAAGATACAAAGTGTCAGTAAGTGATAATTTTTTTAAAATATTATGTGTATACATATGCCCCACTCTAATCTCATCATGTGTCATGTGAGTGAAACACATGATGATGCTTCAGGAATAGAACATGATAACACACAACATTGATGCTAAGTAAAGTATAATAAGTAGTAAATAAGATAAATGAAAGGACAAAATTGAAAAATACATACCTTTAATTACCCTGGTGTTGTAGATAAAAAAGTAAACTGCAAGAAAAAGTGAAAAACACTAGAAGAACCTATATAAGTTGTGCAAAAAATAGCCAAAATGAAAAAAAATTGGAAAGTAGGCATATAGCATTGAAAAATATGTGTTAGGAGAGACAAAGATATGAAGGATTTAGAAAAATTGGCTAATTAGGATTGTTAAGGCAAGGCTAGAACAAAAAGATTGATGACAAATGATTGAAAAAAAATGATGCCAAATAAATGATAAATGTTTGGAAAATGAATGACAAATGATAAGAAATAAATGACAAATGATCAGAAATCACAATAAATCACATTGGAAAGCATGTAAAACATAAATGGAAAAAAAGGAATTTGTTTTTAAACCAAGAAATTAATTTGAATCAAATTACAACAATTAAAATCACACTAAATCACGTTGGAAAGTATGAAAATAA
This sequence comes from Torreya grandis, assembly GCA_037957365.1. Classification (NCBI taxonomy): domain Eukaryota; kingdom Viridiplantae; phylum Streptophyta; class Pinopsida; order Cupressales; family Taxaceae; genus Torreya; species Torreya grandis. The sequence continues at coordinate 2,272,016 of JARHVA010000904.1, read as the reverse complement.
TGTAATAAAATGGAAGGTATGTAAAAGAGAAAATGGTATAAAAATAAATTAACTAAGTCAATCAATTATACTAAATCACGCTGGGAAGTATTTAAAAAAAAAAGGGCAAAAATTTGGTCTTAAATTTATCACACTAATTCAAGCTAGGAAGTATGAAAATTTCAAGAAATGGTTGGATTCTTACATGCAATTAGAAAATAAGAAGATAAAAGTGAAATAAAAATGAAATAGAAAATATACTAAATCAAGATGGAAAGCATGTCAATGACATGTAACTTCATGATCAATCACATCTTATCTCATTTTATCACAATTTTAAATTTTAAAATGTTTTAAATATTAAATGAATTAAAAAGATAAATAAACGGGCATTTAAATTATATTGTAAATTTTATTTACAATTTAGTTTAAACAAATATCTATATAGCAAAATAATCAAACAAACAAATGTTCAATCTTTCTATTACTAAAATATTCATTTATAAAAACAAAACAATTTACATAAAAGAAATTAAATATACAATAAATGATTCAAACAACTAATCATATATATATTCTATTAAACATATAATAAGTGATTCAAACAATTAATCATTCATACATATATATTCATATATATATATATATATATATATATATATATATATATATAATCATTCATCATAACTAAAAAAAATATCTTAAAAGAAAAAACACATAATGAATCATAAAATATTATCTTAAAAGAAAGAACACATTTATTATTAAAATATTCAATCCTAAAATATTTATTCATAAAAGCAAATTTTATATATATATATATATATATATATATATATAAACAAACAGATCATGTGATTCTTTATCATGAATAAAAAAAACTATAATTGTTCATCATGAATAATAAATAAATACTAATTTTACATAATAAGTCATATAAATTAACAAAACTATAAAAATAACTTCATATGATCGATATACATATAAACAATATATACATTATTTAAACAAGTACTCACACAAAAAAAATTTAACATTTGCATATTTAATATGTCAATCAAATAATCTATATTTACAACAACTCAATGTTCTCTAATTAAAATAATAATAATAAAATAAATATTAGACAAATATATTCATATATAATATAAGGTAACAAATATTTGCATGTATAAACTTATATTTTTATTACTAAAACATTCATTTTATATATATATATATATATGGTTACTTATCATAATAATTAAAAATATGTATATTAAATAATAAAACATATAAATTAATAAAATTATAAATACACTCATATGATTCAAACAACTTATCATACATATAAATAAAACATATAAATTAATAAAATTACTCATATGATTCAAACAATTTATGCCACATGTAATTACTCACTCATCATGAATATAAGAAATTATCATACATATTATTACTCACCATGAATAAAAAAAAAATATATCATACATATTATCACTCACCATAAATGATAAAAAATATCTTACATAATAAATCATACAAATTAATTAAAAAAACATATATATATATATATATATATATATATATATATATATATATATATATATATATATATACACTAAATTTAAAGAAATATTCGTACTAAACATATTATAACATTTACAAATTTAATATTTCAATCAAATAATTTACATTAAAAAAAATAATTTAAATTTTTTACTTGTTCAAAAAATTACATTTACATAAACAAAAATACTTATATACATATAATTATAATTACTCATCATAAAAATTAAGAAATTGTTTTTAACCTAACTTAAAACATACTAATAAACAAAAATATAAATATATCGTTCAAATTTTATAAATAATATAAATCGTATTTAATAAACTATAAAAATAATTATAAACCATATATAATAAATTATACAAATACCCATATACTCAAAATACTAAAAAAATAACATACATACATCATTTAAACAAAGATTATATACACTTTACCATTAAAATATATAATAAATTATAAAGAGATTTAATACACCAATTTAATTTAATAGATGATATACACCCTACCATAAAAATATCTATCTGATCATTATAGAGAACAAACAATGATCATTTATACAAAGATGCATTCTACAAACAAATACATTTGATAGATCATATACATTCTATTATAAAATAATTTATATAATCAATATAAAAATAAACAATGAACATTTAAATAAACATGCATTTTACAAACAAATAAGAATACAATAATTTGTATAAAACATATATTTATATATATTAAAAACTATGAACATTTAAACAAATATGCATTTTACAAATAAATAAGAATACAACAATTTGTATATATATAGATTTGTATAAACAATAATTATCATTATCTAGAACAAACAATGATCATTTAAACAAACACTAATTATTTATACAAAGATGCATTTTACAGACAAACAAATTTGATAGATCATATACATTCTACTATAATTATAGATCAATGTACAAACAAACATGCATTCTACAAACAAACAATAATACAATTATTTGTAAAAAACATATATTCGTATATATAATGATTTGTATAAACAATAATTACATGTAATTCTTTCCAACAAACATTCTATCATTTAAAAATCAATGCATGCATAAATATATTTAAATACATATTCATTAAATTTTTTTTATATAAACATACAATAAATAATACAAACTAGTAGTTGTATAACAAATCCTTAAAAACATTTTTCAATTATACATATAAATACTTATATGAAATGCTAGAGTAATAAATCACATAAATAATTTTTAAAAATATATCTAGTAATTTATTTGATTAAGCATTATTTGTCACATTCACTCACAAATATATTCATACATTAAAACAAGTAATATTGAATGAATTAAAAAGATAAATAAATAAGCATGTAAATTATATCACAAATATATTCATACATTAAAACAACACTCTACAATAAATATTCACTCACGAATATATTCATACATTAAAACAAGTAAATATTGAATGAAATAAAAAAATAAATAAACAAACATCTAAATTATAATATAACAAAACAAACAAATATACATTAATGAAATAAAACAAAACAACACCTTTTTTAAATAATTCAAATAAACAAAAACAAATACCCAGTAACACATTCATAACATTAAAAAGTTTAAAACAATAACCCAATGTACTTTAATAGAAAAAAATATCACATAAATATATTTATATATTAAAATAAGTACACATTAAATTAATAATATTAAAAAAAAAAAACATATATTAAATTATAGAAAAAGTCACATAATATTACTAAAATATTCATTCATAAAAACAAAACTATTTACATAAAAAGATATAAAAAAATAACATAAATATTTAAATACATAAACTACTATTAATATTATTAAAATATTCATATAAAAACAAAACACTTTACATAAAAGAAATTAAACATACAATAAGTGATTCAAACAAACAATTAATTATATATATATATATATATATATATATATAAATCTTAAATAATAAAACATATAAATTAATAAAACTATAAAAATATTCATATAATCAATATACAAATAAATAATGAGTATACATCACTTGTATTTCACTTAAAAAACTCATAACAAACAAGAAAAGTTATTCAAACATCAAACATATTTTAATAAAAATAATAATAAGTAAAAAAAATATCAAACAAATATTTTCATATATTAAAATAAATAAATATTGCATTAAATATATAAATAATAAATAATATACACCATTTAAACATAAATTCATATAAAATAAATGATTCAAAAAATTAACATATATGTAATTACTCATCATAAATATATATATATATATATATATATATATATATAAATAACTAAAAATATGTATTTTAGATAATAAAATATATAGATTAATAAAACTATAAAAATATAATTACTCATCATAAATAACCCATATATAATTACTCATCATAAATAACTAAAAATATACATCATTTAAACAAACTCACATAAAATAATTAATTCAAACAATTAATCTTGTATATAATTATTTATCATACTTATTTTAAATAACTAAAAATATGTATCTTGAATACTAAAACATATAAATTAATAAAAGTATAAAAATATTCATATAATCAATATATTTAAACAAAATTTTACGAAACAAATGCTTATATTCAAAATTAAAGAAAATAAACATTAAATATACATTCCCAAACAAATAAACATAATGAATCATAAAGGAAAGAACACATTTATTTTTAAAATATTCATCTTTACATATTCATTCATAAAAACAAATATTCTATACATAAAAAATAAACATATAACCAAAAAAATCTATCTGTCATACATATTATTACTCATCATGAATAATAAAAAATAAACATATATTAAATCATAGAAGAAAGTAATAAATATTTTACCTACATCAACCAATATTTCTATTATTAAAACATTCATTCATAAAACCAAACAATCTATATAAAAAAATTAAAATATACTAAAATTACTAGTCATAAATAACAAAAAAAAAATAATAATAAATAAATAAATCTATCATGTATATATAATTTTTCCTCATGAGTGATAAATAACTATCTTACATAATAAAAGACTGGAATTTGTTGACGGCTGCAGATGGTGCAGTCCCGTGCCCTGTAGTAGGTCACGGTTTGTAGGTTTTTGATCTGCCGCCCACGATTCTCCTTTGCAAATCGGGTCCTGTGGGTATGTTTTCAAAAAGGGGTGGGGTTATTAGCTTTTGGGGGTTTTTTTTTCCTGTGTGTGCACCTTGTTTGGTGCTGGTCTACGGTGTGAGGGTTTGAGGAGTTTTCTAATGGCAGGGTCTATGCTTTTGGGTGAGACATCTGGGGATGTTGTTATGGCTAGGGTTGGCAATGGGTTTCCTCATCCATCCCCCCCTAATGTTAGAGTTTTTAGCACTGGTGCTTTGAAATTGCACAAGATAAACAAATGCTTGGAAAGAGCTCAAGTTCATTCGAAGTTGGTGATTCAAACAGAGGTAGTAGCTGAGGACTTGGAGTATTATAGTAAACATGCTTTAATATGCAAATTTATGGGATTGAGGGTTTTGATGCCTTTTCTAGAACCCTAGATTCACAAGTCATGGAATTTGGAAGGTGATTTTGAAATCTTGCTCATTACGAATAACTTCTTTCTGGTGGTCTTTTCATGTATCTCTGATCATAACAAGGTTTTTAAGGGAGGGCCCTACTTTTATAATCAAGTTGGCCTCTTCATGAAGCCTTGGCATGCAGGATTTAATTTCGCAGAGGAACTACCCTCAAAGGTGTCGGTGTGGGTTCATTTTCCTCGATTGCCATTGGAATGTTGGAGACAGGGCATTCTACAATCAATTGCATTGCTACTAAGGAAGCCTATTGGCCTATCTCAACAAACTCTGAAAAAGAAAAAAAATTCCTATGCATGAGTCTGTGTGGAGATTGACCTAAGTTAGCCTCTGCCAGATTCTATTGATCTAACTATTGGGTCTAGCTCCTGGACTCAACAGGTAGACTATGAGACTTTACCTTTCAGATGCCAGCTATGCCATGAGTATGGCCATCTCCTTAGGAGCTGCCCTCATGCCTCGAGTGCTCGTGGTTTAGATAATGTGAAGGCTCAGTCTATTCCAAGGGTAGAAAAGGGTAAAGTACCCATGCAGGGTGTGGTACTGGATAAAGATAGTTTTTGTGCCAGTTAAGGCATGAAACAAGAATCAGGGTTAGAAGAGGACTCTTCAAGATCGTCAAGAGGAGGAGACTTTTAACAAGTTTGAGGTTTTGAATGAATTAGTCTATGAGGGGGTTTCTTCTGACTTGCATGTTGAAGCCTCTCATTTAGTTGATCATAACTCTGAGTCTTTGCTTGTCACTACCTCGGTCCTTGATCCTATGGTGGATTTTGGCCCTGGTGATTTCTCGATTGAGTTCTTTTAGGTATTTTGGGAAGTCATCAACCTTATTCTTTTGGAGGTGGTGTAGGAGTCTTTTAGGAATAAGCAAATGTTGCGAGCCATGAATGCCATGTTTCTTGCTCTTATCCCAAAATGAGAGGGTGTTGATTCACTAGATCTTTTTCAACCGATTGCTCTATGCTATGTGGTGTATAAAATCATTACAAAGCTAACTGCTAAACGTTTGAAGCCATGTCTAGATAAGTTGATTTCAAAGGAACAAGGGGACTTTGTTACGGGTAGATAGATTTTAGATGGAGTAGTTATTACGGCTGAGACTATCCACTCTATGGCCTCTTCTAAGGAAAAGGCTATATTTATAAATTTGGATATGGCTAAAGCTTATGACAAAGCTAATTGGGGATTTTTAATCAAAATTCTTAGTGCCTTCGTGTTCAGTTGTGAGTGGATTGATTGGCTCATAAGTTGTGTGAGGACTTCCTCATTTTTTGTCCTCATAAATGGGGAGTCTTTGGATCTTTTTGGTGCTTTTAGAGGCCTTCGACAAGGGGACCCCTTATCCCCGTATTTGTTCATCTTGATGGCTGGAGGCTTAAGGAGATTCATTAAGTCCCATGTTATGGATGGGCTCTTTCAGGGTTGGAAATAGAGTAGTTCTCTTCCTCCTCAAACACATCTGTAGTTTGTGGATGATCCAACTTTGATGGAAGTCACTAAGGTAGCTAAAGTGGTGGCTTTGCATCAGATTGTAGATTGTTACCTGTTTGCCTCAGGTCAAAGCATTAATGAAATTAAGTCTTGTATTTATTTCTTTAATACCTCCAGGCTTATTCAGCAGCGTATTGCCAAGATCTTAAGGTTTCTAGTAGGGAAACTTCCCTTTATATACCTTGGCATCCCTTTGGATGTGTGCCCACTTCCTCGATGTTTTTGGCAGGATGTGATGGATAAATTTCATAGGCTAGTTTGTCATTGGACCTATAGATGGTTATCTATGGCTAGAAGAGTTACTCTGTTAAAGTCCGTGGTTCAGGTCCTTCCTATATACAAGTGCTTTGTGTTGACAGCTCCCTCAAGCTTCATCAAAGATTTTAAGGGCCTCTATTGGTAGTTTTTTTGGTCAGGGAATCTCATTTCGAAGAAGTGGAGCTTAATTAAGTGGGAAGTTGTTTACTGGCCAAAGCAAGATGGTGGTCTGGGTTTGCATAGGACAGATTGGAATGGTCAAGCTTTGGTTGCTAATCTATATTAGAGATGGTGTTTATATCAACATAAGTACCTTGGAGAGGTGGAGGGAATTGAGGTACCTCATTTTAGCATTTCGAGGAGAGGTTTTATGATCTGGGATACTCTCAAGAGTGGGGTTGCATTGGTTAAACAAGGCCTATTTTGGATCTGTAATAGAGGCTCTGATGCTCTTTTTTGGCATGACTCTTGGGATGGCTTCCTGCCTATCCTCTCCTCGCACCCTCACTTGGGGGACTTATGTAAGATTTTTGTTTAGGCTGGTTGGAGTAGAGTGATGGATTTCAAATCCCCTTAGGGTTTGGGATAGACTATTGTCTACCAGTGGAAGGATATGCAGGATTGTCCCATGGGTGGATCTTTGGAGGATAGGAGGGAGTTGTCCTCCATTTTGGCTGATAGAGTCTGTTGTTCTCTCCTAGAGTGGGATGTGCTAGCTTGGGGTCCAGATCCAAAAGGGGAGTTCAATCTTACCTCAGGATATCAAGTTTTGGACAGACAGGCTTGGGGTAGTGTTGAGGTTCCTTGGTGGAAAAATATTTGGAATAAATTCTCTTGGCCAAAATGCAATTTCTTTTCTTGGCTAGTGGTGTATGGTAGGTGTTTGACTTGGGATAACCTCTATAAGCGTGGCTTATATGGCCCTTCCTTATGCTTTTTGTGTCAAAAATATGTTGAGACGATTTCACATCTTTTGTTTCAGTGCCCTTTTGCTTGGACTATTTGTCATTTTTGGTGGGGAGCCTAGATTTTGCAGTGCAGGCACCCTTCTTCTTTGGAAGAGTTTTGGTAGAACTTTGGGCCCATTTCGGTGAGGACTTCATTTCTACATGTAGCTTGACCAATTGGCCCTAGTCTGATTATATGGCACATCTGGTTGGAACGCAACCACAGGGTCTTTTTAGATAAGAAGTTGCTAGTGGATCAAGTGTGGTCTCTCATTCTTGGGGCTTTATAGTAGACCTTATATGCTAAATGTGATCTAACAAATCTGGTGGATCTTGTGGATATTTGAATAACTCCTAATCTAGGGATTCTAGTTGGGGGTCCTAAAAGGCCAAAGATTGGGTGTAGCAGGTGTTCTAGAAGGAAGGTTTCTAGGGAAGGGCAATAGCTACCCCCTCCCACTGGAGTCTTGAAAATCAATACTGATGGGTCTGCAAGGGGCAACCCTGGGCATGTTGAAATTTTTTGTGTACTCACTTCACCAAGATTCACTATGCACACCTTCTCATAAGGTCTAGACTAGGATTCTCAAGACACCTTGTACTCAAGAAGTAGTACTCAAAATGCTTTAATGTTCACTTAATTTGAACCTTGACATCAACCAATAAAAGAATCATTAAGTTGCCTATAAATTATCTCTCAATAGAGATACATTAGGTTTCCTTCAAATTCTCTCTTGTCAAATGGCTTCCTTGTCACATCAATCACACAAGCTCATACCTCAATGACCACTCAGCATGCATCTTCACCAGATGTACCATGACATCAATGAAATCAACCTTGGCATAAGTGAAAACACTTTTAAATAGAATAAGATACTTAAAATATTCACAAATTAAGTTTTTAAAATGATATAGAAATTATTCATAAGTGCACTTATTGCAAGCTATTGGTCATGATCAATTTGGGAAACATGAGTGTGAAACACATCACCAATAGGAGTCAATGATTTGTTAATGATAATGGAAAGGTTGGGCCCCTACACACACACACACACACACAAACACACAAAAAAAAATCAAAATTATCTCATAAACATTTAAGCAAATTGTCTAAATCGTTGAAGTATAATGGAAAAAAATTATAAATTAAATTGTCATTTATACCACATCATACCTACAAATCATTTCAACATGACCAAAATACATCGTAAGATGAGTTTGCATAGATCATTAATTCATGCATCAGTTATTTTTATAAGTAGAAAGGACAATCACAAAATATATTCATATTTACACTTAAACATTACAATAACTATCGTGTACCTCAATGAGTTGTTGTGTAGATGAAATCATAGAAACAACACCTACATTTGCTCTTTCTTGAATAGATGATAGAGTCTCTAGTGTGGTCATCAACTAAATAAATAAAATATCATTTTTAGTCACTTCAGTACACACACACACACACACACACACACACACACACACACACACACACACACACACATATACAACAACATACATGTACAATGAACCATAACATTAATTAATCCTTAAAAATAACTTTTGTATAGGGATATACAAGTGTAGTATAGATAAAACATGTACTCATGTGGCATCCAAAATCATGCTACAACATAAAAAAATCATATACATTATTCAACTTTTTAAATGAAAAATAATTATTACCTTTTAAATTTTACAAATATTTGAAATTTAACAAGTTAGATAATTTTTTACAAGTGAAATATTAAAGCTCTCTAGGAAGTTATAGCGAAGGTGTCCAGATCAAATTTAGATTGTTGAAACATAATGAGATTGATATCATCTAGGATCACGAAAATAACATCATGAGTGGGTTGTATGATATCCTCCTGGTCCTCAAGTCCAACGCATATAACACCATATCATTTGTAATAGTGAGTTTGTTGGGTAGCAATGCTAGATGAAGCCTCACCATGTCCACCCTTCCCAATAGAAGAATGAGAAATTTAGCTCATATGTTGAATTGAGGGTGTCATTAAGCACCTTAAGTGCATGTAAAGTATGTATCTTTATATTTTTCTTGAATTTAGAGGGTAGGGTCTCAAGTGGATGTGATTTTTCAATATGTACTCTCACATGATGCTTAGGTGCTTGATGCACACTTGGCTTATCCTGAACAGAGCCTTTTCCTCTACCAAAAAACTCTGAAAAAACAAAATAGTTTAGAACATAATTCAACACAAACTCACAATACATTTTTCTTAAAAAATACAATGGGACCTCATTATTTTTTTAAGGCACATGATCAAAGACCATCCACCATTGGTCCCAAAAAATTGTTTGATCAAATCGTGAGTACAATAATGGATTGGAATTCCTTTGGTCGTCACATCTAACGATGTATTATTTTTCCCATCATTGAATAGGGAATAAATTTGGACTTTGTTTATGCATTTATATTTCACAGTGGTTGTAGATAATTTTTTAGAATAGTATGTCCTACATCTATCTATATACTCATTCCATCTATCAACTTGACCTGTTAATGAGTCAATTTCACCTAATAATGTATGTAATGTGTTTGTCAGATAAATTTGATGGGGGTTGTTTTCATGGGGATCCCTCAATGTCCTAATCAAATTCTAAAGTTCAATCTTATTTTCAATGATATGGGTTGTTAAATCCTCTTGACTACCTTGGAGGGCTTGAGGAACTACCAGAGCGCAAGGAGGGTTTTGTGGATGAGGAGGGATAAGAGGGTTCTGCAGGTGAGGAGGGATAAGAGGATTTTGTGGGTGAGGATGGATAGGAATATTTTGTGAGTGAGGAGGGATATGAGGTTCAATTTATTATTCAGTGCCACTTGGTACATCAACTTTTGCATATGCTAAAAAAATCAAGAAAAATACAACAAAATTAATGAATTTTGCTTCAAAATATACTAAAATGTGTTTGCATACCTCTCTTTTGGCATGGCATTATCGAATTATGGTAGTTGGAGTGTTTTTTATTGTAGTGGGTCTCACTGTTAACTACAGGTTTTTTCTTCTTCTTTCCTACTCGTAGTTTGCATCGATTCTAAATGAATGGCATCGATGTTTTTTTTAATAAAATAATAGAACCATGTACGTGGTTCTATTACTTTATAACTACATACACTATTCTATTACTTTATAACTACATACACAATTTTATTTCTTTATAACTACATACATGATTTTGACTCAATAAATACCAAGCCTATGTCACAGTTCTGCATATGTAATTTTTTAAAACCCACATTCGTAAAACTATTTCCATCAATTCTTGTTTGCTTTTGGATCCCCCATCTCTATGCACTTATCTTAGTCTCATAATGACCCTTTAAAATTAAGGGATGGTGTAAGAGTATTGCACAATATATATTATTAATCTTAAGTGTCTTGTAAGAAAAAATGTCTTTTTGTGATAAATGAATAGTCATTTGTAGGAATAGGAAAAGTCATCTTAGAAGGTGAAATGAGTATTCATTGGCAAGGTTTCATTACTATCATGATAATTACTATCATCATCACTATCAGATGTACTTATGTCATTTACATTAGATGAGATATTATATTTTTTGATATAGAATTTTCTATTATTCTTGAATGACCCTTTATTGCCTTCATACTTCCTAAAAATCTCTTTGTTCTTGTTAGGACTATATAGCTTATTATCATCACCATGATGTTCATCATGCTCTCCAGCATGCTCATTTTTATTCTTGTTAGGACATTTAGATGCAAAATTACTAGCCTTAGCATAGTTAAATCACTTAAATGGTAAATTTCCCTTATAATTACCTAATCTTTTTGTTAGTTTTCTTATAAACATGGATTTTGTCTTGTCATCATCAATGTTTGTATCAACATCATCCTTGACTCTTTTACCTTATGAATTTTTCTTAACTTTGAATGCAACTTCCTTCTTATTTTAATATTTATTCTTTTCGAATTAATCATGAAAAAAATTTATCTACATAAAATATTGTTAATCATCACTCCATTAATATCTAACCTTATAAAGATTATGAGCATTCTTCTCTTTGACAAATATATTGATCTATTTCTCTTCACATATACAACTTCATAAACATTCATTTCATTAAATTTAGACCTCCAAAACTAATGAAAGTTTCAAATGGCCACCATCCACAAAACTATGTTAATAATTGTAAATATTGTAACTTAGTGCTTGTGAATCTAAATATGTTAAAGATGTTAACTCAAACAAAAAACCCACTTCCCCATTTGAGAAAAAAACGAAGAACCCTCCCTTCGTTTTGGTTAACTTCACCTTACACACAACTACCACACTCATATTGTAAAATTAAACCCAAAACCTACATATAATTATCAATATATACCATCATTTTTTGTATAATGTGCACCATTAAAAAGATAATAATAAATATATATAATAAAAAATATATATGTATACATGATTTGAACATGACCCAACATAAGATGCAAGGATAAATTTGATAGAAAAATATTGAATAATTAAAACTAGGAGGTTGTTGTGCTTATATGTTCCCATACTTTTTCAGAGCTTTAGGGCAAGAAATCTTAGAGACACCGATGAACCTTTTCATTTGAGGAGAAATAAATCAAAGTGCTAAGAGGCATCTTTCTGGTTAATTGTTGTTGACCTAAGTTTTACTCCAGCTTCAATTATACAAGAATCATGAAAATATCATGTAATTTATTTAATAATTTGTTAATATTCAGTTAATGTTTTTTAGAAAAAATAAAGCCTTTGAAAAGATGGAGATAAATTTAGTTGATATTTCATGCAAGTTATTATTTAGATAAATTTAGAATATTTTATTTATTAATTAGAAAAATATGTGTACATGCAATTCTATTAATACATTGTAATTGATTTTTATTATTCATGGAGAATGATTAGAATAATTTGAAGAAGTACTTTTATTTTGGCTATTGTGTATTTCTTCTAATTATGAATGTTACATATATTTGATTGTGAGTTTCAAGTTTCTTTTTGACAATGGTTTATTTATATATATATTTAAAAATCTTCAATTGGTATTAGAGCTTGGTTTGGGTAGATTTTTTTTAGATATTTCTAACAATTGATCTTGTCAAACTCTAATAGTCTTCCTATTCTAGAATTTAGTGGTAATGATTATGATTATTGGAGAATCAAGATGATGACTCTTTTGACAAAAAAAGAATTATGGGAGATTATAAAAACTGGTTATGATGAACTAGCTAATTGGGCCACTCTTCCAAAATAATAGGCAAGACAAGAAGGAAGCTAAGAATAAAAATTCACAATATTTATTTTATATTCAAATAGCTCTAGACAAGAGCTTATTTTCAAGAATTGCAGGTGCAAAACCAACCAATGATGCCTGAAATACTCTACAAGAAGCTTACCAAAGTAGTGAACAAGTCAAAGTGGTTAGATTTCAAACATTAAAGAGAGAATTTGAAAATTTGAAGATACAAGAAGTTGAAAGTGTGAGTGATTTCTATGTAAGAGTAAAGGATGTAGTTAACAAGATGGCTACATGTGGAGAAATGTTAAACAAAGAGCTTGTAAAAAAGGTGTTAAGGTCTCTAACACCAAGTTGGAATCATGTTGCTATAATTATTGAAGAAAACAAAGATGGGCTCTTTCAACATTGGAAATGGAGAAATTCTCTTTCTCCTCAAACACATCTGTAGTTTTTGGATGATACAGTTTTGATGGATGTCGCTAAGGTGGCTGAAGTGGTGGATTTGCATCAGATTTTAGATTGTTACCTGGTTGCCTTAGGTCAAAGCATTAATGAAAGTAAGTCCTGTATTTATTTCTATAATAACCCCAAGATTATTTAGTAGCATATTGCCAAGATCTTAAGGTTTTTAGTAGGGAAACTTCCCTTTATATACCTTAGCATCCCTCTGGATGTGCACCCACTTCCTCGATGTTTTTGGCAAGATGTGCTGGATAAATTTTGTAGGCTGGTTTATCATTGGACCTACAGATGGTTATCTATAGTTGGAAGAGTTACTCTATTGAAGTCCATGGTTTAGGCCCTTCCTATATACAAGTTCTTTGTGTTGACATCTCCTTCAAGATTCATCAAAGATTTTGAGGGCCTCTGTTGGTAGTTTCTTTAGTCAGGGAATCTCATTTCAAAGAAGTGGAGCTTAATTAATTAGGAAGTTGTTTATTAGCCAAAGTAGGATGGTGGTCTGGGTTTACGTAGGACAGATTAGAATGGTCAAGCTTTGGCTGCTAAGCTATATTAGAGATGGTGTTCATATCAACATCAATATTGGGCTAGGGTCCTTACCTTCAAGTACCTTGGAGAGGTGGAGGGAACTGAGGTGCCTCGTTTTAGCCTTTTAGGAAAAGTTCTATGATCTGGGATACTCTTAAGAGGGGGGTTGCACTGGTTAAACAAGTCATATTTTGGATCTATAATATAGGCTCTGATGCTCTTTTTTGGCATGACTCTTGGGATGGCTTCCCACCTATCCTCTCCTCGCACCCTCACTTGGGGGACTTATGTAAGATTTTTTTCAGGCTGGTTGGAGTGGAGTGATGGATTTCAAAGCCCCTCAGGCTTTGGGATAGACTATTTTATACCAATGGAAGGATATGAAGGATTGGCCCATGGGTGGATCTTTGGAGGATAGGAGGGAGTTGTCCTCCATTTTGGTTGATAGAGTCTATTGTTCTCTCCTTGAGCGGGATGTGCTGGCTTGGGGTCTGGATCCAAAAGGGAAGTTCACTGTTGCCTCAAGATATCAAGTTTTGGATAGACTGGCTTGGGGTCTAGATCTAAAATGGAAGTTCACTATTGCCTCAGGATATCAAGTTTTATACAAACAGGCTTGGGGTAGTGTTGAGGTTCCTTGGTGAAAAAATATTTGGAATAAATTCTCTTGGCTAAAATGCAATTTCTTTTCTTGGCTAGTGGTTTATGGCAAGTTTTTAACTTGGGATAACCTCTGTAAGCGTGGCTTCTAAGGCCCTTCCTTATGCTTTTTATGTTGAAAAGATGTTGAGATGGTTTCACATCATTTCTTTCAGTGCCCTTTCGCTTGGGCTATTTGGCATTTTTGGTGGGGATCTTGGAGTTTGCAGTGCAGGCACCCTTCTTCTCTAATGGACTTTTGGTGAAACTTTGGGCCCATTTCGGTGAGGACTTCATTTTTGCACATAGCTTGGCCAATTGGTCCTAGTCTTATATGGCACATTTGGTTGGAATGCAATCGTAGGGTCTTTATAGATAAGAAGTTGCTGGTGGGTCAAGTGTGGTCTCACATTCTTGGGGCTTTACAGGAGACATTGTATGCTAAATGTGATATGACAACTCTGATGGATCTTGGGGATATTCGAATAACTCGTAATCTAGGGATTCTAGTTGGGGGTCCTAGAAGGCCCAAGATTGGGTGAAGCAGGTGTTCTAGAAGGAAGGTTTTTAGGTAAGGGCACTAGCTACCCCCTCTCACTAAAGTCTTGAAAATCAATACTGATGGGTCTGCAAAGGGCAACCCTAGGCACGTTGGTATTAGTGGGGTGGGTAGAGATAGTTTTGGGGTGGTTGTGTTTATCTTCTCAGAATATAAGGGGCTACACTCTAATAATCTTATGGAGGCCTTGGTGATTTTTTAAGCTTTGAAGAAGGCATATAGCCTTGGCTGGAATAAGATTAATTATGAGTCAGATTCTCAAGTGGTGATAGACTTGATAAATAGAAGGTAGTTTTATGATGTTAGTGGGCAGCTTGCAGTGGTGGCTAAGAAAATCACCAGTCTTGGAGATTTATTTGATTCTATCACCTTCTCTCATATCCCTCAGGAATGGAATAAGGTGGATGATGGGTTGGCCAAATGGGCTTCTGAGAAGAATGGGACCTAAATAGTGGATGATTGGTACATTTTACCTGGGGATCTTGCTCAGGATTTGGTGGATTTGGTCACAAAGGATGTGAGATGTTGCATGACCAATTATTGATCTCTAGTTTGTTGTCTCTTGGATCATTTGGGCATTTTGTAGCTTTTATGTTTTGTACTTCTCTCTTGGATTAATAAAGTTTTTACCCTCTTTTTATTAAAAAAAACTATCTTATATAATAAATTATACAAATTATCAAAATCATAAAAATACTCATATGATCAATATACATATAAACAATATGTATAACATTTAAACATTTACACATTTAATATTTCAATTAAATCATATATATTTACAAAAAATCTATATTTACAAAAATCCCAACATTCTATTATAATAATAATAATAATAATAATAATAATAATAATAATAATAATAATAATAATAATAATAATAATAATAATAATAATAAAATATCAATTAAATATATTCATATATTAAAAAAATTATTAAATAATAAAAATAATAATAAATATTTACATGTATAAACCAATATTTCTATTACTAAAACATTCATACAAACATAAAATAAATGATATAAATAATTAATTATATATATATACATATGAATGATTAATTATTTAAATCATTTATTCTATGTTTGCTTTTGTGAATGAATCTTTTAATAATAAAAATATTAGTTTTAATTAGTTATGAGTGTGTGTGTATTCACCATGAATAACTAAAACCAATATTCTTATTACTAAAACATTCATTTACAAAAATAAACCATTTACATTTTAAAATAAATGATTCAAACAATTAACATATACATAATTACTCATAATAAATCACTAAAAATGTACATCATTTAAACAAACAATTAATCATATATATAATCACTCATCATAAATAACTAAAAATATGTATCTTATATAGTAAAATATATAAATAAATAAAACTATAAAACTACCTAGACAATCAATATACAAATAATAAAGAATATAATTTAAATAACAATTCATATAAAATAAGTGATTCAAACAATTAACACATATATAATTACTCATCATAAATAATTAAAAATATACATCATTTAAATAAACTCATATAAAATAATTAATTCAAACAATTAATCATGTATATAATTATTCATCATACTCACTTAAATAACTAAAAATATATGAATTTGTGGGAACTACGAGAAGGGAGGATGGAGCACACGCATGGGAGCTTTGTGTAGCCCCATAACCTGTAATAGGTCGTAGTCTGTAGGGTTTTGTTCTCTATGGCCCACGCAGTTTCTTTGCAGACGGGGCCCTGTGGGGTCATTTCCAGAAAGGGGTGGGGTTTTTAGATTTCAGGGGGGGTTTTCCTGTGTGTACATTTTTCAAGGTTGGTCTGGGGTGTGAGGGTTTGAGGGGCTTTTAAATGGCAGACTTTTTGTTTTTGGGTGAGACATCTGCTGATACTACTATGGCTAGGGTTGGCAATGAGTTTCCTCATCCATCCCCACCTGATGTTGGAGTTTATAGCACTAGTGCTTTGAAATTGCACAAGATAAATGGATGCTTAGAAAGAGCTAAAGTTCATCTGAAGCTGGTGATTTAAACAGAGGCAGTACTTAAGGACCTAGAGTATTATAGCAAGCATGCTTTAATCTTCAAATTTATGGGATTGAGGGTTTCGATGCCTTTTCTAGAACCCTAGATTCACAAGTCATAGAATTTGGAAGGTGATTTTGAAATCTTGCTCACTGCGAATAACTTCTTTTTGGTGGTCTTTTCATGTATCTCTGATCGTAAAAAGGTTTTTGAGGGAGGGCCCTACTTTTATAATCAGTTTGGCCTCTTCATGAAGCCTTGGCACGTAGGTTTTAATTCCGTAGAGGAACTGCCCTTGAAGGTGCTAATGTGGGTTCATTTTCCTTGATTGCCATTGGAATGTTGGAGATAGGATATTCTACAATCAATTGTGTTGCTACTAGGAAAGCATATTGGCCTGTCTTAGCAAACTCTAGAGAGGCAAATTTTTTCCTATGCCTGGGTCTATGTGGAGATTGACCTAAGCTAGCCTCTGCCAGATTCTATTGATCTCACTATTGGGTTTAGCTCTTAGACTCAACAATTAGACTATGAGACTTTAAATTTTAGGTGTCGGATATGCCATGAGTATGGCCATCTTCTAAGGAGATGCCCTCATGCCTCGGGTGCTCATGGTTTAGATAATGTGAAGGCTCCATCTATTCCAAGGGTAGAAAAGGGTAAAGCACCCATGCAAGGGGTGGTACCAAATAAAGATGGTTTTGTACTAGTTAAGGCATGAAAAAAGAATTAAGGTCAGAAGAGGACTCTTCAAGATCATCAAGAGGAGAATTTTAACAAGTTTGAGGTTTTGAATGAATTAGTCCATGAGGAGGGGGTTTCTTCTAACATGCATGTTGAAGCCTCTCCTTTAGTTGATCATAACTCTAAGTTTTTTCTTGTCACTACCTCGGTCCTTGATCCTATGGTGGATTTTGGGGTGGTGATGGATTCAGTTACTTTTCTCCCCAATGCTTGGTTTAGGGATTATTGTGGTTTGGTGGAAACCCCCATGGCATGTTCGAATGAAAGGGTGAGTTTACCTAGTGGATCAGGTTTGGAAGACACTAGTAAGGAAAAAACCCTCTTTTCTTCATCTATTCTAGGTTTACAGCAAAAATCTTTGAAAAAAGGTACTCTTGATAAGCCCTAGAAGGTGGGGAGGAAGAAGGATCAAGAGAAAATTAAGTTGGTTAGAGAGACATTGGTGGAATCTAGGTTAGATAAGACATTAGATACTCACTTCTCTCACCCTTCGCGATGATTGTGTTATCTTGGAATGTAAGGGGTATGAATAGCATCCCTAGATAAAAGGCTATTCGAGACTTGGTTAGTGCTCATTATTTGGATGTGGTTTTCCTCTAGGAGATAAAGTTATCTATGGATGGTATGATGTAGTGTGTTTCTAAGATTTGGAACAGAGGGTGTTGCCAGTGTGTGGGTGTGCAAGGCAGGTTAGGGGGTCTTGCTTGCCTATGGGATCCTCAATGAATTTCTCTTGTTTGGTGGATCTCTAGTAGATTTTCCATCTCTCTGGTTGAAATTAGTTTGGAGACGGGGAAAAGAATTCTTCTTTCTAACATTTATGCTCTGACAAATGTCCCTGGAAAGACTCCTATGGACACATCAATTTTTTGAGATCGTTAGATCCTTTCCTTCCCTGGATTATGGCAGGTGACTTCAATGCAATTGCCTCCCTTGAGGAGAAAAGGGGGGTGTGCCTCATTTGGACCCCTCTTCTATTCTTCTAAGGGATAATTTGGCTTGGCTTTGGCTTGTGGATATTAAACCTTCAAATGGCATATTTACTTGGAATAATAGGAGGCTTGGAGATGATGCCATCTCTGAATCGTTAAATAGGTTTCTTGTGTCCTATTTTTGGGTGGGTGACAAGTGGCTATCAAGTTCTAAAATTTTGGATTGACAAGGATCAAACCATTGGCCAATGAAATTCTCTACCCATTTGGCTGATTGTCCTAATAAACAAACTTATAGATTTTAGCTTATGTGGCTTAGGGAGGAGAGTCTTCTTGAATTGGTTTTTAGTTGGTGGACTACAAGATTACCTGATTTTGATACAATGATGTATTCTTTTGTGAAGAGGCTTGGATATGTGAAGTATAAATTGAAACATTGGAATAATCCTTAGTTAGACAACATGTTTCAGTGAAAAAGGGTTGCCTAGAGGTGCTTGGATTCTATTACTAGGCAGATTCGAGACCAAGGTCTAGATGCGAATCTAAGTAGACTTGAGGTCAGTGCAAGAAAAGACCTCAAAGAATGGGAGCTTCATGAAGAAATTTTTAGGAAATAAAAGACCCATGTTACTTGGATTTAGGAAGGGGACAGGAATACCTCCTTCCATAAATTAGTGAAGGCTCAAAGACAAGGTAACTTTATCTCTTCTCTCTGCTCTCCTAAGGGTTTTGTTCTTTCTTTCTCTTCAGAGACGTCTAGTGAGGTGGTTCATTTTTTCTCTGCTCTCTTTTATGAAGATACCCCACCTACTAGTGAAGAGGAAGCCTCCATCATGGCTTTTATTCCCTCTCTAGCGACTATGGATATGAATGCTTATGTTCTTAAACCTATTTCTTTGAGGGAGTTGGAGGATGTGGTGTTTTAGTTGAAAAAAGGGAAGGCTCCTAACCCTGATGGTTTCCTAGTTGAGTTCTTTCAAGAATTCTGGGAAGTCATCAACCTTGATCTTTTGGAAGTGGTATAGGAGTCTTTTAGGAATAATCAAATGTTGCAAGCCATGAATGCTATGTTTCTTGCTCTTATCCCAAAATTCAAGGGTGCTAATTCACTAGATCTTTTTCAACTGATTACTCTATGCAATGTGGTGTATAAAATCATTACAAAGCTAATTGTTGAACATTTGAAGCCATGTCTGGATAAGTTGATTTCAGAGAAACAAGGGGGATTTGTTGCGGGTAGACAAATTTTGGTTGGAGTAGTTATTGCGGATGAGACTATTCACTTTATGGCCACTTTTAAGGAAAATGATATGTTTATAGAGTTGGATATGGCTAAATCTTATGACAGAGTTAACTGGGGATTCTTGATCAAAATTCTCAATGCCTTCAGGTTCAATTGTGAGTGGATTGATTAGGTCATGAGTTGTGTGAGGACTTCCTCATTTTATATCCTCATAAATGGGGAGTCTTCAGATCTTTTTGGTGCTTCTAGAGGCTTTCGACAAGGGGACCCTTTATCCCCATACTTGTTCATCTTGATCGCTGAAGGCTTAGGGAAATTCATCAACTCCTGTGTTATCGATGGGCTTTTTCAGGGCTGGAAATGGAGCAATTCTCTTCCTCCTCAAACACATCTATAATTTGTCGATGATACAGCTATGATGGGTGTTGCTAAGGTGGTTGAAGTGGTTGCTTTGTGTCAGATTTTAGATTGTTACCTGGCTGCCTCAAGTCAAAGCATTAATGAAAGTAAGTCTTGTATTTATTTCTTTAATACCCCCAAGCTTATTTAGTAGTGTATTGCCAAGATCTTAAGATTTCTAGTCAGAAAACTTCCCTTTATATACCTTGGCATCCCTCTAGATGTGCACCCACTCCCTCAGTGTTTGTGGCAGGATGTGATAGATAAATTTCATAGGCTAGTTTGTCACTGGACCTACAGATGGTTATCTACGATTAGAAGAGTTACTCTGTTGATGTCTGTGGTTCAAGCCCTTCCTATATATAAGTGCTTGTGTTATCAGCTCCCTCAAGTTTCATCAAAGATTTTGAGGGCCTTTGTCGATAGTTTATTTGGTTGGGGAATCTTATTTCAAATAAGTGGAGCTTAATTAAGTGAGAAGTTGTTTGCCAATCAAAGCAGGATGGTGGTCTGGGTTTGCATAGGATAGATTGGAATGGTCAAGCTTTGGCTGCTAAGCTATATTGGAGATGGTGTATATATCAGCATCAGTATTAGGCCAGGGTCCTTACCTTCAAGTAATTGGGAGAGGTGGAGGGCACTGAGGTGCTTCATTTTAGCCTTTTGGGGAGAGGGTCTATGATCTGGGATACTCTCAAGAGGGGGGATGTGATGGTTAAACAAGGCCTATTTTGGATTTATAATAGAGGCTTCGATGCTCTTTTTTGGCATGAATCTTGGGATGGATTCCCGCCTATCCTCTCCTTGCACCCTCACTTGGGGGACTTATGTAGGACTTTTATGTAGGCTGGATGGAGCAGAGTGATGGATTTCAAAGCCCCTTAGGCTTTAGGATAGACTATTGTCTACTAGTGGAAGGATATGCATGATTGGCCCATGGGTGGATATTTGGAGGATAGGAGGGAGTTGTCCTCCATTTTGGCTGATAGAGTCTGTTGTTCTCTCCTAGATCAGGATATGCTAGCTTGGGGTCGAGATCCAAAAGGGAAGTTCATTATTGCCTCAGGGTATCAAGTTTTGGACAGACAGGCTGGGGGTAGTGTCGAGGATCCTTGGTGGAAAAACTCTTGGCCAAAATGCAATTTCTTTTCTTGGATAGTGGTTTATGATAGGTGTTTGACTTGGGATAACCTCTGTAAGCATGGCTTCTAAGGCCCTTATGTTTTTTATGTCAATAAGATGTTGAGATGGTTTCAAATATTTTATTCCAATGTCCTTTTGCTTGGACTATTTGGCATTTTTTGTTGGGAACCTAGAGTTTGCAGTGTAGGCACCCTTCTTCTCTAGAGGAGTTTTGGTAGAACTTTGGGCCCATTCTGGTGAGGACTTCATTTCTACACATAGCCTAGCCAATTGGCCCTAGTCTGATTATATGGCACATCTGATTGAAGCGCAACCGTAGGGTCTTTCTAGATAAGAAGTTGCTGGTGGGTCAAGTGTGGTCTCACATTCTTGGGGCTTTACAGGAGACCTTATATGCTAAATGTGATCTGTCCACTCCAGTGGATCCTGGGGATATTTGAATAACTCATAATCTAGGGATTCTAGTTTGTGGTCCCAAAAGGCCCAAGATTGGGCAGAGCAGGTGTTCCAAAAGGAAGGTTTCTAAGGAAGGGCACTAGATACCCCCTCCCACTAGAGTCTTGAAAATAAATACTGATGGGTCTGCAAGGGGCAACCCTAAGCACACTGGTATTGGTGGGGTGGGTAGAGACAGTTCTGGTGTGGTTGTGTTTTTCTTCTTAGAATATAAGGGGCTGCACTCTAATAATCTTATGGAGGCCTTGGCTGGATGAAGATTATCTATGATTCGGATTCTCAGGTGGTGATAGACTTGATAAATAGAAGGTAGTTTGATGATGTTAGTTGGCAGCTTACGATGGTGGCTAAGCAAATCACCAGTCTTGGAGATTTATTTGATTCTATCACCTTCTCTCATATCCCTTAGGAATGGAATAAGGTGGCTGATGGGTTGGCCAAATGGGCTTCTGAGAAGAATGGGACCTGGCTGGTGGATGATTGGGACATTTTACTTGGGAATCTTGCTCAAGATTTGGAGGATATGGTCACAGAGGATGTGAGATGTTGCATGACCAATTCTTGATCTCTAGTTTGTTTTCTCTTGGCTCGTTTGGGCATTTTGTAGCTTTTATGTTTTGTACTTCTCTCTTGGATTAATAAAGTTTTTACCCTCTTTTTATTAAAAAAAATCTATCTTACATAATAAATTATACAAATTATCAAAATCATAAAAATACTCATATGATCAATAAACATATAAACAATATGTACATCATTTAAACATTTACACATTTAATATTTCAATTAAATCACATATATTTACAAACAATTTATATTTACAAAAAGTCCAACATTCTATTATAATAATAATAATAATAATAATCAAATAAATATATTCATATATTAAAAAAATTATTAAATAATAAAAATAATAATAAATATTTACATGTATAAACCAATATTTCTATTATTAAAACATTCATAGCAAACATAAAATAAATGATTTAAATAATTATATATATATATATATATATATATATATATATATATATATATATATATATATATATATATATATGATTAATTATTTAAATCATTTATTTTATGTTTGCTTTTGTGAATGAATCTTTTAATAATAAAAATATTAGTTTTAATTAGTTATGAATGTGTGTATTCACCATGAATAACTAAAACCAATATTCTTATTACTAAAACATTCATTTACAAAAATAAACAATTTACATTTTAAAATAAATGATTCAAATAATTAACATATATATAATTACTCATCATAAATAACTAAAAATATACATAATTTAAACAAACAATTAATCATATATATAATCACTCATCATAAATAACTAAAAATATGTATCTTATATAGTAAAATATATAAATAACTAAAACTATAAAAATACCTAGACAATAAATTTACAAATAATAAAGAATATAATTTAAACAACAATTCATTTAAAATAAGTGACTCAAACAATTAACACATATATAATTACTCATCATAAATAACTAAAAATATACACCATTTAAATAAACTCATATAAAATAATTAATTCAAACAATTAATCATGTATATAATTACTCATCATACTCATCTTAAATAACTAAAAATATATGAATTTGTGGGAGCTACAAGAAGGGAGGATGGAGCACACGTGTGGGAACTTTGTGTAGCCTCGCGACCTGTAGTAGGTCACGGTCTGCATGGTTTTATTCTCTGCAGCGCACATAGTTTCTTTGTAGACTGGGCCCTGTGGGGTCATTTCCAGAAAGAGGTGGGGTTTTTAGCTTTCGGGGGGGTTTCCTGTGCATGCATTTTTTGAGGATGGTCTGGGGCATGAGGGTTTGAGGGGATTTCAAATGGTAGACTCTATGTTTTTAGGTGAGACATCTGGGGATGTTGTTATGTTGGGGTTGGTGATAAGTTTCCTCATCCATCCCCACTCAATGTTGGAGTTTATAGCACTAGTGCTTTGAAATTGCACAAGATAAATGTATGCCTGGAAAGAGCTAAAGTTCATCCGAAGCTAGTGATTCAAATAGAGGTGATAATTGAGGACTTGGAGTATTATAGAAAGCATGCTTTAATCTAAAAATTGATGGAATTGAGGGTTTTGATGCCTTTTCTAGATCCCTAGATTCACAAGTCATGGAATCTGGAAGGTGATTTTGAAATCTTGCTCACTGCAAATAACTTCTTTTTGGTGGTCTTTTCATGTATCTCTGATCATAACAAGGTTTTTGAGGGAGGGCCCTACTTTTATAATCGGGTTGGCCTCTTCATGAAGCCTTGGCACACAGGATTTAATTCTACAGAGGAACTACCCTCGAAGGTACTGGTGTGGGTTCATTTTCCTCGATTACCATTGGAATGTTTGAGATTGGATATTCTATAATCAATTGCATTGCTATTAGGGAAGCCTATTGGCCCGTCTCAGCAAAATCTGGACAAGCAAAATTTTTCCTATGCTTAGGTCTATGTGGAGATTGACCTAAGCCAGCCTTTCCCAAATTCTATTGATCTCACTATTGGGTCTAGGTCCTGGACTCAATAGGTAGACTATGAGACTTTACCTTTCAGGTGTTAGTTATGTCATGAGTATGGCCATCTTCTAAGGAGATACCCTCATGCCTCAGGTGCTCATGGTTTAGATAATGTGAAGGATCTGTCTATTCCAAGGGTAGAAAAGGGTAAAGCACCCATGCAGGGGGTGGTATTGAATAAAGATGGTTTTGTACTAGTTAAGGCACGAAATAAGAATTGAGGTCAGAAGAGGACTCTTTGAGATCGTCAAGAGGATAATTTTAACAAGTTTGAGGTTTTGAATGAATTAGTCCATGAGGAGGGGGTTTCTTCTGACATGCATGTTGAAGCCTCTCCTTTAGTTGATCATAACTCTGATTTTTTGCCTGTCACTACCTCGGTTCTTGATCCTATGGTGGATTTCAGGGTGGTGATGGATTCAGTTACTTCTCTCCCCAATGCTGGGTTTAGGGATTCTTGTGGTTTGGTGGAAACCCCCATGGTCTCTTCAGATGAAAGGGTGAGTTTAGCTAGTGGACCAGGTTTGGAAGACATTGGTAAGGAAAAAACCCTCTTTTCTTTGTCTATTCTAGGTTTACACCAAAAATATTTGAAAAAAGGTACTCCTGATAAGCCCCAAAAGGTAGGGAGGAAGAAGGATCAGGAGAAATTTAAGTTAGTTAGAGAGACATTGGTGGAATCTGGGTCAGTTAAGACATTGGATACTCACTTCTCTCACCCTTTGTGATAATTGTATTATCTTGGAATGTAAGGGGTATGAATAGCATCCCTAGATAAACGCTATTCGAGACTTGGTTAGTGCTCATTCTCCAAATGTGATTTTCCTCTAGGAAACAGTTATCTATGGATGGTATGATGCAATGTGTTTCTAATATTTAGAACAGAGGGTGTTTCCAGTGTGTGGGTGTGCAAGGCAGCTTAGGGGGTCTTGCTTGCCTCTGGGATCCTCGACAAATTTCTCTTGTTTGGTGGATATTTAGTATATTTTCCATCTCTCTGGTTGTAATTAGTTTGGAGATGGGGGAAATAATTCTTCTTTCTAACATTTATGCTCTGGTGGATGTCCCTAAAAAGACTCTCCTATGGACACATCAATTTTCTGAGATTGTTGGATCCTTTCCTTCCCTGTATTATGACAAGTGACTTCAATGCAATTACCTCCCTAGAGGAGAAAAGGGGGGGTGCCTCGTTTGGACCCCTCTTTTATTCTTCTAAGGTATAATTTGACTTAGTTCTGGCTTATGGATATGAAAGGTTCAAATGGCATGTTTACTTGGAATAATAGGAGGCTTGGAGATGATGCCATCTCTGAATGGTTAGACATGTTTTTTGTGTCCTATTTTTGGGTGGGTGACAAGTGGCTGTCAAGTTCTAAAATTTTAGATTGACGAGGATCAGACCATTGGCCGATGAAATTCTCTACCTATTTGGATGATCGTCCTAAGAAACAAACTTTTAGATTTCAACTTATGTGGCTCAGGGAGGAGAGTCTTCTTGACTTGGTTTCTAGCTGGTGGACTGCAGGATGACTTGCTTTTGGTACAGTGATGTAATATTTTGTGAAGAGGCTTTAATATGTGAAGTATAAATTGAAACATTGGAATAAGTCTTATTTCAAAAATGTGTTTAAGTGGACAAGGGTTGCCTAGGAGCGCTTGGATTCTATTACTAGGCAGATTCAGGACCAAGGTCTGGATGCAAATCTAAGCAAACTTGAGGTCAGTGTAGTGAAAGACCTTGAGGAATGGGAGCTTCGTGAGGAATTTTTTTGGAAATAAAAGGCGCGTGTTGATTGGCTTCAAGAAGGGGAGAGGAATACCTCCTTCCATAAATTGGTGAAGGCTTGAAGACAAGGTAACTTTATCTCTTCTCTCCGCTCTCTTGAGGGTTTTGTTCTTTCTTCTTCAGAGATCTCTATTGAGGCGGTTCATTTTTTCTCTGCTCTCTTTTCTAAAGATACCCCACCTGATAGTGAAGAGGAAGCATCCATCATGGCTTGTATTCCCTCTCTAGTGACTATGGATATGAATGCTTCTCTTCTTAAACCTATTTCTTTGAGGGAGTTGGAGGATGTGGTGTTTTAGTTTGAAAAAGGGAAGGCTCCTGGACTTGATGGTTCACCAGTTGAGTTCTTTTCGGAATTTTGGGAAGTCATCAACCTTGATATTTTTGAGGTGGTGCAAGAGTCTTTTAGGAATAATCAAATGTTGTGAGCCATGAATGCTACGTTTCTTGCTCTTATCCCAAAATGTGAGGGTGGTAATTCACTGGATATTTTTTGACCGATTGCTCTGTGCAATGTGGTGTATAAAATCATTACAAAGCTAATTGCTAAATGTTTTAAGCCATGTCTGGATAAGTTGATTTCAAAGGAACAAGGGGGCTTTGTTGCGAGTAGATAGATTTTGGATGGAGTAGTTATTGCAAATGAGACTATTCACTCTATGGCCTCTTCTAAGGAAAAGGCTATGTTTATAAAGTTGGATATGGCTAAAGCTTATGACAAAGTTAATTGGGGCTTCTTGATCAAAATTCTTAGTGCCTTCAGGTTCAGTTGTGAGTGGATTGATTGGGTCATGAGTTGTGTGAGGACTTCCTCATTTTTTGTCCTCATAAATGGGGGGTCTTCATATCTTTTTGGTGCTTCTAGAGGCCTTCAACAAGGGGACCCTTTATCCCCATACTTGTTCATCTTGATGGCTAAAGGCTTAGGGAGATTCATTAAGTCCCATGTTATGGATGGGATTTTTCAAGGTTGGAAATGGATTAATTCTCTTCCTCAAACACATCTAAAATTTATGGATGATACAACTTTGATGGGAGTCGCTAAGGTGGTTGAAGTGGTTAATTTGTGTCAGATTTTAGATTATTACTTCGCTGCCTCAGATCAAAGCATTAATGAAAGTAAGTCTTGTATTTATTTATTTAATACCCCTAGGCTTATTCAGTAGCGTATTGCCAAGATCTTAAGGTTTCTAGTCGAAAAACTTCCCTTTATATACCTTGGTATCCCTCTGGATGTGTGCCCACTCCCTCAGTGTTTTTGGCAGGATGTGATAGATAAATTTTGTAGGCTGGTTTGTCACTGGACCTATAAATGGTTATCTACAGTTGAAATAGTTACTCTGTTGAAGTCTGTGCTTCAAGCCCTTCCTATATACAAGTGCTTTATGTTGTCGGTTCCCTCAATTTTCATCAAATATTTTGAGGGCCTTTATTGATAGTTACTTTGGTCTAGGAATCTTATTTTGAAGAAGTGGAGCTTAATTAAGTGGGAAGTTATTTACCAGTCAAAGTAGGATGGTGGTCTGGGTTTGCATAGGATAGATTGGAATGGTTAAGCTTTGGCTGCTAAGCTATATTAGAGATGGTGTTCATATCAGCATCAGTATTGGGCCCGGGTCCTTACCTTCAAGTACCTGGGAGAGGTGGAGGGCACTGAGGTGCCTCATTTTAGCCTTTCAGGGAGAGGGTCTATGATCTGGGATACTCTCTAGAGGGGGGCTACACTAGTTAAACAAGGCCTATTTTGGATCTATAATAGAGGCTCCAATGCTCTTTTTTGGCAGTACTCTTGGGATGGCTTCCTGCCTATCCTCTCCTCACACCCTCACTTGCAAGACTTATGTAAGACTTTTATTTAGGCTGGTTGGAGCAGAGTGATGGATTTCAAAGCCCCTCAGGATTTGGGACAGACTATTGTCTACCAGTGGAAGGATATGCATGATTGGCCCATGGGTGGATCTTTGGAGGATACGAGGGAGTTTTCCTCCATTTTGGATGATAGAGTCTGTTATTCTCCCCCAGAGCGGGATGTGCTAGCTTGGGGTCCAGATCCAAAAGGGAAGTTCACTTTTGCCCTGGGGTATCATGTTTTGGACAGACAGGCTGGGGATCGTGTTGAGGTTCCTTAGTGGAAAAATATTTGGAATAAATTCTCTTTGCCAAAATGCAATTTCTTTTCTTAGCTAGTGGTTTATGATAGGTGTTTGACTTGGGATAACCTCTGTAAGTGTGGCTTCCAAGGACCTTCCTTATGCTTTTTATGTCGACAAGATGTTGAGATGGTTTCACATCTTTTCTTACATTGTCCTTTTGTTCAGACTATTTGGAATTTTTGGTGGGGAGCTTGGAGTTTGCAGTGTAGGCACCCTTCTTCTCTAGAGGAGTTTTGGTAGAACTTTTGACACATTCTAGTGAGGACTTCATTTTTGCACATAGCCTGGCCAATTGGCCCTAGTCTGATTATATGGCACATCTGGTTGGAGCACAACCTTTGGGTCTTTCTAGATAAGAAGTTGTTGGTGGGTCAACTATGGTCTCACATTCTTGGGGCTTTATAGGAGACCTTGTATGCTAACTGTGATCTGTCTACTTTGGTGGATCCTAGGGATATTCGAATAACTCATATTCTAGGGATTCTGGTTGGGGGTCCTGGAAGGCCCAAGATTTGGTGGAGTAGGTGTTCTAGAAGGAAGGTTTCTAGGGAAGGGCACTGGCTTCCCCCTCCCACTGGAGTCTTTAAAATCAATACTGATGGGTCTACAACAGGCAACCCTGAGCACACTGGTATTTGTGGGGTGGGTAGAGATAGTTCAGGGGTGGTTGTGTTTTTCTTCTTAGAATATAAGGGGCTACACTCTAATAATATTACGGAGGCCTTGGCTATTCTTTTAGCTTTGAAGAAGGCATATGGCCTTAGCTGGAATAAGATTATTTGTGAGTCAGATTCTCAGGTGGTGATAGACTTGATAAATAGAAGGCAGTTTGATGATGTTAGTTGGCAGCTTGCGGTGGTGGCTAAGCAAATCACCAGTCTTGGAGATTTATTTGATTCTATCACCTTCTCTCATATCCCTCGGGAATGGAATAAGGTGGCTGATGGGTTGGCCAAATGGGATTCTAAGAATAATGGGACCTAGCTGGTGGATGATTGAGATAGTTTACCTGGGGATCTTGCTCAGGATTTGGTGGATTTGGTTATAGAGGATGTGAGATGTTGCGTGACCACTTCTTGATCTCTAGTTTGTTGTCTCTTGGCTTGTTGGGGCATTTTGTAGATTTTATGCTTTGTTCTTCTCTCTTGGATTAATAAAGTTTTTACCCTCTTTTTATTAAAAAAAAAAAACTAAAAATATATATCTTAAATAATAAAACATATAAATTAATAAAACTATAACAATATTCATATAATCAATATACAAATAAATAACAAATATATATTATTTAAAATATTCATATATTCAATATACAAATAAATAACAAATGTTCATCTTTTAAATAGAATTTTACGAAACAAATACTTACATTCAAAATTAAATAAAATAAACATTAAATATACATTCTCAAACAAATAAACATAATGAATCATAAAGGAAAAAACACATTTGTTATATACACTCACCATAAATAACTAAAACCAATATTCTTATTACTAAAACATTCATTTACAAAAACAAACAATTTACATTTTTAAAAATAATAATATAATAAATGATTTAAATAATTAATCTTATATATGTGATTACTCATCATGAATGATACATATAATTATCACTCATCATGAATAAAAAAACTATCATACATATAATTACTCATCGTAAATAATAAAAAAAAAGTTATATATATTATTACAATTACTCATTATAAATAAAAATAATTATCATACATATAATTACTCACCATGAGTAACAAATTTTTTTTATCATACATATTATTACTCACTATAAATGATAAAAAAATATCTTACATAATAAATCCTACAAATTAACAAAACCATAAAAATATAGAAGGAAAAAAACATATAAACTAATAAAATTATAAAAATACCATATAATTCAAACAAGTTATCATAAAATAAGGGGAGCGTGGACGCGGACGCAGACGTGGCCCTGAAACCCTAACATCTGCGGATGCTTCCGCGCTCATTGGAGACTAGATATCGACCTGTGGTTGGTGGGATCTTTGGTGCAGAGGCGCGGCAATGGAAGCTTATTCTTTTTGTGTGGATCTGTTCTTTTACCTCAGATTTCTGTCTGGTGGCCATTGTGCTGACCATTACCCTATTCTGAGCAGATCAATGTTTCTTTTTAGAGATATTTGGAATGCCATGGCAGCGATTCCTCTAAGTAAGGGGAGATCTTTACAGATACTAGGGTGGATGGGTTGGGCAGTGGTGGCGACGGGTTCGGAGGTAGGTTCTTTGTTGGTGGTGCTGTCTGCTTTGGGCAGTGCATTGGTACGTGGCGCTTAATGTAGTGATCTGTCTTTTTGCATGTTTTTCTTATTTTGCTTCAGTCTATGTCATGTCCCCTTTTTAGTTGACATGTGCAGAGTAGATGATTAGCCTATTATGCGACCCTCGTAGGCTGATGAGATGGATAGAGGGTCTTGATGGGCTGGGCTTGGCTTTCATTTGGGCTCTTTCGGACATGAATTAAGGGAGATATTAATATTTGATTGATTTAATCAAATATTAATTATTTGGTCCAATTTTAATTAATTATTAATTATTAATTAATTATTAAGTATTAATTAATTATTAATTATTAATTATTAATTATCAATTATTGGGTCTAATTTTAGGATCCCAATTCTAATTTAAGAATTGGTCTAATTTTAAGACCCTAGTTCTAATTTAAGAAGCCCTAGTTCTAATTTAAGGGAATCTAATTTTAGCAAGCACACCTTTGGAGGAGTATAAGAAATTCTCATGGGAGAGAGTTGGTATTCATGACTATTATTGATATTGATTCTTGTTAAGAAATTCTTCTGTGAAGACTGAGCCAAGGGCTCCAGGATTCCAATTGCATTGAAGAATGTCAACTCTTCATTGTGTGCGATTCAGAGGTTGTGAAAGATCAACTGATCTATTGCCAAATTGAGAGATAACTTCAACCAGAAGTTATCATAGTATTACAGGTATTTGAGAGATAACTTCACTCAGAAGCTATCACAAGGGTTTACAAGTATTTTCATTATTTTTGGGTTTTGATTCAAGAATTATCCAGATATAGATCTTTTGTATTAGCCCATAATTCTATAGATCAGGATCAAGCATACAGATTGTGCTATACCAACAGCCCTACGAATTCTGTACAGATCTGTGAAAATCAGTACGCATCAACAGAAAGTTTAGGTACCGACATCGGCGAACAGATACTTACAGAGACCGGCATCGGTCGACATACAGCCGACATCGGCGAGATAACGACTACAGATCGACCGATGACGACAGTATAACCGATGTCGGTGACTGTGTTTTTACACAGCAAGCCGAGACGAACCAGATTCAGAATTCTTTCCCAGTTTGTGGAATATTCAGGCTATTCAGGCAGTACTTTTCAATATTCTTTGTATACTTGACGGAGGATCTCTATTGTAAGCTTATGAGCAAATAAATAAGAGTTTATACTGTGATTTATTTATCTATTTGAAGATATTTTGCAGAAATTCAGATAAGCAATTCAGAGCTTTGTTTGATATTTGAAGGGATATTACAGTCTGCCAGATGGAGGATGGAACCTGGGTGGGATCTCTTGCCCGAGTTGGACGGCCATCCTGTTTTGGTATGCGAAGAAAATAGTGTTTGCATGGGGGAAACTCTATTTCCTCAGTGGTTGGTGTTTGAGCCACAACGCCCTGCATAGGGAAAAATGGAGATACCCTAAGCCGTGGAGGAGCCCTGCTCATTAAAATTGATGGGTATGGCGGGTCTGCCTTCACTGTTCTGGCACTTTTAGGTTGTTTGACTGGGTCTATCTAGGTTTCAATTCCTTGTAAAACCTGGGGAGCTTTAACTGGTTTATTTTGTTGGTTTCAGGTCCATGTAAAACTTAGTTTGGTAACCATTTTTTGGTGCGTATGCCTCTTTTGGTGGTTTGTAACGCTTATCTTTCTTAATCTGTACAGGGTTTCGGGGCCCCTTCAAAACCTGTTTTTACCTTAATCTAAAACTTATCATAAAATAAATCTTACATAAAAAATACCATATGATTCAAACAACTTATCATAAAATAAATCTTATATATCATAAAAGAACTCTTATATAATAAATCTTACAAATTAATAAAATCATAAAAATACTAAAAAGAAATTAATAAAACTATAAAAATAGTACCATATGATTCAAACAATTTATCAAAAAATGAATTTTACATAATAAATCATACAAATTAATAAAATCATAAAAATACATAAATAAAACATATATATTAAATAAAACCATAAAACATATAAATTAATAAAATTATAAAAACACCATATAATTCAAAAAACTTATCATAAAATAAATAATAAGAAAAACCTATTTTATATAATAAATCATCCAAATTAATAAAAAACTATAAAAATACTCATGACAACTTATCATAAAATGAATAATTAAAAAAAAATATATATCTTACATAATAAATCATCCAAATTAATAAAATTTCTCATGATTAATATACATATAAATTATATATAAATAATATATAAATATATATATATCATTTAAACATATACTCATACTAAACATATTAATTTTTTAAATATTCATAAAAAATTGCATTTACATAAAAAAAAAATTTATATTATACATAATATTATAATTACTCATCATAAAAATTAAGAAATTATTTTTAACATAATTTAAAACATACAAATAAATAAAAATATAATATATCAAACAATTT
This sequence comes from Torreya grandis, assembly GCA_037957365.1. Classification (NCBI taxonomy): domain Eukaryota; kingdom Viridiplantae; phylum Streptophyta; class Pinopsida; order Cupressales; family Taxaceae; genus Torreya; species Torreya grandis. The sequence continues at coordinate 2,238,585 of JARHVA010000904.1, read as the reverse complement.
ATCATAAAATGAATAATAAAAAACCTATCTTACATAGTATATCATCCAAAAAAAATTATAAAAATATTCACGATAACTTATCATAAAATAAATAATAATAAAAAATTATCTTACATAATAAATCATCCAAATTATATATATATATATATATATATATATATATATATATATATATATATAAAATTTAAATAAATACTCATATTAAACATATTCTAATATTTAAAATTTTATATTTAAAAAATTAATATAAATTTTTTAAATATTCATAAAAAATACATTTATATAAATAAAAATATTTATATTATACATATAATTATAATTACTTATCATTAAAATTAAGAAATTATTTTTAACATAACTTCAAACATACAAATAAACAAAAATATAATATATCATTCAAATTTCTTAAATCATATATAATAAACTATAAAAATAATTACATGTAATCATATCCATTCTTTCAAATGAAAATTTTATCATCTAAAAATTAATGCATACATAAATATATTTAAATACATTTTCATAAAAGTAGTACTTACATAAACATACAATGAATAATATAAACAAATAGTTGTATAACAAATTCTAAAAAAGTCTTAAATCATGCATATAAATATCTATATGAAGAGCTAGAATAATAAATCACATGAACAATCTAATAATTTATTTGATTATGTATCATTTGTCACAATTTTACAAGTTAAAAGAATGTAAATATTAAATGAATCAAAAAGATAAATAAACATGTATCTAAATTATATTGAAGATTTTATTTGAAGTTTAGTTCAAACAAATAAAACAAAGCAATCAAACAAACAAATGTTCAATGTTTCTATTACTAAAATATTCATTCATAAAAAATAAAAAAATTACATAAAAGAAATTAAACATATAATGCATGATTGAAATAATTAATCATATATAAGTGATTCAAATAATTAATTGTATATATATAATCATTCATCATGAATAACTAAAAATATATATCTTAAAATAAAAAACACACAATTAAACATAAACATTTATTAAATCATAGAAGAAAATGAAAATATTAAAAAGAATGGATGGGCAGAAGGTGAATCCACTGAGGTCAATTTTTTTCTTTGCATGTCGAGCTAGGGCATTCGTGCCCTAGCCCTACCCTATGATTTTTTCTTGGCTGTGCAAAGTGTGGGGAGTGCACGCATTTTGGGGTGATCTAGGGTTGGGTTTTTATCAATGTAACATTTTTCCATCGGCATCGGTGTAGCTTTTTCCCTGAGCATGTAGGGGTTTTGTGCCTGGTTGGAGGCCGTAGGTGGGGCTTTGGTACCTGGTTGGTTTGGGTCTACAGTTTGAAGGTAGTGTTGGGTGGTACATCAGTTAAACCCTAGTGGTGGTTCTTCATTTTCAGAGGCCTGCTTGCCCACCTTGTGTCTAGTTTAGTGTCAATGCCGATTGGGGAGTCTTCAGGGGCTAGTCCCCAAATGGATTTTTGCTCAGTAGCAGTTGGGACAAATTATCCTTCACATGCTTCAAATTTTTTTAATAATAACTTATTCTCACTAGATTTGGGGCTAGTTGGTTTGGGTTTGTCTGGTGGTACTCAGATTATGAAGATCAATGGAAGTCTTGAACATTGTGAGGAGAGGCCAAAATTAGTTATCCCACTGGAGATGATTGCAGAAGATATTGAATATTATTCGAAGCATGCTTTATTGTGCAAGTTTATGGGGATGCAGGTTTCATTACAATTTCTTGAATCATGGACCCAACGGACTTGGATGCCAGAGGGAGAAATGGAGGTTATGATTTTAGCAAATTACTTTTTCATGGTTTCATTTAATTACTTAGTGGATCACAAAAAGGCCTTTGAAGGAGGCCCCTATTTCATAATCAAATTGGGTTATTTATTAAACCTTGGCATGTGGACTTCAATCTTGTTGAAGAGCTTTCAAATTGGGTTCTGGTATGGGTTCAACTTTAAAGGTTTCCTATGGAATGTTGGTGGGAGGATGTTTTACACTTATTGGCTTCGATGCTGGGAAAACTAGTTGGTGCTTCACAACAGACTCAAGTTAAAAAGGTAATGACTTTTGCTCATATCTATGTTGAGATTGATTTAAGTAAACCTTTTCTAAATGCGGTGGATATGTGTGTGGGTCCTTACTCTTGGGTGCAATAGTTGGACTATGAAACTCTTCCTTTTCAGTGTCGTCTCTATCATGAATATGGACATTTACAAATGAGATGCCTGAAGGCTAGGCCTATGGATTCCCAACCTTCTCAGCCTCCCTGTAATCCCCCTAGGGTTGAAAAGGGGAAGGAGTCCATTCCTGGTGATGTGGATGGCGATAATGGTTTCATTCCTGTCAAAGATTGAAATAATAATCAAGGTCAAAAGAGGACTTTGAAGGAAAGGTAGGAGGAAGATTATTTTAATAGATTTAAAGTTTTAGGTGATCTCAGCTAGCAAGAAGTGAATCTAGGCTTGATGAATTTGAATCAGGGTGCTTTGGGTACAAGATAGGAGGCCCTTATTTTTGAATCTACTCAGGTTTTGTAGGATAAGAGGGATTTGCAAATGGACAGAGATGTTCAAATGGAAGTCCAGGTGAAATTAGTTCTTATTATAGTAGGGAATAAGGGTGGTGAGGATGGATCTCCTCTTGTTTCAAATGTAGATACTGAGGGGGTGAAGATTAATAAGTCTTCTTCTTCTCATTTGGGTCTTCATCAAAAGGATCCAAGAAAAGAGGCTGGGGAGAAGTCCTCCAAGTTTGGTAGAAAAAGGATTTGGAAAATATTAAATTAATAAGGAAAACTTTGGTAGAGTTAGGGTCTGTTAAGACTCTAGATTCTCATTTTTTGATCCCCTTGAAATGATTGTTCTAACTGGAATGTAAGGGGCTTGAACAATGGCCCTTGATAAAAAGTTGTTCATAATTTGGTTAGAAATCAATCTCTTGATGTTCTTTTCCTATAGGAGACTAAGGTATCAGTGGAGTGTATGTTTGGTTTAGTGCCTAAGTTGTGGGGGAGTGGAGAGTGCTAGTGTATTGGTGCTCAAGGGTCTGTGTGGGGAGTGGCTTATTTATGGAATCCTCAAAAGATCCACCCTCTATGGTGGTTGTCCTTTCAATCTTCTATCTCTATGATTGTATCTTGTTTTGAGATGGGGGATTTTGTTCTCTTCTCCAATATCTATGTGCCTACTGAACTTCAGGGTAAACAACTATTGTGGTCCCATATCCAGTTTTTCCAAAGCATGGTTCATTTCCATCTATAGATTTTGGCCGGAGACTTCAATGCTATTTTTGAGTTCACTGAGAAGCAAGGTGGTATTAAGAGGCTTGAGCCTTCTATGTTGCTACTACAAAATAATATCTCTGCTTTAAATCTTATGGATATCAAGCCCATTAATGGCCAATTTAGTTAGAACAATCGAAGGATTGGGAATAATTGCATTGTGGAATGACTTGACTGCTTTCTGGTTTCTTGCTACTGGGTTGGTGGGTTGTGGTGTTATAGCTCTAAAATTTTGGATTGGAGGGGTTCAAATCATTAGCCTATCAAGCTGGGTATTTCTTCAACTCATGTGCCTCGATCTCCTACTTTCAAGTTCCAGCTTATGTGGTTACGTGACTCCTCTCTCCATGACTATATTACCGAGTGGTGGGGGTATGGTAGACCTGCTTATGGTACAACAATGTATTTTTTGCTAAATTACTTCAATTGGTCAAGTATCAGCTTAAACATTGTAATTGACAGTGCTTTAGAAACATTTTCCATGCTAAGACTGCTACCTAGGCTGAGTTGGATGGTATTACAAGGTTGATTAGGGAGGATACAATGATTAAGCACTTGTTGCGGGAAGAGACTAGGGATTTGAAAGCACTGGAAGAGTGTGAGCTATGAGAGGAAGTTTTTTGGAAACAAAAGGCTTGAATTGAGTGGCTTCAAGAAGGGGATAAAAATACTACTTTTTTCTTTAACTCGGTGAAAGCCAGGAGACATGGCAATTATATTTCTGCTCTGGTGAATGATAGGGGTGAAACTATTTCTTCTTTTCATGAAATTACATGTGAAGCTACATAATATTTTGCTTCATTATTTAGGGAGGACTTGCAAGGGGCTTATGATGAGGAAGCTCAGGTTCTTTCTTGTATCCCTTCTTTGGTTTCTAGGGAGATGAATGAGCAGCTTATGTGTGATATTTTGATTGGGGAGCTAGAGGGGATTGTGTTTCAAATGAAGAAGGGGAAAGCTCCTAGCCCTGATGATTTATCAATTGAGTTCTTTCAAAAAATTTGGGAGATTATCAAGTTTAATTTGTTGGCAGTTATTCAGGAGTCTCATAAGAATAAATAGATGTTACGAGTTTTGAATTCTACCTTCCTTGCTCTCATCCCAAAGTGTGATGAGGCAAATAGGTTAAGTCAATTTCATCTTATCTCTCTTTGCAATGTGATTTATAAAATTATCTCTAAATTGATTGCTGATAGGTTGAAAAAGTCACTTAAAGTATTGATTTCTGAGGAACATAGGGATTTTGTGGTGGGACATCAGATTCTGGATGGGGTGGTTATCACAACTAAAACCATTCACTCTATGGCTAGCTCCAAAGATAAGGTAATGTTCATCAAGCTTAATATGGCTAAGGCTTATGACCGCATTTGATGGCCCTTCCTTCAGAAGGTTCAAAGTTTTGGGGATGAGTAGATGTATTGGGTTATGAGTTGTGTTACTTCGGTCTCCTCTATGTTAATAAATGGTGAGCACTCTGAGCTTTTTGGTGCCTCTCAAGGTCTGTGGTAGGGTGACCCCCTCTCTCCTTATTTCTTCTTCTTGTTAAGGGTCTGGGATGCTTGATAAGAAGGAATGTGGAGTTAGGTTTCATTCAAGGGTGGGGGTGGGGAGATGTTTTACCTCCACAGTCTCACTTGCAATTTTTTGATGACACTACTTTGATGGGTATGGCTATAATTGGGGAATCTTCAAATTTGCGCAAGGTGTTGGATGTTTATCTTGTAGCTTCAGGCCAATTGATTAATGAAGATAAGTCTTCCATATTTTTCTTCAATACTCTAGGTTCCATTCAGAGGTGGATTGCTCATATCTTGAGATTTCAGACTGGGGTTCTCCCATTGACCTATATTGGTATTCCCATCTCTGTTGGAAGACTTCCCAAGGAGTCTTGGTAGAATATTACGGGTAAATTTTGTGTGAAGGTTAATCATTAGACCCATCATTGGTTGTCCTTTATGGGTTGTGTTTAATTGCTCAAGTTTGTGGTGTAGGCCCTCCTCATTTATAGATGTATGATTCAGGTGCCCCCTTGGGTTTTGTTAGGGAATTGGATTCCTTAGCAAGATAATTTTTATGGGCTAGTAGCTTCGGGCCAATTTATTAATGAAGATAAGTCTTCCATATTTTTTTCAATACTCTAGGTTCCATTCAGAGGTGAATTGCTCATATATTGAGATTTCAGATAGGGGTTCTCCCTTTGACCTATTTTGGTATTCCCATTTCTATTGGAAGACTTCCCAGGGAGTCTTGGTAGAATATTCTAGATAAATTTCATGTGAAAGTTAATCATTGGATCCATCGTTAGTTTTCCTTTGCGGGTCATGTTCACTTGCTCAAGTCTGTATTGCAGGCCCTCCTCATTTATAGATGTATGATTCAGGTGCCCCCTTAGATTTTTTTAGGGAATTGGATTCCTTAGCAAGATAGTTTTTATAGGTTGGTATCTTATTGTCCTCTAAATAGAGCCTTGTCAGATGGGACATTGTTTGTAGCCCGAAGCAGCTTGGTGGCTTTAGGTTAAGGTAGTAATCATTGTTAGGGATGGCATTGGCTGCTAAATTGTATTGGTGGTTTGTGGAGCAATATGGGATCTAGGATAGGGTATTAATATAGAAATACCTCTCGGGGATCCCTTAAATTGATATTCCTTATTATCCCCTGGTGGAGAAAGGCTTGATGATTTGGAGTACACTCAAGAAAGGGGCTGCTTTGATCAAGGATGGCTTATTTTGGATTTGTAAAATAGGGAAAAAGCTCATTTTTGGTCTTATTCTTGGGATGGTTTTCCTCCCATTTTTTCTCAATTTCCTAATTTGGTAACTCTGTGCCAGAGGTTCTATGAGGTAGGATGGTCAAGGGTGAGTGACTTCAAGTCCTTTTCTTCTCATGGGTAATTGGTGGTGGCGAGATGGAAAAATATTGATGAGCATCCTATTATTGGTATAGAGGAGTGTGTTGAGCTTCATAGTATCCTTTCTCATAGACGTTGTAGCTCCCTCCAAGAAGGGGATGTTCTTTCTTGGTCTCCTAATCCTAAGGGTGTCTATACTATTGCTTAGGAATATCAGGTGTTGTTATCTCACCAACTGGATGGGGTGGAGGTTCACTGGTGGAAGAAAGTGTGGAATAAGCTTTCTTGGCTAAAGTATAACTTCTTTATTTGGACTTTGGCTTTGAATAGGGCTTGACATGGGATAAGATTCAGAAGTGGGGTTTTCAGGGTCTTATGTGTGTTTTGTGTGGATGTGGAGAAAAGGACTCCTCTCACTTATTTTTCCATTTTCCCTTGACTCTGCAGCTTTGGCATTATTGGTGGGAAGTTTGGAAAAGACTCTATGTTCATGCGTCCTCCCTAGTGGATTTTTGGAATAGTCTAGGTAGACCTCCTTCTATGGCCTCTTTCTTACAAGATGTGTGGTATGTTGGGCCTTCCTTCATACTCTGGAAAATTTGGTTGGAATGAAATCAAAGAATATTTTGAGGTGAGAAGCTGTTGATTCAACAAGTTTGACATAAAATTATGGGTATGATTCAGGAGACGATGGAAGCTAAGTCTGATGTGGTGTTCCCTTTCGAGAAAGGGGATGCTGAGTTAGTGGATAGATTGGGTATTCAGGGGTTATCTCCAGCTTCTGCTTATGTCAGGAGAGGAAGGTGGGTGAATAAGAAAATTCAAAGGGTGGGGAGTTGGAATTCTGAAGCTCAATATTGATGGTTCTTCATGAGGCAATCTTGGACCTGTTGGGATTGGTGGTGCTGGCAAGGATTTTTTGGGATCGGTGGTTTTTTTCTTTTTTGTTCATGAAAAAATGAACACTATCAAACTTATGGAAGGTTTGATGATCCTCTATGCTTTGGAGAGGGCTTATGCTTTGGGATGATGCAAGGTTATCTGTGAGTCTAATTCATAGGTTTTGATTAATTTGCTGAATAAACAAAAGGTATCTGATATTAGTTGGCAGTTGGCTATGATAATGCACCAAATTTTGTAGATAAGTTCTTTGATGGAGATGGTGTCTTTTGTCCATATCCCAAGGGAGTGGAATAGGGCAACAGATTGTTTGGCTAAGTGGGCCTTTGAGCATTTATATGGTTGGAAGATTGATGAGTGGGAGAAGGTTCCCGATGAGCTCTAATATGACTTGGAGAATATTTTTACTGAGGATGGGAATGGTATTGGTGAAGGATAATATTGTGTCATGCTTTGTACGACTGTTTCTTATGGAATCACGGGGCCTTGGCCCTTTGATGTTTTGTAATGCTCTTTTTTGAATTTCAATAAAGTTTTACTCCCTTTTATATTTAAAAAAATCCTAGAAGAAAAACAAATATTTACATGTATAAAACTAGCTTTTTATTTTTATTTCTAAAACATTCATTCACAAAAGCAAACAATCTACATTTGAAAAAATTAAATATATTAAACAAATTCTAACATGTACACATTTAATATTTTAATCAAATTATTTATATTTACAAACAATCCAACGTTCTATAATAATAATAATAATAATAATAATAATAATAATAATAATAATAATAATAATAATAATAATAATAATAATAATAATAATAATAATAATAAAAATAAAAAACAAATATATTTATATATTAAATCATAGAAGAAAAAAATAAATATAGAATAAATTATTCAAACAATTAATCATATATATGCTAAATAATAAAACATATAAATTAATAAAATTATAAAAATACTCATGATTTAAACAATTTAGGTACATATAATTACGCACTCATCATGAATAAAAAAATTTAACATACATATCTATCATATATATATACTCATCATGAATAACAAAAAAAATATCATATATATTATTAAAATTACTTGTTCATCATGAAGTAAAAAAATTATTATACGTGTCTATCATATATATAATTTCTCACCATGAATAACAAAAAAAATCTATCATACATATTATTATTCACCATAAGTGATAAAAATATATCTTACATAATAAATCATACAAATTAACAAAACCATAAAAAAACATAAATAAAATATATAAATTAATAAAATTATCAAAATACCATATGGTTCAAACAACTTATCATAAAATGAAAATTAAAAAATACTTATCTTACATAATAAATCATACAAATTAATATTTAAAAAAACATAAAACATATATATACATACACGCACACACACAAACACATATCATTTAAACAAATAATCATATTAAATATATTTTAACATTTACAAATTTAATATTTCAAACAAATAATTTATATTTAAAAAATTAATAAAGAACTTTTACTTATTCAAAAAAATTGCACTTACATAAACAATAATTACTCATCATAAAAATTAAGAAATTATTTTTAACATAACTTAAAACACACGAATAAACAAAAATATAATATATTATACAAATTTCATAAATAATATATAATAAACTATACAAACACCCATATGCTCAAAATACAAATAAATAACAAATATCATTTAAACAAAAATGATTTACCATAAAAATATTTAATTAAAGAGATTTAATACACCAATTTAACTTGATAGATGATATACACCCTACCATATAAATATCTATATGATTTTAATAGTGAACAAACAATGATCATTTATACAAAGATGCATTTTACAAACAAATAAATTTGATAGATCATATACCTTCTACTATAAAGTTACTTATATAATCAATGTAAAAATAAACAATGAACGTTTAAACAAACATGCATTTTACAAAAAAATAAGGGTACAATAATCTATATAAAATATATATTTATATATATAATGATTTGTATAAACAATAATTATCATTATATAAAACAAATGATCATTTACACAAACAGTGATCATTTATATAAAAATACATTTTACAAACAAACAAATTTGATATATCATATACATTTTACTATAAAATTATCTATATGATAAATGTAAAAACAAACAATGAACATTTAAATAAGCATGCATTCTACAAACAAATAATAATACAACTATTTATATAAAGAATAATTACATGTAATCATATGCATTCTTTCCAACAAACATTATATTATTTGAAAATTAATGCATGCATAAATATATTCAAACAATTAATCATATATGTAATTACTCATAATGAATAATTAAAAATATTTATCATAAATAATAAAATATATAAATTCATAAAGTTATAAAAATAAGTAATTCAAATAATTAATCATATATAAGTGATTCAAACATATAATCATATATATAATTACTTATCATAAATAATTAAAAAAATGTACCTTAAATTATAAAACATATAAATTAATTAACCTAATAAAAATATTCATATAATCAATGTACAAATAAATAATGAATATACATCATTTAAACAAAAACTTGTAGCAAACAAAAAAAGCTAATCACAAAATCAAGCATGCTCTAATAAAAATAATAATACAATCACACAAATATAAACCAATATTGATATTACTAAAATATTCATTCGTAAAAATAAAATCGTTTAAATAAAAGAAATTAAACATACAATAAGTAATTCAAATAATTAATCATATATAAGTGACTTGAAAACACACACACACACACACATAAGATAATAAAACATATAAATTAATAAAATTATAAAATATCTATATAATCAATATACAAATAAATAGTGAATATACATCACTTAAACAAGAACTCGTACCAAACAAAAAAAACCATTCAAGCAGCTAAGCATATTCTAATTAAAATAATAATAAGTGTAAAAAAAATATCTAACAAATATTTTCATATATTAAAATAAGTAAATATTAAATTAAAAATATAATCAAATAAACATATATTAAATCATAAAAGAAAACAACAAATATTTACATACATAAACCAATGTTTCTATTATTAAATTATTCATTCATAAAAGCAAACAATTTATATAAAAGAAATTAAACATAAATTAAATGATTCAAATAATTAATCATAATATGTATCTTAAATAATAGAATATATAAATTAATAAAACTATAAAAATATCCATACAATCAATATACAAATAATAATGAATATACATCATTTAAACAACTCACATAAAATAAGTGATTCAAACAATTAACATATATATAATTATTCACCATAAATAAATAAAAATATTTATTATTTAAACAAAAACTCGTATAAAATAATTGATTCAAACAATTAATCATCACATCAAATAAGGGATTCAAACAATTACCATGTATATAATTAGTCGTCATAAATAACTAAATATATACATCATTTAGACAAGAACTCACGTAAATAATTAATCATATATATAATTATTCATCATACCCATCCTAAATAATTAAAAATATGTATCTTGAATAATAAATTATATAAATTAATAAAACTATAAAAATACTCATATTATAAATATACAAATAAATAACAAATATACATTGTTTAAACAAGAATTGTATCAAACAAATACTTACATTCAAAACTAAAGAAGTTAAATATTGTCAAACAAATAAACATAATGAATCATAATGGAAAAAACAAATTTGTTATTAAAATATTCATCTTTACGTATTCATTCATAAAAGCAAATATCATATATATACAAAACTAAACATAAAAGTAAAAAGAAAAATCTATCATACATTTTATTATTTATCGTGAATAATAAAAAATAAACATATATTATATCATATAATAAAATAATAAATATTTTACATAAAAAAATTAAACCTACAAAAACAATTTATCATAACAAAAAAAACTTGTATCATATATAAATAATTGTTCCTCATCAATAATAAATAAATATATGTTTTACATAATATATCATACAAATTAACAAA